>JAOTQP010001652.1:9951153-10012265 GCA_026413545.1 Cichladusa arquata
TGGAGGAGACTGAGGGGAGACCTCAGTGTGGTTATCACCTCATCAGGAGGGGAAGTGGCAGGACAGCACTGATCTCTGCACTCTCCTGAGCACTGACAGGACCCAAGGAAACAGCCTGAAGCTGAGTCAGGGGAGGTTTAGGTTGGACGCCAGGAATAGGTTCTTCCCCCAGAGAGTGGCTGAGCAGGTTGAACTGGCTCCCCAGGGAAGTGTCACAACACCAAGCCTGACAGAGTTCAAAAAGTGTTTGGACAGTACTCTCAGGCACCAGGTGCGATTCTTGGGATGTCCTATGCAGGCCCAGGATTTGGACTTCGTGATGCTTGTGGTTCCCCTCAAACTCAAAATATTCTGTGATTCTGTAAAGAATATTTGAGAAGTGCGTATTTTGGGCTCTAATAAAAGAATGTGAGTTCCTGAACAGAACTTCACCTCCCCTGGGTGGCGAGGGTCAGCTAGCCACACCAGCAGGTCAGTGCACTGCTAGACAGTGCCACGCACTTTGGATTGATTTGTTTGTGCACAGGCTTAAGCATTTCCCTAGAAAAAACAATTACACGTGACTATGCTGACTCTTCAAGATAAGAATTTGTAGTTTGATTTTCTGTCTTGTGTTTCTACAGTCTTATAGTCTCATGTTTTGAGCCACTCCATATAACAACCAAACTGATCTAAAAATTGAGGGTTTCTTAAACAATTATTACAAAATAACTAGGTTTTTCACCATCTTCTCTTTTTATGGTTGACTTCAAATGCTGTCTGATAGGAGTAGTTTCATCACAGCTCTAAGGGGAATTGGACTCCTCCACATAAGCCTTATAGATTTTATTTTTTTGTGATATCAATCCCATCCAGTGAATATCTGCCAGTAAATACAGTACAGCAATCACAGGCTGTAGCTCTTCTTCCTAAACACTGACTGCTCCATCAATCCAGAATGCCTGAGGCAGCTGAAAACACCCAGGCCTCCTTCAAATCCAGGACCTCCTGGTGTGACAGCTCAGTGCACCACAGCAATGGCAGCAAGCCAGTAAATGTAGATGCTGGATTTTTCAGGATTTGTGGCTGCTGTGATTTACAAAGGATTTATTTCTTCTGTTTTATCCACACATCATAATTATTCTTAATTATTCCCAATGTGTTGCCTATCATACTCCAGCTTTCCTGTTATTTATTTCAATCCTTTCTGAGAAAGCTCATACGATGAGAGTGAATCATCCAGAATAATTAAGTAAATCAGTGGTGAAAGCCTCCTTCGGAGGAAACATATTTTCTAAAAGTTGCTGCTTTTAGCTGAATTTAATTTACAGTCATCTTAAGAATGATGATATTATTAAGAAAGTGATTTCTGCAAAAGTAAAAACATTTGGAGCTTCAGACTAGAATAATAATAAAGATGAAAAATCAATTATAATCTTGTTAACTCTCAAATAGCCAAAATTAATGCAGTATTGCAGTTTATGTCCTGATATTCAGCAGTTCTTATGTGAGATTCATAAAGTATAAGTGATTTTGTGCAAAGATTTCTGAGAATGTGTATGCCCTGTGTCATTTTCAGCAGCTAAGAACGGCTTTTTTTAAAAAAAGTGACCACTAAGCTTTGAATTCTAAGTGGCATCTGAGTTTTTTGGTTTCCATCTTAAAAACATTTAAGGCCTAACTCTTGGAATTGCAATTTCATTTCTCATGCTGAAATATAAATTCTGGAAATTCAAAACCAGGTTCTCACAGGCAACATTTGTAAATAATGACCTTGTCACCTGCCTAGGTTTCAGTATCTGTGTGTGAATAATGCACCAGCAGCTCTGCATAACACAGACATTGTTCTGATTAATTTGCATTAGTAAACTGGAACTTTTCGCTTTTTATCAGGAGATTAACCCAGATCTTACTAGTCTTTAAAATCCCTACTACCTCACCTTCTGAAAAGTAAAACTACTGCACTTTCCATAAAATAGAATTCAGCAACAAGAAAACCATTAGCTGGGTTTCATGGGCTACAAATTAAGACTGTAGCTTTGTTTCTGGGCCCCAGGAAACAAAGTTCTTACCGCCTTCCAGTTATAATAGGCAAAAAATCATCTGATTTGGCTTCAATTACTTTAAACATTACTTTCTGCAAATCTGAAATGCCCACAGCCATGTCTTCTAGCATCCCTGCTTCTTCACCTACATGGAAAGATTAAAGAGATTATTTACAGAGTTGGCAGATCAGTCACTGTATAGGCTAGAGTAAAGCAATATAAGGATTATATTTTCCAGTCTGTGCATCTAAAGATCACAGTTCTAAATCCACAATACAGTAACCTACATAAAACCAGACTGATTTCTAGAACTGTTGACAATTCTGTGGCCTAAATGCTAACTATGAGTATTAAGCAACTCTGAAAATCAACCTGCTCTATGTAGGCATAAAATAACCTCAGAAAAGCCATTTTTGTCTATTCTTAAAGTATTTGAAAGGCTGTCCTGCTGATGGAGGACAAAGGTTTTGAGAATAACAATAAGCATCAGGCAAAACAGAGAAGACAGTGATCTCCAAGTAAGCAACTGCATTAAAAAGCTGCACAAATGCTAAATTCCTCTGCTTTGGTCAAAATCTCTGATTTGGGGAATGGTCCCAAAAGCTCTAGTTCAAAATTTGAAACATAAGGCAATTTCTCCCTCCAAATTTTCTTCTTAATACCTATCAAATAATGGCATCTGTAACACACTATGAATTAAACAGTTTTCAAGTTATCTTCACATTATCAGCACTAGTGATCAGAACAAGGCTGATAGAGGCAGTAACAGTTTAAATCTGCTGTTTGCATTAGCTTTATAAATCTGGTGTTTTGGGTCAGATCTGCAAGGAACAATTAGCAGGTCATGTTCTCTGAGGAACCCAGAATGAAATAAGTTAGTAATTTTTGCTGCAGAATTGATAACACAGCATCAATTACTTCAGCTGTGCTATTATGTGCAAGTCTACTGTCTTGTAAGGACAATATTTGATTCAACAAGCTAAACTACTGGAAACAGCAGAGATCAAAATAAGAAATTCCTGGGTAAATATCTGAGCTGGGTACATAAAGAACTTTGTCCAAGAACAATACTTACTATATGTACTAAGGAGTCCTTCATATTGCACGAGCAACCCAACAGTATGAAGCTGTTGTAAAAATCCTTGATCATGTAAACCTGTGTGCAATTTGATTACAAATCCACAGACCAATCCGGCAAGCTGTAACAATAATTAAAACACACACAATTAAGAGGTGCACTGTTACAAGACAAATAATTAAAATGAGGCTTGCTATCATTACACACAACAGAGGTAACACCTTTACATTTGAGATAACAGCAGAGATATTTCTGTTTAGTGACTAAATGATTTCATAATAATGTATTATTGATGCGCTTTTTTTGGTGTGTATAAAGTAGTGCAATATTCCCTTAATTCATATTAGATAAGCTTAATTTGTTTTGTGGGATTGTGTGTTATTTACACTGACATAAATCAGACCAGAGCGTTACTTGTCAGGCTTTAAACACATAAGACTCTGAATTATGATGAATTTAAAAGCAGTTCAACATCTATTGTAACTGAATCTCCTTGGCAGTTGCAACACATAATTTAAGGGAGAAATTAAGTGAAATATTTAGAGAAAAATCTATCTGAAAAAACATGATCTACATGAGAAGACATACAGAGTTTCAGTTATTTGCCAAGGGAAGACAGTTCTAAGGAAAGACAAGCTAATAGTCTTTAAACACTTAAAATACTGCTACAAACTGGAAACCAGGAGAAAAGAACTCCCTAGCTTGGATGCTGCCTGGCCAGTTCCTCATGAGGCCACATCTCTGTGTGGAGTGCTGTGTTCAATTCTGGGCTCCTTAGGAAAAGAAACACAAGGAGCTACTGGAGAGAGTCCAGAGGAGGAACATAAGGATGATTTGGAGTCTGGAGCATCTCTTTTACGAGGAGAGACTGCAGGAGCTGGGTCTATTCGGTCTGGAGAAGACTGAAGGGGATCTCATTAATGCACACAAATATCTCAAAACTGGTGCCAAGAGGAGTGCCAGACTATTCAGTGGCCCCCAGCCAGGATGAGGAGCAAGGCCATAAACTAAAACACAAGATGTTCCACCTCAGTGTGAGGAAGAACTTCTTTACACTGAGGGCGGCAGAGCACTGGAACAGGCTGACCAAGGAGCATTTGGAACCCTCCTCTCTGGAGACATTCCAACCTCACCTGGGTGTGACTTGGCAGAGAGGTTGGACTGGATGATCTCCATATACCCATTCTGTGATTCTATGATTATGAATACCAGCAAGACATATTCAAAGCTAGACTTGAGAACTATCTAGGAAGTATAAAAATAAATTGCTGGATCTTTCTTTGTGCAAAGGTGGGATTAGGCAACTTTTCCTGTCCATTGAAGACCAGTTTCTCTGACTCAGTGATAGAAGTACTATGGATTTCTATTTTCTATTTAGTTTCCTATCACATTATAAAATATTTAGGTGAATATCATGGAAAATAAATTAAAAAGTTGTGTCAAATTGGAAAAAAACCAACAACAAAATGAAAACCACAAGCACTGGCATGAACAGTATGCTTATAATTACAGCAATAGAAGGAAGTAAGTGACACAAGACAACCTACTGCTTGGCTAAAGACGATGTCTCTTCTTAGGGTCAGCATCAAACACTGGGGCAAACCACAGGCAAGCTCCTGGAGCAGGACAAACGCCATGGATTGCTTGGCCCTGGTCACCACCTCTCCCATGCAGTCCTTCAGTGTAATCACCAGTGGGTACAGCTGTTCATACCAGTCACCTAGAACAAAACAGGTCATCTGTTCCCAAGCGGAAAACTTGGAGTGAAAATCCTTTTCTGTGAGGAAGGATGGCTGCAGCAGCTGTGTAGATCACCCTTCCCATTGAAACAACCCTGCAGCTCTCCCCAGACCATTGTGGGACCAGAAATACCACTGGAGAACATGCTCCCAAGTAGGACTCCATCTTACCACTGGGACTGTGGTTAAATCCCTGGCCTGAAACCAACTGCGCTGTGAAACAATGGCTGTTTTTAACAGACCCAGCATCTTTGTAAAACTTGTATTTAAGTGTCACAAGCAGAGTATACAGGGAAACACAAACCCCCTCATTTAGCACATAAGGATAAATACAGTGGAGATGAAGATCTCCTGTTCTTTCCAGGACTTACAAATGGCTATGTAAGAAATGAAGTAGCATCAAAAATGCAAAACCAGGGAGCATAACCACATACTTAAGAAAAAGTGGGTGCTGGAGGCCAAAACATAAAAATAGGTATCTGGAAGGGTATCACCTGCTTAATGTACAGGCTGGAAATACATTAAGCTTCAGCTCATATTCCTTTTTTTTTGTTTTAGCTTCGCTCTATATTGTTCTCATTAAATACTTAGAGATATTGAAATCATTTTTAGCTATTTCTATAAGAGAGTTGTAGAACTATTTTGAAACATGTTTTGCTCTGTTAAAATACATGCTAGGAATATCAGAAAAAAACGCCTAGTGAAATGCTTGAAAAATGTAATTCTTTAATGCATTACAAATGAAACAGTGATAACTAGGAATGGAGGAAAATCAGAACACTTTACACAAACTTGCCCAATAATCCCAGCTGTTCCTGAATTTTACAGGATTTAATAAAATCAGACTTGCATTGTGGTTGCATACAGCTTTGCCTAACCTCTAACTTGAGCAAATAATAAAAAAAAAAACCAAATAAATCCCCCTCTTTCTGAATCTACATCTCAGTTTCACTGTACAGTTTAAAATGAGAGAAATCAACACTCGGAAGAATCCATATAAAAGTTGGGAATGCGACTGATTTAATACAGTCCATAATAGGCTCATATTTTCTGTAGATTAGTGTAATTAAGGATCAATGATAATGAAAATTTGTTGTAATTAGGTGCAAGACAGCAGCATGTTGTTTCAGGTAACATTCTGAGTCAGGCCAGTGAAAACTCGTTAGCACTGAGGAAGTTCTTTAGGCAGGAAGACACAGCTGCCTGTTGCCAGACAATTTGGCTGAGCTCCAGAAAAACACATAATTTAATAAAACTGTAGCCAAGAAGCCTGGAGAGAACTTTGAAAGCTGGGAGAAATTACAGAAAGTAAGGAGCAGGAAAGGGGAACAAGGACAGAGAAGGCACAGAGAACCACCGGAGCTCCCTTATTGTCTTTGTGGTCAGACAGCATGTGTTTTAACACAGTCATTCATATATTCATGAGTAATACAGACTGAGGAAGTGTTCCCTGGAAAACAGCACATCCAAAGTGAGTGTCATCCTGACAAAACAGATCATAAGCCACCCCCAGGTACAAGCTCCAGCAAAAAGAAGTGATTTTAAACATGTCATTGACTAACAGAGTGATGACACACTGCGTGCCAAGGTTTGGTGTACAGGTTTTAAAGAGATTGCTGGAAAAATTGAGAGCTTGCAGAGCAGAACTACCAAGATTTAGAGTTTAATCTCCTTAAGCTGATGAGAAAGGCTGAGCATCAACTTGAATTCCCCTCTTCATGAGGAGAAAATAACAAGGACTAACCGGGGTGTTTGTTCTAGGATAAGAACAAACAGAGGCTGCTGCAAAACAGACGAATTTAGAAATAAGGCAGACAAAAAGGTGTGATGTACTGGAAGTCAGTGTAGACAGGCCAGGCAACCAAAACTCTCCTGTCAAGTCAAATTATAATAATTTATTAATTTAATCAATAAACATATGCCAATAACAGCAATAGCAGGAAAATAAGTTTAAAAGATGTAATGCACACTGACCCAATAAGCAGGGCTGTATACGGTAAAAATAGAGTTTGTTGGCTGCTTCTCACTTGAGCAAAAAATGAAAAAGATTATTCCTGGCCAATTTAAAATAAACTTGAAGGTACAGCAAACAGACATCTATTCCTCTTCCATGGGAAAGGAGAGCTGGATACAGACACAGCCAAGGATGTGGCAAATACTCTGATAGCCAGGGTAGAAAAAGCAGAATTTCTAGAACTAACCACGCTTAAACTGGCTATTACAATTTCAGGTTATGTGGATAGGGCTAATGAGCAGTTCTGAAAGCCTTTTTCATAAAAGAAGAGCATGAATGGACAGGGCAAGGGGGAATGGATTCAAACTGAGAGAGAGTGAGTTTAAGTTGGATATTAGGAAGAAGTTCTTTAGAGTGAGGATGATGAAGAACTGGCACAGGATGCCCAGAGCAGCTGTGGATGCCCCATCCCTGGAAGTGTTCAAGGCCAGGCTGGATGGGACTTTGAGCAGCCTGGTCTAAAGGAAGGTGCCCCTGCCCGACCACTGCAGATGGGCGGGATGAGATGCTCTTTAAGGTCTCTTCCAACCCAAACCATTCTTTAATTTTGTGAATAGAGGGGGTCACATACTGGCCACAAGTCACATAACACCTAGGTCTGTTTTTACTGAGCTGCCACTTAACCAGTCCATCTGCGCTGTGGATTTCTGTTTCTTCAGGAACTTAACTTAGTATTTCTCCTTGCTGAACTGCATCCTAATATTTCAGCACTCCATTTCATCAGGGTCCATTCTAATCCTGCTCCCACAGTGCTTAAAGCCTCTCCCATCTTTAAGCATCTGCAAATTTTATAAGCATCATCCATATTTCATAAGGAAAGTCAGTAATAAAAATACTGAATAATACCAGACCCAGAACAAATGTAAGTGGATTCTCCTCCATGCAGCCTTCCAGGTTGGCAGTAAACAACTGATAACCACCTTCTATTACGATTTTCCAAATTATTTTGCACATACCTTGTGGTAGCTTCAAGATAATTTTCTCACAACATTTTTGGAGGGAAGACTACATGTTTGGAATAGTAATTTATTAATCTACTAACATAAGTAATTTTTGTCTGTACCAGTTGCATTAAAACGGAATTCAAGGATTTGAAATTCTCAAGGCCATTTTTTTCACTAAAGAACATTGATACTAGATTTATTAAAAATAAATCCTACTGAGTATTCAATGTCCCAAAGAATACAGAGTCTTACTTACATATGTATTTGGCTTTTTCATAAACAATAAAAATCTAAGTTTGTAAAAAACCTTACCCTAGCAAATGAGAAAATATAAATTATTATAAAATACAGAGTTGCACATGTCACTAGTAAAGAAGACAACTTTTGTGTGGTTAAGTTTTCCAAAACAAGCTTCTACTCCTTGCTCACACTAACTTCTCAATCTCAGTTAATAAAGATGTCTAGTCCCCAGAAGGTGGAGCTAGTTGGCAAATCTTAGAGGGATTGCATTGTTTCTTGAAAAAACCCAGAATGTTCATGAGTGGACAAGTATATTCTCATGCTTATGCTTTACTTAAAATCAGAACAAGAGGTGTATCAGACACTGAGATCTTAGGAAAGCCAAGTCTTGGAAGAAAAAAAAAAAAAGATGCTTTGCTCTGTTAAAATTCCACTGTCACTTGTTATGCAGGATATGCTGCTGCAAATACTCCAGCAGGAATATGAATGAGGATCATTCATTAACAATGAACAACAGCCCAAAAATCCAGCAGTAACACCTACTTATATGTAAGTACTGCAGCTTGTAAGTTGCTCCTTAAAACTGAGAAGCACTGTGAAACTGAAGTTGGTGAAACAAACAAAGTAATAAACATTGTATTTTGAAGCTTACCAGTAAATTCAGTAGCTTTTGGAACAAAAGATTGTCCTGTATGCAAGGCACAAATATAAAATAGTGATGCAATTAATAAATAGATATTATTTGTAAAGGGAGCTCTAAAGGAGTAATCTTAGAGTGACTCTGCAGAATCACTTGGTATACATTTTAGAATATAATATCTTTCAGAATACCTTTGTAGAATCACTTCAGGAAAGGAGTAATACAAATCACTGCTTTTAACACACTCAGAGACTCAAATACATTGACTCTTCAGATCTCAACTTTCTTTTAATTTAAAATCCCAATATTTGTATCCACAACATAGTGGAAAATCCTTTGAAAAATGCTGAAGAATTAACTGAATGAGTAAACATCTGAAAAAAGACATTAAGAGCAAGAACAGAAGCAACAAGGAGACTCTGGGATGACTGTCAGGTCGCTAAAATGACTTGGGCAGCCTGTCAGTTTGGAACACTTAGCAGCCAGAAGAACTGTCAGAGCCTCCTGATGAAGCAAAGAAACTCAGTAAAAAAATTGTGCTAGTCGGCCACTGGAAACTAAAACAAGGCATAAAACCCAAACATATTAAAATAAAGAATGGAAGGGTGAAATTTAAAAGATACTATCACTGCTATGTAGTTAGAATGAGATTAAAACAAAAGTGCATGTTTGGCAAAGCACTGAGTGAATATTTCATGTCCATTGCCAAGAGAGAGGTGGCAGTTCAGTCTGTGACATGATTTGCCCTTTGGTTACTGGAAAATGCCCTTCGGTCACATGTTCCCATAATCAAAAGGCCTGCACAGGCAAATGACCTGCTCAGAACCCAGCTAGTCAGTTCTGCATGCTAATATCCAAGTTGCAATATGTCAAACCACATGTTAAATTTGATAAAGTTTGGCAGAAAAGCAAGCTCCTGCTCTTTTCAAAGCCAGGCCCACTGAAATGCTCATTAAAATATGCTGGTAACCAAAAAGGAAAGCACTGATGCTGCAGCATGGCACTCCTATCTCCTTTTGCCCTAACAACAGATAAAAAAGGCAATTTTGTCACTGCTGTTTGTGCCACCTAAAATCCATCAATGGCTTTAAGTAACTTCAAAACCTAAATGGTGTGAAGTTAAAAACTAAACTTTAAATAAAAAGCAAAAGAACACATAATGTTGCACTCTTAAAGCAAAGGAGGGCACTACAGACATATAAATATAAATGTAACATATATAAATATAAATGTGACGTATAAATGTAACAGCAGATACCCACGAGGTAACCTTTCCCTTGAGTTAATCATTTGCTACCCGAATAAAAATAATCCATGACAGAATTCAAATAATAAAGGCAAAACAATATAAATGAGTTGATATCACAAATTGAACATTAGACAAACTCTGTTTTAAGGAAAAAGGCAGGTAAATTAAGCCAACCAAACAACACAGAGCAGCAATAAATCCCTAAAAGCAGCATGAGAGAATTAACCAAGAATTTGATTTTACTCACCTAGGACAGAAATAGTCTTTTAATTTATATTTTTTTAAAGGGAGGTTTAAAAAGACTGACTTAGAAGAGTTCACACATTCAACTTTGCACCATAAAAAGGTCAGTGCCTTATTTCTTTATTTTGCCACTCAGCTCTTGGAGCTCAGTTTATCTCCAGCTGAGGGCTAAGCTCTTTGAGAAAGGAGGAGGCTTTGTACTCATAATGCTGCAGCAGTCCTCACAGGAACAACAAAAACCTGAATATGTTTTCCTGGTTTTCCTGCACTTTAAAGTAGCAGTTTACTTTGCACAGTTTGGGTGTCCAGAAAAGTGATTTTGAATTCTTGGGATTTATTATTCCATTGCAATTATCCAAGATTTTCTACACTGTCACATGGATTAATAGTTAAACCCAAAACCATCTAACTATACATACACAAGTACCTCAGCATGTTCAGTCACAGTGAAAACAGAAAGACAAAGGTAGCAAAAGACAAAGCTAAGGAAATCTAATACACTTTAAAATAGGAGTAATGGATAAATCTTGCTATGTGAATGCTGTGCAACTAAATATTCCGATATCTTGTTTTAGTTTGTTGATTCAGTCAAATAGTCTTTCTTTCCCTTACACATTTTTCAGCTTCTGTTTGTAACTAAAGTACTTAGAGAAAGTACTGCTGAAGGGGTTGTCTTGTATTGCTGGCTACATTCAGTCCAGGTAAGGATCCCATGAAAAAGAAAAGGATGACCCAGAAGTGAGAGAGAAAAGGAAAAAAAAAAAAAGGCATAAGTAATATTGATGCTAAGACAAGCTAAAGAGAAAAGCATAGAAAAATGTGAGGAGGAAGAAGGGAAGAGAAAGCTTTTCACATGTCATTACTCTAAATAGTCTGCTACTCAAGGAGACATAGACCACAGGAAATTTTTTCATCTTCCTGACTAAACAATATTTTATAATAAAAGCTTTTCTAAGATGCAAATAAAACTAGCATATGAGCATTATTTCCCACTTCTACCAGCATTGCATTGGAAGGGATGCACTGAAAGGATGCAGAGCCGATCCCTAGGACACTGAAAGTCAGAAATTTTGAATCTCGACTTATGTAGTCCCCAATAGGTATCAGATAATACAAGAAAAAATAACCCACATATTTCTGTAGCAATGTGGGTATGAACAGAAGTTTCCTCTAATTCCAGCTAGGAAATGTGGCACCATTCCCCAGGTGCTCTTTGCTACCTATGCTGAAGGTTATCAGTGGCCAATTCACAGAGCTTACAATTCCATAATTCACTTAAATGCAAAATGCCAGGCAATCACACTGGCAACTCAAATTGTTTGAGAGAACGTGGTGTATCCTGTATGTATCAAATGAGGGAGTTCTCACCCAGAGCCAGAGGAGGAATAGCTGGGTGGGAGCTCTGATGGGATAGTACAAGGAGCAGATGGAAACAGCAGCCACTTTCAGCAGCCAAACACAGAGATCTGTCAGGGGCTGTGTAAGCACAAGAGCAAACTGCTGTGTTTCACTGGCACCTCTAATGCTGCAGGACAGGCTTTCACATTATAGCTCTCATGGAAAATGAAAAAGCAAAAATAAAAAGAATTTAATGCTATCACGTATTTCTCCAAGGCAAACCAGACAAGAGTTAAAAGAACAACAAAAAAACCTCTCTCCTTAAAAATCTTTCTACTCTTCCTGATTTATCCTGCAGAGGATTCATAATCCTGCAACTGATGAAACCATAGCATGTTACCTTGGTAACTATAACTCAAATTCAGTCTTTAGAATACACTCAAAGGTCAGACTGCATGAAAAGTTAAGGCTAAGGAAAGTATAATTCACATTGAAAGGCAGAGTACAGGGAAAAAAAGTGCTCCAATATTTCCAATTACAAAGATTCTAAACAATAAATATAAACATGTTTGGAGAAAAAAAAGGAATAAATCACACAATGTCACCACTGAGACTGCAAATACAAACCTACGTTAGCAAACTCTGAATACACTTTACAACAACATCTGTACTTACATGAAGATGCTATTGCATCAAATTATTGTCAAAACATTTTCTGTCATCTAAAAGGAACACTTGTGTATTCTTTGACAGGTTGTTCACTGCTATATGCTACAAAAAATCCAGTCAGGTTCACTAAATAAGCAAAAATTTCACAACTATACTTCCATCCCATACAAGGCATATTTGTCAATATTTTGTTCAAAACTCTGTATTCATTTTTCTTACAAAAGCAGCCCAATTTCTCTGAGGACTAACTGCAGCACTAAAGCAGTTTCAGACTCAAAGATCAATTTGTGCCCATACAGTTGCATCATTAATAAAATACATTGTGCTCAAGTACGCTCAAATTATGTATAATATATAATAGCAAGATGTGTCAAGCTTTTAATTTATGCCATGTTTGTGAATTGCAAGTAGCACAAAAGTCTAATTTTAGAAATGTATCTATGGGTGTACAGACTGTGATTTTGTATCTAGGAAAATGCTGTGAACTCACAACCAGGCTTCAAGTGTAAAATGAAGCAGAATTAAAGCCAAACATTTAACTGAAAGCTTGGAATCTCCACCTCTGTGTAGGTGCTCCACAGTGCACCCTTAGGGTTTCATGTTAAATTTCAGAGAGGGAGATGCAGAGAAAAACAAACATCTAAACCCATATTCTCAGAGAATTCAAGCATGAAAAACTCTGGCCCCAAAATTTTGAAAATCATTAGGGAACCAACTTTGGCACACATCTGGATAGCTCTTCAGAAAGCTCCATCTTTAAAGTTAGTTCTATAAAAGAAAGCAATTTTAAGATGTCTCCATTTCTGTATGACCTTGAAAGTCCTATAAGCTGTCCAAGGCATTCCAAAAGTGATGTCTGACTCAAAAACAACGTGAAAACACAGCAGTCTGCCCCACAAATCTCTGCAGCTCTCATGTGAGGGAGTGTTACAGAACTTTCAGGACAGCTCAACAAAAGCACTGACTGCTCTCACTGAAGGACACCTGTACTGATTCAAGAGAAACAGCTCTGAATGGGATGGCTCTGAAACACAGGAAAAACGAAGAATTTATTCAAGCACCAGAGCAGTTGGATATTTTTTGTGTCATTGGGCCACCAGCACCAGAAGACAACTTCTTATCTGGATGAAACTCATCTATCATTTTCTAACTGTTACAGCTATCATTATTGCTTAGCAAGAGCTTTCATTCTACTCATGGCTACTTATTACAGTACTTAAAATGATGTAACTTTCGTTTGTTTTTTTGGCTTGTGACCTAAAAGCTCTAACCAACATTCCATTTGCTTGAGTAGGGTGTGAGTCTGAATCAAAGCTATGAGCAGACTAGAATTAAAGACTCAAATGGTCTGGTTAAATCCATAGCACGGTGTATAGCACAGGACATGTTCAGGGGTGAAGAGAGTGAAGGAAATTGTGTAAAAGGTCATGGTGGCATGAACTAGCCATGTCAGAAAGCATTCACAAATAATTGTCCTAAATCATACCTTTTCTTCTAGATAGAGGAAGGAGGTCTGGAAATTTGAACTTTTGCTCCCTAACTATGAAACACAAACAAAACCCACAACATGTATTTCTATGCATACACACACAAATGTACTGCAGTCACTTGGGGAAAACTCTGCGTGAAAGTGTACTACTACCACTTTACCTGCAAAACATTTCTACAAGACAGTCTGGACTTCTAACAATAGCAGGAAAGCTTGTTAGCACCATGGTGAAGAGAAGGGAGTTAGGAACAAGAACAATATTATTTTTTTCTCTTTTAATCCCTATGAATATGCTTGGGTTGACCATCTACAGATTCTAAGTTCAAAACCACACCTACCTGGCTGTTAAATATTAGTACCTTCTCTGAGGAAGGCAGGAAAGGTGTAGAAAGCTGTGTTGATATTTTTCACTAGAGAACAGAGATGATATCATCTACCTCTCTAACATTACACACCTGGTAGATGGAAACTTAGGGAACCAAACAGATAAGGAATAAACTGCTCTCTGGAATATTCATACAAAACCAAGTTCAACATATCTGGCACTGAAAAGAAGGATTCCAGGACTCTAGCATAAACCTCACATACTGGTAAAAAAGCAGATGTTACAGCTGCATTAAAAAATCAATTATACAACCAGAATCTCAACAGTACTACACAAATGATATACAGCTAAAAAAGTAATTTTAATTCCTGTTATGTAAGAAAGAAATTACAAGTGAGTACTGGTAACTTTAAAACTCTTGATGTAAAATGATGTCATTAAATTCCATGGAGAACATCTAAGGGAATATACAGAATAAAATGCACAATGGAAAAAAAAAAAAAAAGCCCAAACTATACAAAGCTCCATAAAACAAAGTAGTTATGTTGGTTTGTAGTTTTGTATGGGGAGTTGTCTTATTCAGCTGAAGAGTGGCACAAAGGCTGGCTCTGATTTCCTTGCTTTAGTGCTACCACCACTGTCACTAAGGACCTGTTTCATTTGTTGCAACACACTTTCAGAATAGAAAGTCTCAGACTTATCAAACAAATCTAATCTATGCATCAAGAATGCAAACATGAATAAGCCATAGGAGAGGATCAGAAGATTTGGTGACAAGGACCCTCTGTGGACAAAATTTTCTCTACATCATCCCATGGAATTATTCCACTTGGCTTTTTGACACAGGCTGACAGGTAAATCCAGGTAAACATGAATTTTATCAAATTAGAAAGTAAAAATTGGTATATCACCTCAGAAAAGTGGTCGAGTTTGCAGGAGAATGACACTGATACAGAATGTTCACCTTTCCTTGCAAGTTTTCTATGGGGTAAGACAGTCCAATTTTTTTCCTCAAAATACTACATAGAAGTAAAATCTAAAGTAAATTAAATTACATCAGCCTTCAAAAACAAAACATTGTGGCTTCAAAAGGTTTGCACTCCAGCACAAACAAGTTATCACGGCAAGCAGTCTGAGCACACAATAAAGCTGTACTTTGATAAATAACCTCCCTACAAGTGTGCAAAACCATGCTATTAGTGCTCTCAAAGATACTATGGAGTCTGCTCTAGATGACTTTTCTGTACTTGTTTAAATTTTTATTTACTCTTGTCAATGATTAAAAAAAAAAAAAAATTAGGAGGGGTTGCTTACCACCTGTATGCAACACCTGGCAATCTGCTGCTGAAGGCTCATTTTCTCCCTCTTTAATGTTGCTGATGTTGTCTTTTTCAAGCAGTCTGTCCACCATGGCAATAAGGCAGTTCAAACTCTTTGCCACATTGGCCCACACCCTGTCCTGAAAAGAGCAGAATTATCACTGCATGTTACTGAAGAAAAAAAAAAAAAAAAAAAAAGACAATAGTAATTTATTAATCCTCTAAAGTTGAGACAGACATATGCAAGTTACTAGAAATATTAGATGCCAGCATGACTGCTTCTCTCATCCTTCAGCCTATTATCAACCTAAGCCTTTTTTCATGGAGATTTTTCTTGCAGTGTAAATGAACCCAAACTCACGGTTTTAGACACTGAAGAACACATGCTTCAAACTTGACATGAAAATGCAGACAAAGTTTCAAGTCTAATAGCAAGGAACTGAGCAGTTTGTCTATTTAAATAATACCTTAAGAATGTAGACACACTCAAAACCTTTCCAAATCAAAACTTGTGTGAGACTGCCGGTTTTGTCATAGCACTTAACAACTTCTTTTTGATAATTTAACACATCCTGTATTTTAACACATCAGTTACTCTGCTAAGCAAATGTTAAATTCAAAGACTAGAATGAGAAACTTGCTGTCATGGCATGTTTATTAGGTAATACAATTTCAGTTTTCTTCTTCACCTCTCACATAAACTGCAACCATCATACTTAACAGAATTTATAATAAGTAAGAGACTTACAGAAGTAATAGAGTGGTAGAAGAAATTCTGTATGAGCAGAGAACAAAAGAAATAATGTAAAGCATAAGAAAGAGCTGTTATGGAACAGAGATGGAGGGAGGGTCCTTCAAGTGCTGGATGCTGCATAAATCAAAGCTCTTGCACCTACTTTTGCAGCACTAAATAAGGAGCAATAAACCAAGCCATACAAGAAGTGAGGCTGTACACAAGACATGCAATCAGACTAAAACCAAACCATAACAAACCCACAGAAACCACCCCCCCAAGTCCATGTTTCAACACTGAGTCATTCTGAAAATAATGCTGAGCAAGCAGAGGTTGCCTGAGGGTTAAAAATGGGAAGATAATATCACTTTTTTGTTTTGTACTTTACAATTCCAGAAGCATTATGAATATGTCAGGTCTTCAGACACAAAAAAGAGGTTGCAAAAATAACAAGAGAGAAATTTAAGGAGAACTGAAAATCCAGAGAAATACCATAGTTCCATATAAACGGCAACACTTGCATTTTGAGTGAAGGCAAATCTGGAACTAAGGCAAACATTTAAATCTAATGTTACTTTACAACTATCTGCCATACTTAAACCTGACTAGATGGATCTGATCTTTCCCTGTTCCCTCCTCCTGAGGACGCAACCTGTGACAAGGGCACCCTGACCTAAGAGACATCAGGTGGGCCTCCAGACACAAGCATGGACTTGCCCAACCTGTACAACAGAGTTCCTCTCCTCCAGCTCCCAAACCTGATTCCTGGATTCTTGTGGGCTGCCTTAAGGACAATGAGCATCCAGTTTATAGGGGAACACTGAAACGATGGTTTCATTTTCTCCCTAGACAAACCCATTCTTTAACCACGCCATGAAAAAGATACTGTTGATTTACAAGAGACAAGAAGTTGGTCACACCCAAGCAGAACAGTATTTATTCTACAACTATTTTAAGTGCTGCATGTAGAATGCAATGTGTGGAAATATCTGTACCTGTACATGAAACAAGCCATTAGACACATGAGAATTTGATATCTACATGCTTAGATACAATTAAAAGTCAAAAGACAGCTCTAGATTACTTGAAAAGTTTCCTCCTGTGTGCATCTCAAGCAATCGTGAAAAACACTTAGAATGTGTTTGAAACTACTGATTTTTACCACCCACAAGTATAATTTTGGGGAGAAGGGTTCCATGAAGAGTAGTGAAATACTGAAAATATTAAAAATTCTGGCCCCAAGTATCAGCAAGTTTTACTAGAGAGTATCAGGGAGCTTCAGAGCTTCCAGTCACTGGAAGTGGCTGGAATATGCAACTCAAGTTGCTCAGTGAGGCTTCAGCAGTGTAATTTTCCTTTCCTCTGTCTGCTGGCAGAGTTTAATCCCCACACAAAAAGCATTAAGCTCTTAATGAGCATCTGGAGTTATTGCACAAGCAACACAAATATGAGCTCTTGTTTCACTTTGGAAAGAGCACTTTTCTCTTTTCAAACCAACTATTAACCCAGCATTGAGACGATGTCAATGCAATATTCACACAAACGTTCCCTGAGGGTTTAGAAGCAAAATTCATAAACATCTGTAGACAGAAAGCTCACTCTACTTATCATGTATCTGGCTTTTTTACATACAAGCAAGAGGGTGCAAGGGCTTGTCTCACAATTTCACAGAGGAGGTTCCTGGGATTGTGGGCAGACAGAAAATGTAGAGGTATTTATCATTCATTGAGATGTTATTCTGTCTGCACCAAAGGCAGTCACATTTTTCAAAGAAGGCTGTTGAAATTCTGCAGTTTGGCAGGAACAATTTTCAAGTAAAAATGCAGTTTCCAATCAGTGAAAATCAAGGGGCTGTCTATGAGTCTCCATGAGAAGAAATTAATCCATTTTGTATTGTCATTCTTTACTATTTCCAGAATATTTTCCTGTGGCCTAGCACACTTTCCACTGACCTTTCATCTCCTTAAGCAGTCTATTTTCAATTTGCCCAAGAACAATCTCACAAGTGATCACTTTACAGCATGTGACAGGTTAAAGGACAAAATAAAGTCCATGCAGTCTCTTAAGCAAGCATTCTTATAAACTCTCTGTGTCAAGTGAAGGATCAGGAGAAATATTTCTTGATACACTGAAGTACT
This sequence comes from Cichladusa arquata, assembly GCA_026413545.1. Taxonomy (NCBI): domain Eukaryota; kingdom Metazoa; phylum Chordata; class Aves; order Passeriformes; family Muscicapidae; genus Cichladusa; species Cichladusa arquata. The sequence goes on from JAOTQP010001652.1 coordinate 9,969,336, forward strand.
AAGACTCTAGTTTTCCTAAGCAGGATACTCTTTCCCTGATCACAGCTTTCCCACTAGTTGCTGGAGCAATGTGAATGGTAAGTTTGTGGTATGAAAAAAATGAGAGACACAAGATCTCTCTCCCTCTCACTGCTGCTTCTTTAAGTACAAAGCTCAAAGCAATGACAGGGAAGGTGGAAACCTGTAACAGAGCTTGACCCCACTGAGACAAGGCAGACACATTTACATCTTCTACTTCTTCCAAACTTCAGAAGCCATCTAGAATGTTATGGAGTCCTGGCTCGTGTAGCTAGATGTTGCTAGGTAGAAATGACCATAGTCACACTTGTACTGTCACCTCTGCTGTGACACTGGTGAGCAGACATGCACACTGAAAGATGTAAAGCTAGGCCTTGGCATCAGTGAAAGCTGGGCACTTCTAGGAAAATTAAAAATGAACCTGTAAAATAATTCTCTTTCATTCACAAAACTAAAAAAAAAAAGTAATTAATTTTCATCTGATCTGAAAGTATCCATTAAATGTTGGACAGCTTCCTCATTTCTAAGAGCAGGAATGGAAACTCTGTTCTGTCGCTGCACCCAAGTCGATGTCTTCCTTCTAAACACTGCCAGCCAGTGGAGTTCCAGAGGCCGTCTCTTTGTTTTTAAAGGACTCTCAGACTTTCTGAATTCTCCACAGAGCTCCTCAGTCATTTCTTGTCCCTCCATATACACCACTGCAGTTGGGTGCTTTACTTGTGCTAGGTATGACATAGCATCTGCACTTTCCAGCACTCTGAAGATGCTGTGTCTCTTTCATGTGAGTGGATATTCAGATATTTCCTTAAGGTCCTTTTGAGCTCTGTTCAGAGGTAAAGGAAATATCTTAAGTAATGTGCATGATTAACACCCCCTTGTGCTGTGGCACAAACATCAATCTTTCAGCCCCATGTCTGATCACCATATCAGCATTTGTACAGAGCTTATTGGAAATGCCACTTTATCTGCTCTTTGTAGCTCCAGTCACATAAACCACCCAGAACTGTAGAGCAGAGTCAGCTCCAAGTGGCAGTGTGCCCACCTTTTCTTGTATTATACATGAAAACTTGTTTTGTGCCATCCTGCAGGGAGGTTCTAGGATAGCAGAAGCAGCTGGTGAGAGGAGAAGAAAATATCTACCCAGAGGCAATGTAAAACTCTCAAGTTAAATATTTTTCCTTCGGCAGTGATGCTTCCCTGCTGCCTGTGCATAGTGCACCAAGATAAACAGCTCAATCCATACTGCTGCCAGTGGCTCTGGGAAAAGTCTTGATACTTCTGTGATGGTCATAAGGCAACACAGTCATGTGAAGTGGATGAAACAGGGTCAACTTAAAGAGTTAAGGATTTAGATTTTAGGCAAAACCAAAATTCCAATTGCAAAATGTAATATTAGTGCTTGATTATAATGAGAAAAAATCCCACAGCATCAAAGGAGTATAGAGCATTGTGCATGCAAAGCAATGTATCTCAAAGTTTTTTCCTTTATAGTTGAGTTTCACAGTAGATTAAGTATTTTTTCAAATTCCATATGCATTTTTTCTTTCTCTTTCTTTCATGCTAATGACAATTTGATTATTAAAACTCATATTATTTATCACCTCTGCTGGCAGAAAGAACTGAACTCTATCCAAAGTCTAATCATTCAAATTCAGAAAAAAAAAATCATAAAATTTCTCCAGGATTTATACTGTCTCAAGTTTGACAGTGACTCTGACTCAGTTTAACTCAGAAAACAGTAAAAGACACACTTAATTTTGAAACAAGATAATCTTACTAATTCAGCAGAAAAAAATAAAAAAAACAACCACTTAAAATGACCCACTTACGCAATTTAATAGGTAAGGATCAAGCACCTGGCAGATTTTTTTTCCATCAGTAATGAAATACAGCAAAGCTATCTTCTCTTCAGAGATGCTAAACTGCAGTACTAAAATAAAATACAGCTTCCACAAAGTGCCCTTTTTTCCAGTGCAAAATTTCTCTCTTTTATGAAAGCTATTGTCTTATTTAAATTTCTGAATGTTTCAACAGCTGAAAACAAACCTTTTGGCTTTAGTTCAAGGAAAGAACCACCATTCCAGCCCCTCAGGTTGTTGGGAAAACAAGAAAAAATGAATTAAAGGCTCTAAAACTGGAGGACAAATAAAAGAGTGAGTAATTTATTGTTTAATTCTCATGACTACTTAATGCATGGGGCTGGAAATAATTGCCTTTCTTCTAGAAAAAATATGTTCTTCTTCCTTTATTTTTCGTGTGGATAAAAATTACAGTTCAGGTGCAATACCATAGCTCACACAAGTTATTAATTATTTACAATGGAGATGAATATGCTGGCATCCTTTACATTTATGAGAACACAGTGATGAACTCAAAGTATGAGCCTGGACTGAATAAAAATAGCTTGAGTACATATGTAACAAAGTAACAGATCTATTATTAAGATATCTACCAAAATAATTGATTTATAAAATCTCAGCCATATAAATAATACATACCTTTGAAAGAGATGCTAAGAATTTTAAAATCTACAAGTTATATTTAATTCTTTTACACAACCTCAGGCACCCTCTAAGAGCAGTGTAAGGGCAAAGGGCTCTGTTCTGCTGAGGGTTAACTCATGTGCATTTGAAATAATTACAGCCTGAGGGTTGGAAAGGGGTCTTGCAGGAGGTGGGGAAGAAAATAACATTTCCCTCTGAACAGGTTATCCTTAAATCTGCCCAGCTAGCAAAACCAACCCAAGTAAGAACAAAGAAAGACTATTTTTCTGTCTGGGCAAGAAGACACTCATCATCTGCACTGTTATATGCACAACCAGGCAGTCTCAGAGCAGCACACTGTACGTAGGAAAATCCTTCGAGTTTAGCTTCAAAATCTGCAATGCATCTGAAAAGCACAGTTTTACAGTTCTGCACCCCTTTCCCCCGCTGCAGTGACATGTGACAAGGACACTTAGGGCCTGAGCTTGTTTATGCTGATTTGTAGGGTTTCATATTGACCTCCAACAGAGGTTTTCTGGCTACTTACCCACTCTTCCTCATCATACTCAGAATGATGGGGTATAGAGTCCTGCCTTTTAATCTGAGAAGGATGCTCCTGGTGCTGTGCATCAGCCCCTTCTTCTGCACTGCTTCTAGGCACAGCTGGTTTCTTGAGGACACAGCCAGGCCGGGCTGTGTACAGTGCTAAAAGGGCACTTCTGACCAGCTGGTCCTTGAATGCATGCACAAATAACTCCGTCTAGGAAAAAACCAAACGAATGAAAAGGTTAGACCTAAGAATGCAGCAAAGGTGTATAACACTGAATTACCCTTAGGCAGAGTGGGTATTTGTTTCAGGCCTGCCTGGGAGGCAGAAAACAAAGTAGGACAAAAATAATGAGGAACATTTCAAGGATTTTAGAGATATCATCACATTCTACAATCCCAGTGCTCTGAGGATTAACACAAGAGTACATTATCTATCATAGAGATCATCTTTTCCCATTTTACTCCAATTTCAAATTTTGCCTCAGAGGTAAGCCTCAATAAGAACCAGTTCCAAGAGAAACCAACCATAGCACAATAATTTCTGAATAAGTGTTAGATAAAACACGATTAACCAGTTTAATCATCTCCCTAAATAAAACCCACCACTCCACACTGCTGCCATAGCAGTATCTGCAAAAGCAGTCTTTCCAGAGATAAATTTCCTGTAGGTATGAACCCAGATATCAGGGTAGGTGACACCGGATTTCAAGCTTGATTTTATGTATATTTTAAAGCAAGGAAACTCTGAAGTAGTTTTCTCAGGTCTTCTGAGGCTACTATTCGATCTCTGTATTTTTTTCATGTTTCTATGTTTCTATGTTGGTTGTTACAGCTGGAATGTTAACATACTGTTAAAATCCTTCAACCTCTGTGCATTGTTCATCTCCTTCCACCTCAACAAGGAAAGAAAAATACTTCCTGCATATGGGCTTCACCATGTCCAGATTGTCACCATGCAACAGCACTTGCTGCTGCCACCAGTGTGCCACACATGCCCCATCTCCTGTATCTCCAACACAGGGCCCATCTCCTCTGGGCGACAAAAAGGCTTTAAAAAAATTGATGGTCTTCTTAAGGCTCCAGCTGCTGGGTTAGGTACTTGAATGGAAAGTTTCTGCTTTTTCCCATTTTCATTATGTTTAGGAAAAAAATATTTTCTGAACGCTTGCATATGGAAAGGCTGAAAACTTCTACTGCAAATAAATCTCTACAGTTTTAAAAAGAAGAACCTCAGGCATATCAAAGATAAATTATTAATTTTTTTAAACCTGACTTGGGATTCTTTAGACTTGGCAACACTACTCATCTCCCTGGCAATTTTACCAGACCCATTCCTTCTCCTCCTTACCAACTTGGTGCCTGAGGGAAAGGGTATTTTTTATCAGTTTTCTTATATGCAACCCCTCAGGACTGTCTCCTTGTTGTCCTGCATTGCTCTGCAGGACAATTTCAGTTTTCTACATTTCCAACCTCCAGATGGTGCATGCTTGGAGAATTAATTAGTCTTTGGGGAATAGTGCTATCAAACCCTACCATTCTTTGCCTTACTGTGGCAAATTAAGATTTGAGGGCTTGTGTGATAACAGCAAAGCTCCTCTTCAAGACTTCTACAGTTCCATATCAAGAGAGTTGAAACTCCATTTCTTGTCTATCCTTAAAAACAGCAATATCATGGTTTTGCTGAGGTTTCATACCTATCTTCCCCACAATGTCTGTTTGAGATAATTTCAGGTCTCTGGATCAGGCATGCCAGACTCAAAAAAAACCTTTAAATTTCAGGAAATTGTGGGTATTGGATACATTGATGTAAAGAAATGTCCACTGTGACTGCAATGTATATTAGGTAATGATCTGAAAAGTTTAAGTAATATAATTGAATAGAAATATTTTATAGGGAAAATTAATTTTTAAAAGAAAATCAGTACAGAAGTGAGACTCCATTTTTTCCTGTAGAAACTAAAATGATTCTGTAATTAAATTCCATTCAGGAATCCCATTGGGTTAACACCAGTCTATATTTTAACCTCATTTTCTAACAGCTCAGTACAGCTAAATTTGCAGAACACCACTATTTATGAAATTGCATTGAAATCACAAAACTAGTCTATACAAAGAAATGAAAACTTTGCAAATTCTTTTAGATACTCTACTAAAGAGTATTTCTGCAAACAAAGATAGGGATAGCTGGAAAATGAATTTATCAAGCCTTCTGCAAGCTGCAAATGCTGATACACTTGTCAGGAGCTAAAGGCTTCCTTAATCAATTAACAAAAAGTGATGATAAAAGGTTAGTCTCAGGAAAACACTACAGTAAATTGCAAATTATATATGAAAAAGTAAAACTATGCTTAATATGAGAAAATAAGCTCCATTTAAGAAGCAGCAGTGGAATTATTTGATTTACTTTTCCACTTTCAATCCATGCAGCCAGTCTTTCCATTTCCAACATGAACACTTAAATGTAATTCACATTATTGATAGCTCAGATTTACTCACTGCTACCTAATAATTATAGAAAGAATTATTATATATATCGAGTGATATGTTTTTTAATAAACTTGTGGAGTTTAGTCACCAGGCAAATAATTTTTATGACTTCTTCAAACAGCTGTTTAATTTCTAAATTTCTACCAAGTTAAGACATAGGAGCATTCATTTTTTACATATAAAAAGTATAGGAAAGATGGAGTAGCAGAAGCACTATATATGCCTCAGGAATACAAGTAGATATCATGCAATTATATTCAGCAGAGCATGTGCTACTCCATCTCAAATATAAGCAGGAACACTGATAGTCTTGGTTCTCCAGGACTGTACCAGACAATATAGAAGATTATTTTAAAACATCAATATAAGGCTTTGAATTAACGATGAGGGAACTAATTTCAGTATTGTGTGGGTTCACCGAGTTTAGAGCTTTGAAATGGTACTTCCCTTCCCTGAGGTTGTCTCTTGGTCTTTCCTCCCCATCTCTCTTCTCCTCTTTATAAGCAGCTGTCCCACCACACTTGCTTCCTCGGCAATCCACCCTATTTCTCCACTATCCTTCTTTTCCTAAGACTAAATTGGTAATAAACAGGGAAGCAGGTATTGAACCACTCCTGCTGCACTTGTTCAGACAACTGGATCAATCTCTTCCAAGCAAAAGGTGAAGTCTAGACAGACATCCATGAAGTACATTGGGTGAGACTCTTCCTGGGAACCTGAGCTTATGTACTAACAGCCATTTAATCTTGGCCCTGAAAAGTTGATATGAACATACACAACTAAGTCACCAGCTAAAAATGTAAAATATCTATGGCTTTTGCAAACAGAATGAATTTTCTTTTTTGGTCCTTTTCTATAGCCAGAGTCTCCAGCAGACCACACTTCAAGCAGTGCTTTAGTATCACAGCTGCCTGTAGCCCCTCTGAAATCATCCCCTCCTCCTGCCCAGAGACAAATGTCCAGAGCAAACACACATTCCTTAGCAACCAGGCTTTGGATCTTCAGAACAAACACTTCTTTGTCTGATTTGCTTTACCTGTGCATACAGATTTCTTTGAACTAACCACTAACAAAGCAGCTCCACTTGTTCTATGCACAGCTAAAAGTGCCCTCCTGCATGCACAGGTACACTATAATTGCTACAACCCCACTCCCTAAATTCCTCTGTTTCATTTCCAGGCTGAATTCTGCTTTCTTCCATTATCCCTGGCATTCACAGTGACTCCAGTGTTCTCTGAGTTACTGTAGATTTACAGATCTTCAGCTGAGGGCAATGTTTCTCTCCCCACAGCTCCTCTGCAATGCCTTCACAGCAAGTGACCAAGCTCAATATTCAGGTTTGAGACTCTCCCATTGAACAAGGAAGTGCTGGGATAACGGTGCTTAACAGACCACAAGGAATGTCACTTCCCAATAGCTGAAGATATGTTGAAATGGCTATTGATTGTGTTGCTAAGCCATACTGGGATCATGTTACTAAAGAGGTGGCACATGGAGCAATGGGAAACTCTTCACAACCTCTCAGGTCATAGCTATAGTGCTTCATATTTTTATAGGGTAACATGTGCTGGGAAGTACCACAGGCTTCAGATAATCTCCATTATCAGTCTGAGAGACAGGTGGGAAATATTATCTTCCCTAATTTAGACCTAAAGGAACCAAGATGAGGAAGAGCCTACAGCAACAGGTGGATATAATAGAAGAAAGAGAATTAAAATTTGAGATCTCTGGAGCCAGCCTCCCAGATTCTCCTTCCAGGCTGCATCACCCTTTCCGATCATGCTGTTATTCTAAAACTTATATTCAAACATGGCTTGAACTACCTCCCACAAGCAGCAGCTTGAAATGTAACAGAAAGAGAAGAAAAAATAATGATTTTTCATACCACTAAATAATTTATAATTTTTGATATTTTGATAAACTCCAGTATGTGGCCACTAGAGGATAAAGAAGATACAGGAAATTAAATTAATTACAGTTTCAAATAAAGGCACTATTAATAGATTTCTTTAATTTTCTATATGGAAAGCATACAGAAATGCTAAATAACATTATTTTTTCTAGTAACATCTTGATTCTTTTTTATCTGAGTTTATTTAACATTTTCAGATGATGTGAAAGTCAATTAATGCAGAAACCCCCCTTCCCCTCAGCAGTTAGAGAGACTTGGTTATTCCACTTCCCATTGCAGGGAAGATTTGAATCTTACTTTTTCTGAAAGCATCTTTAAAGAATTCTTCAAGCTGTCTGGAGAACGTTGGCTTGCAGAACTAAGCAGCAGGTCTGCATGGCTTGATATGAGAGGTTGCAGATGATTGATGTTGCTGAGAACTTCTTTTGCCTTGGCTGTGTTTTCAGGTGAATAGTAAATACACTGGTATCCAGTACTGTGATAACAGAGAGTCACAATGTAAGATTCATTTCTGCCATTAACAGCAATGCTTACCGTGCTAAAAATCTTACTACTACTTCTGAAAAAAAAAAAAAAAAAAAAAAAAAAGCCAGATGCCTGAACTTTATAAATACCACTGAAATGCTCTTCTCTTTAAGGGTAAAAACAAACCTTTCCTTGAACAGTTGCACAAAACAGAGTGCCCACCACCACATGCTCCAAGTAGTACAGTACAAAATTCCTTTGAGTGACTGAACATCAAACGCCCATATTTTTATGTGGTTTTTTAAAATGCTGTAATTCTAGAGAGAGAAAATATTGGAAAAAGTCAGGTAATAATACCAAAGAGCATAAGGCTCCTTATTTTCCCAACTGAACTCCCCAACAGAGTGTTAACTATCTCACTAAGTCTTTCAAAATGGGTCATTAATGTTTAATGGATCAGTGGCCCACACTGTGCTTTGATTAGCCTCAGTGATGTCCAGGAAGTGATGAAAGAGTTATCTCCAATAAAAAGCCCAATTTGCAAGAATAGACAGCAATGGGGTGTCGGAGTTAATTACTTCAAAACTACACAAATGCAAAATTCCTATTTTCATCTGTTCAAACTACTGCAATTCTTTTGTAGGACTTCTTCTCCTATCCCTCTTTCCTCTTCCCCCCTTACTAATTATGCAATATCCTCTTACACCATTGCAGACAGCATGCACACACCCACTGGCTCTTGCTGCATGCACAACCTTTTGTACACAGCTCTTTCTTTTATAAAGCCCTGCTTCAGTCTTTCAGAGAAATTAACCAAAATCTTTTGCAGCTTCAGATGAACACAGGAAAAATAGAAACCAGCACCTGCTGGCACATCACCAATGCCAAAGGAGTGTACATACTACTCCCAGCTGGTTCTGTTTGTATCTCCCTTCTCTCCTCTTGTGTCTTTTAGTCATAAATACTTCAGTCCCTTCAACCCTTTCACCACCGATTTCTTTTATTTTGCATACCAAGACCCAAATATTCACACTTGTGTAATCCTCTGAACTTCATGCATTGCACTTCATTTCAATCTTTTTTCCAGATCCCTTCATTACCCCACTTCCTCTTTATGTCTTCTATTGAATGACTTCCAGTTCCTTCTCATTAGTTTTCTACAAATTAGAAATTAAATCTTGATGGGTCCCTTCCATTCAGCATTTGTATGATTTTGGCAAAAAAAGATAGCTTCAAGCAGTCTTAAAATTAAGGCTCTTGCTTACATATTTTGCTGAGTTACAGTCCCAAATTCCCCAATATCCATCCTATTTTCTGTCTTTCATTTCTAGATACAACTCTTTTCAGAGGCAGTCAGGATGAATGGCATCTAAGTGAGTAAAGCTCAACCATGCAACCAGCCATATCTAAATTACAATGCATTTCCAACTTAATGAGCTACTAGACTCATGTCTAATAGAAGTCATAATTCTAAGTATTTCAGCAAAATGAATCATATAAACGCTCTGCTAATGAATAAGGTGAAATAAAGAAAAAAAAAATAAATCTGTCCCCTTGAGTAATGAGGAAACTGCCACAGTTCTACTTTGAGGTGGGCACATTGTTAATGAGATGGACTTCCAGAGTGAGATCTAGCACTACATTCACTGAAACACTCAAGCTACCAGGCTCAGTAGACAGGGCAGGGACAAAGAGTAATAGTCTACGTTAATTCTAGTGAAGACTTAGTCTTAAAAGCCTTGATACTTCTCTACCTCCCTCTATCAAACAGTCTTTTTGCAGGCTGAATCTGGCTAATGCTGTTATCAAGCTCACCGTGCACATACTCCTTTCTGGGATTTCCCTCAGTCTTTAAATCCCAGATAATTTTCACTCATCTCTCACAGCTCTAAGCTTCACTGAATATTGCAGCAGAAAAGCTACAGACACCACGGTAAGAAAGAGGGAAGAGTGACACTAATGATGTGGGCAGTTCTCATTGCAATAAAATAAATCATAGCTTTTAAGTAACGGAATTAGTGAAGAGAGAATGACTCTTCAGAATGAGGTGTACTACCAGACTTAATTATCTGGCTAATTTAAACATTTCTGGAACCCCAGAAAGCATAACACAACTCTAAATATTTTGTTTCTCTCATAATTTCAGGGCAACTTCCTCCAATCCCCTAGGAAAATGTGTAATTATCTTTCAGAAACAACACATTTGGGAGTATTTGAAGTTTCTGTTGAATTCATGCTGTTGCATCTATGACTAGCTGAGGCTTTCTGTGGCCTTACCCTTAATGAAAACACCTTACTACTTACAAGACAGTGACATTCCCTCATCTACACCTGCTTTTAAAGCTTACTGCTGTATATACCTCTGGTATGTAAGTACTATGAGTTAGAAGAGGCAGTTGCCAATAGAATTTACAGAGAAACTTTTCACAGGTGTCCTAAGGCACAAACTAGATGAAGCTTTTGCATTAAGGTAAAGGCAACATGGGTAGGTCCAGTGCAGAATATCAGCAGCATAATGAAAATCTACCTCTGATATGTAAATTATGACTCGGGTACCTTTTGAAAAACTCTATAATAATGCCTTCTGGGTTAAGTTCCAAAGCTTTCACTAAGCATATAAAACTACATTTGATCACTTCCATATATTGCCACCATCGTTAACTATGAACACATGACTGTCAGCAGTCATTTCAGTTTAAAAATTGCTTTATAGACATTCACACGTAATTTGATGTCTCAGCGATTGTTTATATCCCACATCCATTTTTGGTTTGGGTTTTCTTTTGTGTCCAGAATAGTCACTCCCTTCCCTGGCTCTGGGAGTATTGTGATGGGTGAGGGACAGCCCGGGTCCTGCGGGGCTTGGGGGCCAGGGGCCTGTTGCCCTAAGGTTTTTGACTGTTTCTTTTCTTTTGTTTCTCCTTTGGCATCGTGACTGGGGCTTGCCAGCTTATTTCACTGCTCCTCTGCTTGTTTGGGAGCCCAGGCTGGTGTGTGCTGTGCCCGGAGCCGGATCCCTCCCGGCCAGGCCATTCCCTCTGCACAGTGGCACAACCCCAGCACCAGCCATTGCTGGTGAGCTATCCAAGGGAGCCATCCCCCACCAGGCCCTGCTGTTTTCTGCTGCTGCTTTGGGATTTTTGCTACACTTCAACTTGACATCCCGTGTCCGCTCCACCCCCATGGTTCCTGGCACGGCTTCGGGGTTTTGCTAAACTTTGTCACCGCAGGTGTGCTTGCCTCAGCTGTTCCCACCTGCTGCTCTGAGGTTGCTGCAGTCCATTACACGACCTAGTGGGGCACTGAGACGGGCTCTTTCCCGTGGCTGTGCCAAGCAAACCCTTCTCTCCCCTCTCCGCCCAGCCGCCGGAGCCGCCATTGCCGTGTGGGGAGGCGGCCGCGCCACAGCGCCCCCTGCAGGAGCGGGGGAATCAGCGCCCCGCCCTGCCCAGCCAGGAGCCAGCAGCGCCCCCTGCCGGCTGTGCCTGGAACTGCACCAAGGGGAAAGGGCCCGACAGCAGAGAGAAGGAGCAGGTTCTGGTTTGGTTATTCCTTTCCCTGTATCTGTGCCTCAAAGCCCCTTGATTTCAAAGTTATAATAATTCAGAGAGAAGGGAGTCATATTTTCCATTCCAAGGGAGGTTCCCGCCTTCCCTAGCAGACACCTGTCTCTCAAACCAAGATATTTGAATAAATATTAAATTGGCTACGTTTTAAATTCTGGATTAACAAAGTTTTTGCTTGAGAATAAATAATGCAATATGGTAAATTTCTAATTTATAACGAACCTCTGAGTTACTCCACTCCTGCTGTTAACTGCGTAATTTGTGTCACTTAGTTAAATTGTCACCATCTGGGACTGGCTTAAAATCTTCCAACAATGAACATTTGACCTTCCATTTTTCACAGCCAAACCCACAGACATTAGCATCAAGAACACAGTTAAATCACAGACAGCAAGTGCATCTACCCCTGGATAACTTAAATTTTATGCAAATTACTGAAGATACCGATTCAGTGGCTTCCTTGTATTCTGTCTAAAGTGGGAACTTATAATAATAAAAAAAAATTGCTACATAAAAAACTCTGGATAATTCATGGCCTCAGGAAGTAAAACTAAACCAGCTTATCAGAGCTGAGGTTATGAGAACAGGCTTGAAAGAAACTAGAAATTTGAATTAATTTGGTTTTTTTATTTCCTTAAGATTCCTTTACCACCTTGGAAATCCTAACTTTGAATATAAGGAAAATGGAATGATGCTATTAGTTCTGCCTATGATGATCAAATGTCCACAAGTCCTTATCTTGAGGCAAATTACTAAGGCTGTATGCACAGAACGTTTCCTGCTGTTCCTCCATTTTTCTTCATTCCTAACTCCATGAAGTCCAGTCTTTCTCTCTCACACACATGTATACGTGCAAAAAATAGGGTAAAGTGAGTAAAGAATAACATGAGAAGTGTTAGACATGACAGGCATTTCATTTGAGAATAAAGGTTACAATTAGATCTAACTCAGATCTTTATTATTTCAACATCTCTGGGACTTTCTGTGAAACAGAACAATTTCTGATTCCTCAGAGAATGGAAATGGGTTGAAGGCTACAAAATTCAGGCAATAGGAACACACAATATTGAACATTAATAAAACCTCTGGTCACCAAACAGGTATGTTACTGAAGGAGCACACGTAACATCTTTGCTAAAAATCCAAGCCACAAACAGAAATAGTCCTTTTAGACTGTTCAAACCCAAATTAAATTATTATAGTTTTGGGGGAAAAAAAAGCCTAACAGAAAATCCTTTTCAGTAGTGTTCCAGTTTTAACATTTTGTGAATTTCAAACAGGGTCATTTTCAAATAGTTCTCTAGAAATTATGAATAAAACCACAGTGAATCACAGCACCTAATGCAGCTTGTGGGACACCTCTTTTTCTCAATGGTTAGACCTAGGGCATTAAAAAGCTGGAAATCATAAGTCAATGTATTTTGGTTAAAACAGAGATGATTAAATTAGATTTTAAATAAGAAAAAAAGTCCTTTGTGTATCTTGAAAGTGATTTATGAACACTTCAAGCAGTGAGGTATTATATGGGTATAACTTCGAGAATGTCTGATTTAAATGTTTCTGCACAACTGAACTCTGAAAACAATCATTTGATGTGCCATCTAGACTGATGAGAAGACAAGCCCTTCCATTTGCTGGAAACAGAAATAATCTATACTATCAAGCCAAAAAAGACTGCATCTGAACAACTGACTGACTTTCTCTTTTATACAGAAATAGGAAAGAAAAAGAACATACCAATAGAGAATAATGAAAACTTTAATCATCATATTTCAGTTACTTTAATGCAAATTTTGTAAACAACATTTCAAAAAACTATCAATTTTTCTTACTCATCTTATGAAATTCACTACTTGCTACTAAAGGGACAGATGTACTAGAGCCACGCCTCATAGACTTGATTGATGTTTATAGTGGAAGGGCCTTTGATCTGCCTTTTTGGTACAGATGAAGAGTAATATGTGAATGGGTTACAAAGCAATGGAAGAGGCTTCAGATCACATATCAGAAAGTTCTACATTTTTCACCTATAAAAAAAAGCACCTTTCTTGCTCTTATTTCAGACCTTTTTTTTTAATATGCCTTTTTAAAAATTTGAATATGATCTTCCTGATGGTAATAAACGAGAGATGAATTGGATTAACTGCATTTTTAAAAAGTATTATTTTACAGGGCTTTCCCTTTGTGCTTGCACAAAGATGCATATTCTGTGTAGTAGAAAACATGCCAGAACTATCTTCAGATACACATTTTCCAGATTCTTCTGTTTGATAAACTTTCACAAAACATATGTCTCAGTCTTGTTTTTGTTTGGCAACTGCAAATGCTACCAGATAACAGTTCCTCTTCTCTGTTAATTCCACAAGTCTAAGATTCAGCAAGAAATATTTTGCAATATGCTGACACTGTTGAAAATTTTGATAAACTGTTCTAATAATCAGACTGAAGGTCAAAGACATGCAAGGCATTCTGTTAGAACTTGAAAGCTACCAGGGTTGCCTGAGAACTAATCTCTTCCCACATCTGGCTCTAGGTCTTCAGCTCTGTTAGCCTAGAGGAAGTGGCTGCTGAACCTGCGTTTTTTTCTGTTTGTTCTATAGTCTGACTGATTTCTCAAGGTGTCACTTCTTCCTTCAACAAAATCTCCAGAAAATCTGTCCCCACTGTAAACCAGAAAATTTAAATTGCAAAAGGTGCCCCTGGGGATGTTATGTGTCCTCAAAGCATCTTTATGCAGCAAAATAAACAGGTGCCTGCAAAATAAAACTGTTGTCCCCACAGCAAAATGAATTTATCCATGATAAGATTGGGAATGGTCCTTTCATGTATTTATTTAAAGCAGACCCCCTCCTGAATATTCATTAAGTGAGATTGTATTGAGAACTTGCTTACCCCTGTCTTTCAACTCACACAAGTTTTTGAAGTCAAAAAACCAAAACATGGAGTTTTCTCTGAGTTGCCCTCAAAGACAGCAGGAAAGATGAATTTTGGAGGCTTCCTCTTTTCTGCTTTGTGGGAATTCACACACAAGTGACCATTTCCCCAGCTCTGGCAAACAATTAGGTGAAAACTGCAGTGCACTGTTTTCAGTGCTCTAACTTGTTTGCAAGCCTGACTCAGGCTCTTTTTTTAGGAAAAGTCTGACAGGATAGTAACCTAGCTACTCTAGTTAGATCATCCTGAAGACAGACTTTTGGTTTTCCAGGAGAACCCAGAAATACAAAGGAAACTGTCAGAATAAACTTCTTGTGCTCTGTCCTTAAAAATTGCCAAAACACAGGCATTTCTGAGGGATGCAGGAAAATCTAAGCAGCAGGGCAAATGTAAGGTGACATGCAGGTTCTTGAAATAAGCCTGAAATGCCTTGATAGAACCTGCACAAAGCTCTCACCCATCATCTCCTCTCCCCTGTTACCAGCAACTAAGAAACATGGGCATTGTCTGTGATGCCTATGAGATATTGCAATGTGTGTCCTTCCAGGAAGATACTCTCTTCCCTATAAGAAGATATTCTGTTGTCTCCAATGGAGAGAAATCACAGAATAAGTTCTCACAGCTATCCTCCATTTTTGGGAAGTCACAGTCTGCCAGCATGGATATGCTGCAGGACTGAGCTAGTGAGAAATGGTTCTGAAAGCTGAGCACTGTGAGAACTGTAATGTTCCTTATATCATATGACTTTAAAGGATTATGTCTATTATATGATTTATATCTTGCGGCGCCAGTAATAAATTATTTTGATAAAAAACCCACAAACCACTATTTCAACTACATTAATCAGATAGTAAAGGAGCAGATACTTTAAGAAATGTCTTCAGACATTTTCTTCAGCAGAAAGCAGGTACTTTGTAGGCCTCCATATGATGGGAATAAGGCTGCCCCTACCAGTTTGCTGACAGCAGAATATTAACACAAAGTGTCTCATGTGATCAATGATGTACATGTTTCATTGGCAGATTTCAGCATCAGAGATGGTCAGGGAAATGAAAGATTTTTGAAGATTTAACAGAATTTTTATATTGTATAGGGCAAGCAAGACCCCCTCAATAATACAGCTTTCAAAGAAACTAGGTCTGCTGGGTTTTGTTTGGTTTTAATATTGATGCCAACTCCTATTCAACCTAGAAGTCAACAGCAGATTTATATAATTTCCCTTTTATTATTTAAGATAGTGTATCCATGAAACTTTTTTGAGCATTGAATATGATGGAATTGATTTTCTGTGGACTGTCATGATAATTTAGATCCTTCCTGCATTCTCTTTGGAATGCTGTAACACCTCAGGCAGCACCGTCAGTGGAAACACTGAGCAATCACAGCTACGGGTGCTGCCAGTGACAGCTGTGCCTGCTTGAAAATCTTAGCAGCTATAGCAACAAACACAAACACACCCAACTCTTAGTTAGGAAAAAGATGTAACTAACACTTCTGTGCATGTTCAACAGTGAACATAGAGTTTGAGTTCCACAACAAACTGAAATCTTTATTTTTCATTAGTCTTATTTTGGCCTTCTCTAAGAATAAGAGTAGTTTGTTTTTAACAGTGCTCTAAAAACACTTTTTTTCTTAGCATACACCCAGGGCTGTCAGAAATAAAGTTGCTACCTTAAGCTACAGTTTCTGTATTTAAAAATTGTCTACCGTTACATTTCTCTTAGCACAAAAATTGCCAAAGAGTTGCCTCATTCTGAACATCAGATTTTCAAGCACTGATACACCACCAGCTTCTTGAAATACAAGGGGGAAAAAAACCCCACAATTTTGAATCATTAAGGTTGCAAAAGTCCTCTAAGATCACTGAGTCCAACCTTTGACAGAACAACCACCACATCAACTAAACCATAGCACCGAGTGCCAAGTCCTGTCTTTTCTTGAACAGTTCCAGGGATGATGACTTCACCATTTCCCTGGGAAGCCTGCTCCAATGCACAGCAACACTTTCCATGAAGAAATCCCTCCTGATGCCCAACCTGATCATCCCCTGGCACAGCTTGAGGCCATTTCCTGTGTTTATTCAAAACTAGTCTTAACACTAAAAGTGGACCATGCTTCAATTTTCAGCAAGGCAGGAAAATAAAGGAAATATTTTATGAATGCAAGGTCCAATCCTACTAGATTTTAATCTTCCATTCATTCAGCAGGATAAACTCTTTTGCTCCTCAGTGAGCTCACAGCATTTTAATGCAACCTTAGCAGTATTTTCCAAGCTACCAGAAAGAAAGAATACTTACTTTCGTCTTTCTGCCTCAAATTTACTCAGCAATTTCCGTAGACCACCATTCTTAAATCCTTGGAAATGCGCTGCCGGGGCTCCCACTGTGATAACATCATACAGAGCATCTGGAATGGGAATAAAGAAACACAGACATTTGAATGCTCCTATTCCCAAGTCATGGCAACACTGTGACATCTACTCTACAAAAAGTAAGGACAAGTCTATATCATTTCCAGGGAATAATTGATAATCCATGTCCCAAGAGGTAATCAATCTTTCCTTACAGCCACCTGCACACTTTAAAAAAGTTCATCTGATTTATGGCTACATTTAAATTATGTGCTGCAGTGTAGAACAACATTCCAGCTCTGCAGTTTACAAAGCTGCCAAGTAAATTCGCCTATTGTGTATTTCACTTTATTGCCCCTTTCATTATTTAACTTGTAGTCATGTTGAGATGCACAAATTCAAGCATTTTAGAGTCAAAAGAGACCATTATGATGGAATAGCCTGACTGAATAATAGAGGATACAGAATTACAGCTAATGATTCTTGCATCAGTCTTATGTCTCTTGGTTGAGTGAAGGCATCTCTTTGTTTAGGCATCTAATTTTGATTTAAAGATTGCAAGTGACAATGAATTCACTGCATTCCCAGAGAAGTCAATCAGACTAGTAAAAACCTGATTTCTAGCTTGAATTTGTTTAGATGTAATGCTAATGTACTTTCAGATATAATGGTGTTTAAAGCTAAATTGGAGAGCCCTGCTCTACGACATACATTAACTTTTTATACATGTTTATGAACTGAAAGTTTACTTTCTCAGCTGATAAGCTACCAGAATAGGAAAAAAACCCACACTACTAAAATTCTTGCTGAGTAAACAAACTGTTGTCTCTTTCTGTATATATCTAATGCCTTATTACATAAGGGATTTTTTTTTTGTGGATATATGCTTACAGAACTGGAGGTGAAACATGAATTTTAAAAGAGCTTGATTGATTGTCAATGCAGAGATGAAGCTTTAATTACATCCCACACCACAGTTATTATTTCTTCAAAGTTTAAATTTACATTTACACTAAGTACCTGTTTTGTACCTGAACTTACTGGAGGTAAAAACATACGGTTTAGAATGCCTAATTCTCAAAATGTATTTCTAAACAGAACATTACAGGATGTTTTTTGAGAACTGTTTTATTCATCAAGAAAGTTTCCCATGTAAATTAAAATCTAGTCCTCTCCTAAAATAGAACTTTTATTGCATTCTGATGATAAATATCCCTAGAAGCAAGAACACTGTACAAATGATTCACAGTTAATGAACTATGCTTTACTTCCCGAGCTGAATCTCGGAACATATTTGCTCAAATTGATTTGAGCTCTAATGAGTTGGTGAGTCTTCAATATCCACTTAAAAGGAGAAGTGACATAATTTCATTAGCCTAAGGTGAGTTTCAAGATTCTTAAATAGCCCATTCTTTCAGGTCTTAATACAGACTTATCCATAATACATATTCTTCAGCTATTAGAGCTCCATTGGTACTTCATAATGAGGAGTTCTATTGCTTAAAATCAAGATAAGAGATGAACTCATCAGGATTCTGAATATGTTTAGAGATAACTCATGAAATGACAGGAAAACATTTAAAAGACTAAACTCTGGTTCTGATTGTTTTAAAAATACACATGGCCCTGTTTATATAGTTACTTTGGGAGAGGGGGTGATTTATCCAGAAGGGAGTCTTTATTCAGCCTGTGGTCTCTTCTCAACATGGTTGAGGAGCAGCTGTCTGAGACAGAAACACAGCCAGCACAGCTGAGCACCTGCCTCAACCTTCATGGGAGAGAGAGGACGGCCAAGGATGAGGAGCAAACATCCATGCCTGGTGATGGGCTCAGGGCAATCTCACTCCCACTTCCCAGAGCTCAGTGCAGCAGAGAGTGCTGCAAGGCTTGGGAGGAATGCCTTGTGATGTCCTCTGCTTACACACCAGTGGAGCTCCTTGGGAAGGATGTTGTCTTGGTTTGAAGGACAGGTGTCTGCCAGTAAAGGCAGAAGCTTCTCTTTGAAATGGAGAATGTAAACGTCTTTCCTCCAAATTATTATTATAATTTTGAAATGAAGGGGCTCTTAGGCAAAGATATGGGGATTAGGAATAACAGTTCTTTACTAGGAAAATTAAAATAGAAATGCAGTATCATAAAGAACAATACGAACTCTGACGGAGTCAGAATACAAGCTGACACCCCGTCAGTCAGTCAAGTGTTGGTAGCAGTCCCATTAAATGGTGGCTACATCCTCCTGCAGTGGCAGATGTGGTTCAGCTGAAGCAGTGCTCCTGGAGAAGAGTGCAGGGTTTTTTTGAAGGTTTAGGGATGATGTGGAAAAGGTTCGGTTTTCCTCTGGAATCCAGTGGAAAGACATATCTTGTCTAAAATTTCAGTTTTTTAGCTAGGTAGGAAAGACTTGGCTTTTCTCCTTGACTGGAGCATCTCCCAATGGGATGATGTAATTTTATCAGTCATACAGTGGGACTTAATGGCCCATTAACAGATATTTTCTTGGAGGGAGGAGGGGTTGTGGAAAAGATAACGATGATTGTCCCAGCTAGTCTTAAAGATGGCCCATTAGCAGATAATATGTGCCACAGAGATAAGGAATCACTACCCCACCGGGCTTCAACAGATGGTGATAGAATACACATTTCTGGCCACATCTACTCAACACAGATGTGCAGTGCATCAGTACACTGATACAGGAGTGCTCCAGTAACTCATAACCATCAGGCAAGAGCAGGCTACTGCTACCCCTCTGCAGAGAAGACAGAGCTTAAAATGCAGCAGAGCTTCACAGGAGCTGTATCTTGTTGTCAAGAACAGCTCAATCCCAATTTTGAGACAACCTGCCTGCCTCCACAGGAGGCAGTCAGTGTCTCAAACTGGCCAGATGCAAAACAAAAATCACTTCACTAAATCTATTTAAACAAGCACATATTGTAAACAGGAACAAAAGCAAAGCTATGTCAATATATAGATTAAAGCTCTCTAGTATGATGAACAGAGCACAATGCGGTGTTTACCAAATGGATAGGAATACCAGTGACACATAGGAAAACAGTATTTTTCTCAAAGCTATTCCCCCTGAAAGTTTAAGCACACTTTCTCTTCCGTGTCAGTACCCAATAACAACCCAAATCAAAGTTCAAGAAAAATAAACCTGTTGTTATACATGCCAAACACAAAAAAAGCACATATCAATGTCTATATACAATAGATGGGATTAATACCTATCTAGCATTCCCAAAATTAAGATATCCAGTAGTGTAAGGGTTAATGACAGCTCTATGGATCATAAGCTGGTTTAAATGCCACATCTACAAATTTTTATTCTCCCCCTTCCAATATCATTCTCCTGGTTATATTCCAGGTGCCCTTTGATATATGCCAAGCAAAGCATGAGTTGAGAAAGACCAACTTAGTATCGAAGTGCTGCCTAGTCCAGACTGATTAGCAATTGCTAGAAACTGTTCAGACTGTATATATCTAATACAAGGCACAGTGAGCATTAGTTAAGTAAAAGAGGCAGAGTTATATAATTTAAAGATCTAAATTTAGAAGACAACTAGAATAATTCTAACATTTATCTCTTCCTGTACCCTTTTTGATTATGGATTAACCATGTGCCCCAAGCAAAATGGTTTTGGAGAAGAAGGGGGAAAAGTAATAAAAAAACAAAAACAAAACTCCAGTACTGTAAAAGTCGTGGGTGCTTAAGTAAATCACATATTTCATCCCACTTTTTATTTAGCAAATAGACATACAGTGTTCTGTTCACAAAGGGGTTTTCTTGAAAAGTTACAATATTAAGCTTCTGGCCACCATTACAAACCTAAAAATGCTTTTGAGTTAATTAACTTCAAAACATTAAATAAAAATCTCTGCTGTCACATTATGCCACTATAAATCCCAATCTTGTTGAAATGTTTGGAGGCACAGTTTTTTAGTAAAAGAAATGGCAAAATATTGAACCAACCAGTACCTAACAGATAATTTGAAGTCCCTGTGTTCCAGCTTCGAGGTGTATGAACATCAGCCTCACACAGTATAAAACAGGAGTTTTAGAACTGTTTGTACTTACTGTTTTACAATCTTAGATGCGGCGGGTATTAATAAGGCAAAAACTTTACAGAATGTAATTTCTGTGTTTGTAGTGACAGCAAATTTAACAGATCTCAATTTATCAACAGATTATTTACTTTGCCATGATTTGGTCATATATATATCACTATAATCTTTCATCTGTAAAGGAAGGTGCTAACATCATATGCAAGCAGCAACAACTGAATTCTGTGTTAAAAAGAACCACAGATGATAGTAGAGAAAGTTATTGCCCTTTCCAGGAGATGTTGGAAGTTTGCAGTATTTTCAGCATAATCATTTTCACTTATCACTGAGAGAATGCTTACATGGGGTAGGTGGGCATGAGAGGGTAGCACTGCATAAGCTGATTTAGAACCAGAATCAGTTCTAGGCTCATTACCACTTCCTAAAAAATAGGATAAATTAAGTTTAGAAGTAATACTGTCCTTTATGGAACCATCTAACTCCGATCAGCTGGGCTGGTGAGCTCATCCCAGCAATCTCTGGGAGGAAAAGTACTGTACTGTGCTCTATCACTATCTCTGGTGGCAAACTGGTGGGGAGCTGGAAGAAAAGCCACCTGGAAACAAGAGTATGAAGTCTGGCTTTTACAGCATTATGGATCACAATGGAAAATTAAGTGGGTGCTCAAGAAAGGTGTGAGCATTGTGCAGTGTGCTACTACAAATCATGACAGTATTGGTTCTGCACTGCTACAATAAAATACCTTTAACCATGCATAGGTTACCAATACATTTTAGTGAGCATATATTCTGATTTACTTATTTGCTTGAAGTGTCATAGGAACAAAATGAGCACATCTCTGCAATCTAATATTATAAAGAGCTTAGAAGAAATTCAGTTAACCACACCTTAGTTTTCCAAGATCTGCAGTAAATGTCCGTGACTTGTGGCATCAAAAGATGAGGCAGAGAAATTCCTTGCACAGCTTTAACTCTGGACCTGATTTCTAAATTCCAGTGTAACTGTATTTCAAAGCATACTTTATCATACTTGGGGAATTTCATTACCTTTCAATCGAGGACTATGCACATGCATTCTTTGCAGATGAAGATTTATTGGGATGAATTCTAGTGTTTTTTCTCCTTTGCTACAGCTTGACTTAAAGGAAGAACCTGAAAAACAAAAGTTTAAAGAGTCATTGTCTTAAGCACCCAGATGTTTTTGTACTCCTTTTAAAGTGAGGATGATACTTGTATTTCAGAAGTCATCTGTAATTAATTTTAATGTATAATTGTATATTACGAGATGAAAGGTTCACTAACTGAGTCTCAGCATGTATCCACACTGGAAGCAACAAACCAGCTTTTAATTCACAGAACAATCCAATTTTTTTATTCTAGGAGATAGATACCTTTCCCTGTTGTCTGAAATCAGTCTGCAGTCTGCTGGAGAAAATGTAGCAGTTAATGTTGATTATGTTTATTCTGTGCTAAAACCACAAGGGTACAGAGCTACGATGGCACTGCATTTTTCCAAGTATCATTTGTTTTCTTCAAAGAAAAGTATTATATTGAATAGGCTATGGATTTTTCCTAAAAAGCTCAAATAAAGTAACACAAACTATCTTAAGGAAAGCTATAGATTAGTTCACAGGAGGCATGATGCCTTGGAAAAACAAAAAAATACAAGTATGACTGCATATTTCAAAAGTATGAGATTATGAGTAGTTTTGTGGAGTGCAAAGGAATATAATTAAAGTCTGACAGCATAAAAATATAATTTACCTGAAGAAATTTGATACAAATCTGTATAAAATAAAAGGGTGAAGATTAGGAAAGAGAGGTGGTCTTGTCTTCTAACACAGGCAGCCCAACATTTACCTAAGCCACTTTTTCAATACCTTATCATTTTGCCAACTATTAATTATTAGAACTAAAATTCCTCTCATTCAGATAGAATTTTAAATTTTGTCAAGTTTCAGCCTTTGTTTGAAACAAACACACAAAAAGGTAAAGGAAATATTTTAAACTGTTTTTGCTCAGTCAAGACTTGCTAGTGTTTATCTGTTGAAGCTGCCATCATTTCCAGCAGGACTAAGCACTGAGCCTCCCAACACAAACCACTCTGCTAGAGGGCACCAATGATGCTCCTGACCAGTGAAGCCTGCTTAGACTGCTCCCTAAGCTTAGGAACTTAAAATAATAATTAACCACAGATGAAGAGCAAACCTAGAAAGAAAAGCAATTTACAGGAGTCAAAATTTCAGATTAGACAAGAAACCCGCGGATGCAGATTTAAATCAGCAGCTGGTGATGATGCAGTGTGAAACCTGCTTCTGAAAAACACAGGCAATTAGAGGGGTAGTCAAAGCAACTCAAACTATCAGAAAAGAAATAAGAATAGTGCAGGGAAGGAGACTGTAAGTAATTTGGAAAGAGAACAGAAAGGGGGCAGATTATTTCTGATAATTCAGCTGAAACCAAGTTCAAAGCTTAAGGAATGATAACTGGACCTGAGACAAGGAAATACTGGCAGAACAAGAGGAGCATTAAGATGACAGCAGATGAAAAGGACAGGTGAGAGAAGAATAGGAGGGAGAAGAGCCTGCTCTCAGGACTATACTTCTACTCCTGTGCAGGGGCACAAGACATGCAGCATTGCTGAGTTGTGTTTTTCCTTTTTTCAGGGGAGACCTGTGAACTAAGTATCCCTTGCCACCCAGTGCCAGAAAATTGCTGGATAAGGACCACACAGCTGCTATCAGTTACTACATTTGCTCAGGTGTGAAATCCATGCAGTGGAATTAACACCTCAATCTGCATTTACCAACAGCATCCATACCATTAAACTAACTTTAAGTATACTCTGTTTTTAAGTAACTTGGTGAGTTTTATTTAAGAACTCAAAAAACAAAATTAAATTCCATCAATTAAAATAGTTCTTGTTATTATTGTTGCAAGATCAATCTCGTCAAAGTTAGGAACTACCAGAATATAGATGCAACTTTCATCTGACATCCACCTGAAGCACAACTGTGAAATGGGCTTCAATAATGTATCTCAAACTATGGGCAGGCCTGCTGTAAACAGAAAACTGATCAAAACGCAGTGTGGTTCAGGAAATTATTCTAGTAGCCTTGTAAAACAGAAAAGAATTATGTAAGTTCCTTGAATGATTTGTGAACAATCAAAAAAATTAAAAAGAAGAACTCATTGTTCTGCTGACTTTTCATCATCTTTTTGTGAATAAGAAATTCCACAGGAGGAAAATATCAGCTGTCTTTTCTGCACATTTGTCACTGATGCTATCTTATTCCACTGGCATGTGGACACTACAGTACAAAATAGACCCTGACCACAGGATTCTGTTGGATATTGTGGGAACAAGCTCGTAGTGCACATCAGAATACAAGACCACCATTTCCACATGAAAAAAAACCAAGGCAGCTGTTACTGCTCTTTCTAGACTGAGGATGTATTTGCACTGCCCACCACATATTAATTCTCTGCTTTCCTGGCACAACCTGGGCAAAGACAGCTACTACACTGAGGACATGCATGGAAATCTCATGAGGTTTAACAAGACTATCTATGCCCCTAATTGCTGCATATTAAAGGTCCCTTCCAATCCAAACCATCCTATGACTCTACGACTTTTATGTGTTTTATTCCTGAATACACCAGTATTTCATAGCTACCAATCTAGTAAATCCTTAAAAGTTCCAGAAAGGAGGCTACTTCCATAAAATCAGAGATTCCTACCTGTATGCTTCCCAAGCTCTGCAAGAGTGTCCTGGTACATGCTCAACATCTGATCACAGTGAGCAATTACACTTTTGCGCATGTTGTCCCAGTGAGGAGCAAGCTCTCCCAGGTCTTTAAGGTCCTGATTCCTGCACCAAAAGGCAAAAAGAGAAGGCACTAATTAATTCATTAATCCATTAGGATTCATCCAAATTAATCTTAAAAAAGTTTGTTACAAAACATCAGGAAGATTTCCTAATTGAAACAATCTGTTTTCAGAAGGCTTGTAAGATCTGCTTTTCATCTCTGTTTTACTAGTACACAATAAAGAATGTCAGTAGATAATGCAGTAATTTTTGTGTTCAAAACTCATCTGGTATAAATGCAGTAACCTTCAAGCTGAAATACTATTTCTTTTATGGAGGAAATAAGGCTTCCAGGCTCCAGAGAGCTGTGCTCAGAGCAAGTGACTTTTTGTGAAGAAGAATGAAACACCATTGGAAAGAACACAAAACTTTCAGTATAGCTGTTTTGATACACTACTCTTTAGATACTTTCATACACACTTCATAAACATATTTCTAGCAGTGTTTCTACAAAAGCCAGGTCAACCAACACACCAGCCCTCACCACATTTGTTCAGCATTCAAAACAAAACCTACAGACACACAAAACCCCAACACCAGTCCCCTAAAATGTCATGTCCAGCCTTAGAGTGTTCATCAGGTCAAAACAGCAGTGCTATGGCAACCAAACATGCCACTGGAAATCCAAAAGGAAATCCTGTAGTAAAATATCAGTTTTCCTGTACACTCTTGAGAGCTGACCTGAGTTAAACAGAGATCATTTGAATTTCCTGCACAAACAAGCTTAGTACCCTGGGCTTTCTGCTTGGTTTTCACTCTTGCAAAGGAAGTTTCTCCTGTATCTATCCCAAAGCCACTTTGTGGGATCTGCTTTTAAGGAAAATGAAAGATCCTGAGTCAGTCTTCAAACATCTGGAATTGTGCAGGAGAAAATGCAACACAACCAGTTTTTCTCATTTTCCTCAGAGCATCAAGAAGAGTATTTCACTGCAATTCTTGGAAGTCTCCAAAAAGGCCTCCAGAGGACAGCTCTTGCTTACAGAAAAATTATGGAAGAAAAAGGAAAAATGGGGGAGAAGGGGTGGAAAGAGGGGGAAAAGACCAGTGAGCCTGCAGCACAGGAACATAGAGTTCACTTAATGTAAGCTGCAGATCTGACTATTAGTCAAAAAGTCTTAACATTATTTCTTAAACAGAACAGCCACACACTGGCAAAGTGATGTTTTCCCCATCACTATTAACTTTGCATTAATGTGAACAGTGTTAGAATAAGCTCCATAGGCATAACTCTGCTCCTGGTGTAGGTGACAATCAAATAGATTGCACTGGAAGCAGAATTAGAGTATTTCATTTACACATGTCCTTGAAAATACCAACATGGAAACAAAGATTACAACACATGAACTTGTTGAGAGTTTATGTTAATGACATGATTACTTTTTGCCATTTAATCGCTCCTGTAGCTGAACCAATTTAACTTTCCTCCATCAATACAAACCAGCAATAATCTGCCATGAAAGGATAAACCAAACATTCTCAATGACCATTTTCCTTGCCATTTTTCAGTAACTTAACATGAAGTGTCTCTTTAAATTAAAATCTTAGTGCTTCCTTTCAGAAAAGTGTGTAAAATTTTTCAGGGTATGTAATTTTGTTTATGTGCAGTGATAATATTTTGGCCCTTAATATTTATGGTGTCTGATTTAATAGTTTTAGCAACAATGTTTGGACCTGGCTGGCTTCCAAAACTTTACTACTCCTTCTATATAGGAATACAGTATTCTATCCAAGAACTATACTCCTGCCTCTATCCAGGCTCATGCCTGGAGCTGTTGGTCTCAAGCTGAAGTTAAACAACAGCAGGAATAGAAACCTTTTATCTCAGACTAAAACATCCAAGCAAACCCAAAAACTTATTTAACTGGCTGACTATGAGTTAACTCCACTGACACCAATAGCAATGGGAAGGGGAAACTCAAATCTCTCAATATTAATTTTAATAGGTTCTCAAGAAATATCAAATCCTGCCCCCATTACTGGTGACAAGGCTGGTATTTGTTTCTTAGAAACATGTACAAATCACTGAAGTAAAAATACAGCCTTCAATATGCCACAAAAAAAGACATATCAACAGTGCTTAAAGTAAGAGTACAGTGCTATAGCAATCTAGAGCATATTCAGCATGGAAACTTTAAAAGACTACATTTTCTGATTTTTTTTCATTTAAAAATACAATAAAATAAAAAAAAATAGAAAACAGGATTACATGACAGACACTTCCTCAGAAAATAGCCTTGTTGCACACTTCATTTCTTTATTATTTTTTTCTAATGGAATTATAGAAGACTGAGGATTTAAATAGGATTTATGTCTAGTGGTTTGTTTACAGTTTGTCATTGCTGTTGTTGACTCAATATACAGTGCTGAGTTATGGATGAAAAAAGAGTTGTCTTTTCTATATCTAAACTCCATCAACAACACTCCATACTACCAAGCTTTATCATTATTACATAAAAAGGCCTTTTCCAAAAGTAAACAAAGTGGAAAAAATATAGTATTTTTCATCCTTGGAAGTTTATAGTTGATACGAATACTCACAATTTAAAAAATTTTAATAATATTTTAATTCTTTTATGATAACTTATTTCACTGAATAACTTGACCAGTAATTTAACCAGTAATTGTGTCAAACAACAATTGTGCTGTAAAAAATTAATCTTTATAATGGATATTGGTTCTACAGAGGGCAAATCAGTTACTGATCCAACTTATCAATGCATCCGTGGAACTTTGAATAGCTTGTCAACTGAACAGGAAGCTTAGAGCAAACTCTGTGTTGTTAAAATAAAGCTATTTATCATCTTATCCCCTCACTCCAAATCTTTCCAAGTCTTTTCCAGATGATTGCTCTCATCACTGTGACAGATTTTGTCCTCTGCATCAACTTAAGTCATCTTACAGAATGAAATCCAAGCTTTGTCTAGAGCTGTTTGTCTTGGGCTTGCTGTTCAGCTCCTCAATCTGCCTCCTGCACAGTCTTTTCTGTCCCTGCCCAATGAAAGCTCCACCCAAGAACATGTCTGAGCTTCCAGTGTCTCCTGCCTTCATTAATCAGCTGCATTCCTTGGTAGCTTTGGTGTAATCTTCTCCCCTGTGTATCTAACCAGAATGTGGATTTAAACAGTCTGTCCCATTCCTCATTCTCTACCTTAAATATTAGCTAATTAGCTAATAATTAAGTCTGTTTTAGTTACATTCTGGTTTTCACATGCATTCTTTCCTTTGGTAGACTAATTATGTTCCAAGAAGTCCATTATCAAGAAATGGCTGGGAACCCAGCCAGATGAAGGCTCAGATGAATATTCTATCTTTGATTTACCAACCCATGCTTTTTTATTTTTGAGAGCACCTTAGGTGCATGATTACAGTAAACCACTGAAAGTACCTGAAAGAGGCACAAATGAATTTCCTGTATGATTCATGCTGGTAATTTCTACTTAAAGAGTTCCTGCTTTGTGCCATGCACTCTAATGACAGCAGTAACAGAAAAAGATTTGCTCATCACTTTGGGTACAAACAGCTTAGAAGTCTGAAGGAGGCATATTCAGTGCTAAAATACAACCCCCTGATTTCTGTAGGGAGCACTTTGAATGAGTGGTATGCATCATGTTGCAAAATTATTTGGAGGAAGTCCCAGTATTGAAATCATGTTTCTAATGAGCTTGTTTCTGCAAAGCTACCACTGACAGTCCAGACACCATTGTGGACTGCACAGTGAAAACCTGTGGATAGTGACAATAAACTAAAATAATGCACAACATCAGCAAGATGTTAAGATGAGCAAAAGGAGTGAAAAGGGGGCAATTCCTCAAAGAAATTTCTTGGGTGTGATTACTCTGTCCGAGAAAAGCAGAAATTGCCACTTGCATCATTAAGGACACAGCACAAATCCTGACAAATTGAAAGATGAAGCTGAAAAGATCAGTGCAATTAAAAGGAGTTAGTTAAGAGAATATATGATCAAAGCACAGGAACCAAAAATGCTGTATGAAGACCAAGAAGCAATTTTTTATATATACAGCTTCAGAAACTCAGTGATGTGATTCCTAGTGAAGGAAACATAACAAATTCAAAACGTAAAAAATGAAGTGATTTTGGCCTCCACCAAGCAAAATTGGCTTCTGAAATCTACTTCTGCAAAACATCAGAAGCAAAGAGCTTAGAATGATTCAAAACAAGATGAGACATTTCTGCAGATTATCTTTGCAAAACTTCTATAATATTATAACAGCATAAAAATTCTGAATATTTATCAAACAGGAGCTTTGGAGTAAATACACACCATAAGCTTTGGGGTAAGACTCAATCACTCATAAGTAAAGGAAGCTTAGAAGATTCCTTCTAAGGAAAGGAGCACAAGAATTATTTTTCCTAACAAACTTCACTTCAAAATGTATGGATAACCATTTCATCTTTTTTTTTTTTTTTTTAACTGAAGCAGATAAAATTACTCTCATTTTTCTTTGCTACAAGATATGCTTCTGTGATATATAGGCAATAAACTCCAGACAAGCAATGTAACATTCCCTACAGAAATAAAATAATCATAGTTTTTTCACTCTATTGTTGCCAAAACAGGCAAATAATGATTAAGAAGGAGTTAATCCCGTCTGGAGAAACAAATAAAAAACCAAAAAAACCAACCAAACAACAACAAAAAAACCCAAAAAACCAAAAAAGCAAGCATATTTTTCTTCCTTTACTATTAATTTTCTTTTAGAATCTCTTGAAAAGAGTTGCCTTTTTTGTCTTCTTACAGAATTTGCCAAAGTTATTTCAGGTTTTGGTAAGCCTGACCTGACAGGCAACTAAAAACATTGATTAAGGTGTGCTTTTGCAATGCCTTGAACAGCTGTTTAGAAATAAACAAAGCAAACAAAACAGACAAAAGCATCTCACCAGGACTGTATGAAACTAAACACCCCAAAAAAGGCAAAAAATACATTTAAAAATATTTTCAAGCCCTTTTTCCTATATATATGATGAGGGTTTGCTGGGGTTTGCAAAGCCATAAGAATTTTATACTGTTTTTAAGAGCTGAAAATTTTAAGTTCCTTTTTAATTTCTATCCACCATCATCCCCTTTCTATTACACAAAAGTGTAGACAATATTTAAGCTAAATTAAATCATTTCTCCCTTCCTGCCTTAAGACTGTTTCCCTTCCATTCCTTCCTGCTTTAAATGCTTTCCCTGCTAAACTCTCTCCCTTCCTTGGATATATTAATACTTGGATTTATCTTTCAAAACCTCAACATCTTCAAAGAGCATGATCATTTGGGGTTAATTGTAGGATTTGCATTTAATAGGAGAGGATAATTCTCCTGCATCAGACAATTGCAGAGTCTCGAATTCAGTAACACTTAGAATGACATATGTGAAATTTACACTTTTATCCTAAATTATATTTTAGTAACTAGCAATAGTCTAGAATTATTTTAGGGTTTTTTTGTTTGGTTATTTTTCAATTTTGTTTCACCAGAACACAGTGGAATCAGCTTAAGACAATATTGCTTCAGTTCCATTCCACGAGCAAGACCATTTTACTTTCACAGTTTACATTTAAAACTTTATTTCCTTATTTCAGCTTGGAGTTATATATATGGCAGGATTAATCACATTATTAATTGAACAATTACTCAACCATTCAAACAATTCCCA
Source organism: Cichladusa arquata (assembly GCA_026413545.1). Taxonomy (NCBI): domain Eukaryota; kingdom Metazoa; phylum Chordata; class Aves; order Passeriformes; family Muscicapidae; genus Cichladusa; species Cichladusa arquata. The sequence goes on from JAOTQP010001652.1 coordinate 9,999,686, forward strand.
GGTTTCTGCTTTCCTTTTTCCCTCAATTTATTAATCAGAATGCATCATTTCAAATACAGAGTGAGGATCTCTATGACACAAGAAACATCATAAAACTCTACAAAACTTTTTTTAGTCACCCTAATGCCTTAAGTGAGAGGAAGTGACAAAATTTTTTACTTCAATTTTGCATTTTTTCACCATATTGTGAGAGGCTCTAATTTGCTCAATATGGACTTCCTTAGCGCATGCTGTGCTCAAATATAACATCTGGGAATCTTAGTAACCTTTGCTAACTGATACTGAATGATTTCACTGGAGTCTTAAAACCTGTGTGGGTCTTGCAAAAAAAGCCTTCTCTCAGAGGGCACTCTCAATATAGAAGGTAAGAATAGAATATAGAATGCATAGAATTTTATAGATTCAGCACTGCTGAATTCCAGGTAATGTATGTCACAAGAAAATCAGGTGATGTCCCTCCGTTCCAATGCAGTACAACTTTAAACATCCAAAATCAAACTAAAATCCAGAAAATTGTACTTAAGTCACCAATGAAAGCCCCCCTTGAGACTTTCACAGAGGCCATATCTTCCAAAATTGGTTGTGAACAGTGAAATCAAGAGGAGATAAAATTATGCAGTGTTCATTCATTGCAATATTTTATCCTTGAGTTTATAAATTAACAGGGTTTAAAACTGATCTTTTCTGATGAGTACAAATGTCTAAACACTGTTTACAAAAGTCAAGCTATACTTATGTTCATATACTTATATTCCTTTATGCAGAAACTGATGGAGAGTAAGAAGAGAAAGGTTTCACATCCTTGTTGATGCATGATGAGGTAAATACTGCATTCATATGCATTTGACCGACATTTTACAGATAGGTTTGGGAACTTTTTAAGTGTTGAAAACAAAGTACTTATAAGAAACAAATGTTGTGAAAATCCTTAAGTGGATAAGCATAGTAGCAGTGTCTCTCTGAATGTGGTTGGTTCAAATATCTTCAAAAGTCATGGTAAGTTTACCCCAAATCACTTCTATTAAATGCTATCACCTCTTATCAATACAACACTTTTGCTATGTCCCTGCTCAAAAACAAGCCCAGTAAATACCAACATCCAAATGTCCAAAAAAATCAAAGCCTACTCCTAACACATGGCATGTAATTAGCCTGGGGCTCCATTTCTCAATAGAGGGGAAGTAGAAAAAAAAGGTATTTTTCAGACAGTCTGAACGTGGTCATTGGTATGAAAAAATAAAGTACAGACTGCATAGATTTGCACCAAAAAAAAGCCTAGTGTTGATGGGACAGGACAGTCATTTCTGATGCAGGAGAAGGCTTGTGTGTGTGCTTTGTATTCTGAAGAGAGGGTTTAAGTTCAGTAATTGGTATTTCAAGTTTGTTTATGAGTTGTGATCAGAAATTGCCAAATTCAAGTACAGGTGGAACTTCCTTTCAGCCAAATCTCTTGCTGTGCTGATCCAGTTGCACCTACAACTGCAAGCTGCAATGGTATAGGTAATCAACTTTCTGAAAAATTATTATAAGCTAAGACATCTTTTTTATAATCATAAGGTTCAAAGAACCACTTGACTAATCTTGCACGACACATGTAAAATGTATGGACCAGATTTGTGTAAAGAAGTATTTAAAACAGCAGAAAGGACTTATTAGAACACCTCAAAGTGGAAACAAATAATTTTGTAATAAAAACCAGCAAAAAAGGACTGTATGACCCTTACTAGAACAATAAACATTACCATACAGCTCCTACTACAATTTCTTCCAGGGAGGTTTGAAGGATAAAAACTTTAATTCATGCATTTCTTTAAAAACATTATTTAATGTTGAAATCTGAAGTTAAATACCCTTAGAGGTTACACATTTCAAAGGATCGTGTCGGTAAATGAAAGAGTTTGGTTAACAATGAACACTGGAGTTTTATCAAGAGATAAACAATCTTAAGACCTGTGAGAAAAGGGAATTTAAACTACAATTTATAATGAATGCTGAATAGGATTAGCACTTACTTGTATATTTTTATAGGCAATTGCTTCAGACCTGACTATATTGAAGCCACAATAAAAATAAAATTAAACAGGCTGAGTATGATAAGAAGCGGCTTCTGAGACAAAAATATTTATCCTTTTATAGTAACTGGGGGAAAAAGACAGAGAAGAATACTTCAGAATAGAATAGCCTGAAGATGGTGCAGTGTATGTTTTGTGTGAGCTCAACACCTAATATAGCAGCATCCTCCCCACACATTTTCACTAGATTACAAGTGTAAGGACTCCACAAGAACACACATCTTCACAATTATTTTGAAAAGGAAAGCCCAGACAAAGCTGAAGCTTCAACCCACACACTCATATGATGATAGATGACACAGATGCCCCTATTCCCACCATCTGCTAGTATTCTACATGTTGTTGCTCCTTTCAGTTAGTCTTATATCCTCTCTCAGACTATATCAATCACTTTGTCTCTCTTTTTTCACACCCACACTTTCAACTAGGCTTGAACAGCTCAACCACACTGGCAATCAGGAAAATCAGAAGCATTTATCTCAATATTTGTGCAACTTCTGTTTCTTTCTCAAGTCTTTTTTTATTTTGGTGAGGAGAAAACCTCACCATGGTGATTTTTTTTTTACTATGAGTTTATCCAGGGAGGTGAATTCTATAATATGAAATAACAACAAGGGCTATTACTTGCATTATGCCTTTGGAGAGAATAACACAGTAGTAGTAAAAGTGGTTAAAGTAATCCTCTAACATTTAAAAGGCATTTACCCGTGGGGCAAATGAAAATATGGGAAGTGCATGAACTGTGAGAGTCAGCATAATCTATTTTTATTGCTTACTAAAAAAACCCCTTGCACATAAGTATTCTCAAACAAGATGAGGCCATAAATGCCTAAACACAGTACTAAATGAATAAAATAAAGTATTATAACAATTCATAGGATTTTTATAACCCATCATCACCATGCATAAGTATGTATCAGTCCACTGACTTTATTAAAATCAAGATTCCAGTCTCCCACATGCTGTTCTATTGGCATAAAAACATCATACAGAAGCAACAGATGGGGTGAATAAAAAAAGAAGCTCCATATTGCAGAACAAACAACCTCTGTAAACCACACCAGGAAGGAATTGCCTGAAAGTGCACAGGATGGCTTTGGGATGCAACACTAGGTCACAGCACTACTCAGACATGAGACCAGATGTCCATCTATGTGTGAAGCAACTTTCATGAAGAAAGAGGCAATGTCTTCCACATCATCCATAATCATTGGAAAAAAAAGTATTGTCTCTGAGTAGCCCTGAACTAGTTAAAATAAAGGAGTTTCCCCAAATTTTATCAGCACAGCTTACAAGGATTCAAGGACAGGCTGCCATTTTAATCACTGCAATGGGAAATGTGAAGTACAAAGGATTTTGGGAGACCTGCGTTCCCTATTCTTTTTCTCCAGGCCGTACACATTGTAATGATTCTCAGAAATCTCTCCTGGTTACAAAGCCAAACATGAACTAGGGTTTCAAACAAACATTACTTTAGTATCCTTTTCTTATGCCAACTAATTTAGATTAGCTAGAGGAATGCCATTTTTATCCTCATTGCTCCTTTATTCACTACAAACTTGTCATTTTCCATTGCATAATGTTTGTCTATGCTATTAAGTCTACCCAGACAAATAGCCAAGCACACCACAGTGTTGATCACACCCCTGTCATTTGCTGACTCTTTAAAAAATGTTAATGTTCCAGAATATTTATATTGTTAACCAAATGTTGGCATTCACAGATTGAAAGTCATGACCACACTTTAGCACAGCTCATTGCTCAGAACTTATGATGTCACTGGAGTCCTAAAAATTCTGAGCAGTCAATTCTGCTATTCAGTTCCAATTGTGAATTCTTAGCAGCCAGAAAGTGTCAATTTCATACTTCAAATTAATATTTTTTAGCTCATCATTTCCATGATTCCAAGTCAGAAAAATAAAATTTAGTACTTACTACTGCTGCTTCTTGCTTACCTTCTCATATCCTCCTTTATGTGCAGATTTATTAGTTCTTTAGGAACATGGAAAGAGAGGGTAGTCTCAGCCATCTGTTCCCTGATCCGCATCCACTTGTTGTCAGAAGTAGGGAATCTGTATAACTTACAGACTGGGTTTCTTAACACTGCAAAGAGGAAAAAAAATCATTGCATTACTGTAGTTATATGACTCTGAAAATTTATGACAATAACCTGCAAAAAATAATATAGTATTTTCCCCCTTGCTTACAAAATTAATTTTAGAACCATTAAAATTCTACTAAAAACATTTACGTTTTATTTCATTTTTATACCAGTATGTGGAGGACAAAGTATTACTAGTACATAAATAAATCACATTTTACCAGCAGAGTAGGTTACCTCTGAATTTAGGTCTTCAGAGTAGTGAGAATGCAGATTAGACTCTCTTTTCCTATATTTAAGCTCAAGTTAGGAAAAACAGAATGCACAAATGAACAATGAACTCAATATAATCACCACCATTTCAGGTGGTAACCTGCTAGAACCATTCACAATTCTGATAAATTGCACAGGACTGAGAGTTCAGCTGCATCTTCCCCTTGACATGCACACACAAGTCATTAGCACAAATAGAAGGTGTGCTTTACATTTAAGGAAACTTCACCTTTGACCATAGGAGAGTTACCTTTTCATTGATGTGGTCAAGACACTGCCACTACACAGAAATAAATATAACAGCCCTGTCAATGCATTACACACACTGTTTTCAGATCACTATTGCAACATGACATAAGAAAATCACATTTCTAGGTATTTTGGAAGATTATGCTTAAAACTCATTACGTTTTTTTATTTTCACAGTTTTCACACGTTGGCTACATTTCCGTTCAGATCTTACAATGATGTTTATAATAAAGGTGTGAAATTTCTACTCTCTCCTTCCCATCTTTTCTTTTTTGCCCTGCTCCCTTTTCCTAGAAAGAATAAATAGGGGAAAAAACTGAGGAAGAAAAAGTTCTGTTTGACTACTTTGATAAGCTTACTTGGAGATAACTGATTGTCATTTAGCACACATGTCCACAGCATCCTAACTCACACTGACTTTGGACAGCCTTCCAAATCCTCCACTGGTACCTTTCTGTCAGCCTCCTGGAAAAAGCTGCCTTCCAGCAGGCTCCCATTGATCTGCTGCTGAGTGGTCTATAACTCAGAGGAATGCATTCCCCATGTGTGTGAGCTGTGGGGAAACTGCTGCTGTCAAAATGACATCTACTAACAGACATTTCAATTCACAACTCCCTGACACCATTAATGTTTATGCAGGCTGATTTATAGAGAATGAAAAATAAAAGGTACACAAACTGGCTTGTCTAGCTCAGCAATCAGGTTTTTTAACAGAAACCCTTTAGGAAAGGCCTAAAAGAAGACCAGAGATTTAAATATACTGATAATAAACCCATTGCTGGCAACTCAAAGAAAGGAGCAATGTTTAAGTTGTTGTCCTGCTCTGTCTTCCCATCACTCTACTGAGATATCTTTCATCACCAGTCTTTGATGAAAAACTGGAAGCCTTTTTAGGGTCATTTTACCTTTAGTTATCAGTGATCTTACTTTCAAAAACTAAATTATGACTTAGTCTTATGAAATAAGCCAAAGAGATGCTTGAAATCTCTGACATGAAAACTAGCAATTTTTGTTTACTACTAGTACCCAAAATATCTCATTGTTCAAACATTTTCCCACGCACTTTTAGAATTTAAGGACCCTCACCATGCAGATTTAACTACAGAAAAAAGCATCTCCATGTCCTGTGTACCTATGACCAACTTTCACAAAGTGTTCAGGCTTTATTACATCATTTGGTTAAAACAGGCAGCAATGCATAGTTCCTATTTTCCTTCTCTGTTGCTGAGATTCCTGCAATCAATGAAATCAGCCTCATCAATAATATTAACAGTTTCTGTTAATTCACAAAGCTGATATATGGCAGCAATCATCTCCCATTAACAAGGTAGGGAATGCAAATTTTAAAAAGTCTGGGAGAGCTCAGGAAACTAAGGGCTAATTCAGGCCTGGCCTTAAACAGAAAACTGCCAACCAAGATGATTATTTTGGGCTGGATTTGTTTTTTTCTATTGTGCCCCTGATCAGTAGGGAACAGGCTGGTACATATGACTGGGACATTTTAAATGATGATGCCCCAGACACAAAAAACTCTTTTCTTTATTTTACCTTTTTATATCTACTTGCTAAGGAGTTTATCAAATGACTTTTTCCAAGAACAGCCCTTAAATTCACACTCAGAATCTATTACACTGAAAAATACACATTAATCTCTGAGACTACTAATGTAAATACGTAGCTGAAAAATCTCTTTCCTCCCATCTCCCTCCTGTCACCACCATCATCACAAAGAAAAAAGCAAACCCCAGAAAACCCATCAGGACTGCAGCAAGGGACAAAGAACGCTGAAAATATGGATCCAAAGTTGTGACTTTTATTGTTGCTAGATTTATTAAACTCCTCTCTGGGTACTAGCTGAATTTTCAGGTCTTTGATTCAGGTCTGAATTTTCAGATAGGGATAATCTCAAGTGCGCCGTAAGTTTTTTTTTTTAAATGGTCAAATGATATCTCCATGGGTTTAGGAAGATAATTTCATTTACAAACTCAGGAAAAAAGCCTGGGAACTTTTCCCAAAGAACCCAGATAATTCCAATATGCAATATTGCTAAAGCTTAATATGGTCAATATAAGCTGCACAGTACTTGATGTTTCCCTTATAAACAGAACTACTGAAGGAATGCGATTCCATAAAAATCTCAGAAGTTGCTGCCTATCAACAGTAATTAATTTCTAACTATAACAAATTGTCTAGAACAGAATTCTAGAAGGCATGTAAAAGCACCCAAACAATAAAAATGGCAAGATTAGATTTGGCCTTTATAAAAATTAATTATTAAAATGAGTGGAAGTTTCATAAACATAATCCTTCCTGTATTTAGACAGTGATCATGATAGGCATTAAAAAAAACCAAAATCCACATGAACTGGAATGGTTAAAAAAGAGAAAAACCAATTTTAAAAGCTTTACTCTATAGCATCAAGCCAACAGCCAATGCCATATATTTACCCATCCATATTTTTGGACATTCTCATTTTTAAATATGAAGACCTCTGTGCTTTTTATTCCGTGCAATATCTTTCACATTGCTTCCCCTGAAACTAGAATAAAAAATAATAAAAACTGAATACTCTGGTTTTACTTCTATTCCCTATTGAACATAGATCAAAGCATATCTCTGCCATGTATTAATTTACTAACAGTGTTTCTATTTATATCTTTCTTAGTAGCATAGGTATATGATGTGGATTACCTCAGGAATAATAATTACCACTTTCTTAATTTTGCTTAATTTCAATTACTTTTATTCTCTTTTCTATTTAGAATGCAATTTGTTTACATGCAAACAACTGGCACACTCTCCAGCATTATAAATAAATAACTGAATTTTGAGGAGTAAATTCAGTCTCTTGGGGTATAGATGGAATAGTGATAAGGCTCTGAAATACACTACTCATTCCCACTCACTCAATAAGCATCTCATAACTCACTGGAGGGCTGCGAGTTCCCTATTATAAGATTTAAATTTCAGAAGAATGCCAGTACTTCTATGCCTACAGGCTTAAGGACTCACAGAGGGGCATTTTTTTCAGTTTCATCATTTTCAAGGCCTGATAAACAACAAGAAACAGAAAGTTCCAGAAAGCTTTACAACAGTATACATGTGTACTACATATGTATGTATATGGAATGCATACTGCTCTGGGGGTAGTTCTGTATGAACACAGCAGGGAAAGCAGTGTTGATGTTATCCAGTTTCCTGACACTTCTGCACAGGTACCCATATGAGAAATCCAGCCTGTCTCCAGGCAACACAGAGAGCCTTAATCCACAGGAAGGCCAGCCACAGGGGCATGCTGGGCTAGAAGTCTGATGGGCTGGGGAAAAAGGCTGCCCGTATAAAAGGAGAGCTAACATTTTCTAAGAAAGGAAATCGGGAATCCAATAAAAAGAGTGGCACTGACAAAACCTGGAACCAGTGCCTGGTGTCAGCAGGAAAGTGGAGGTGATGCTGGGTGAGAAGAGAAAGTCACAAGTACAGGAAACAGACTAAAGAGTAATTATTTATCAGAACAAACTTCCTGTGAGTGCAAACTCTTTCCAATATCCTGCATGCTGTCATTTCTTGCAAATGCACCTGCAGCTCTGCTCTTTCCCCTTGATTCTTTAAAAAACCCAAAAAAATGACAGAAAAAAAAAAAGCCCCTCACGGTATGTTTGACTTTATAAACCCTAGTGTTGGGTGGAGTTTGGTTTTATATTGTGTTTGTATTGAGAATAATAAAGGTGAAAACCTGTCTAGATACACTATAGAACCACCTGTAAATATTCCTGACAAATTGATCTAGACTTCAATATTCCTAAAACCGACATCTACATCTTGGAAGTTCCAACAAAACACATTCATAACCTACAGCATTTTCCCATACAAAAGAACTCAACAAAAAGCCCCAATCAAACCCACACAATGGAGGCAACAAATAGAAAAAAAAAAAGTCAGCCATGAATCAATATTGTTCTCTGAACAGAAATGCCATTTCTTCAAGTCCCACTCATCTGGGTGACATACAGAATTAGAATCAAAGAACTGCACTGAGTTAGACCAAATCCTTCAACTGGCTCTGTATCTCATCTCCAAGAAAAGCCATAAATAGATACCTAGACATGCAAGATACCCTCCCTGCCTCCAGCCATTTCCAGATCAGGAATTTCAGGAGCCAGATGTAGTTTCTGTACATTCAGTAATTCTCAATTAACATCTTTTTCACTTTGATTAGATGAAAATAAATAGTTCTGTAGAAGAAACTTTTATGTTTCTCATCTAGTCTCAACAACTCACAGAAAAATATTACAGGATTCACACATTTATAGAAGAACTTAATTTTTGGAAGTTTTTTGTGCTTCCTTCAGACTGCAAAGCTGATTCAATAAGTCTGCCCTATCAGAGAAGTCAGATGAAAAAGTTTCAGTAAAGGTTTTAAAAGGTTATAAAACTTCAGTAACATTCCTCCTCAACTGTATGTAGTGAACACAGAATTCTTGACAATGCTGTGGTTTCAGATGACCCATATAACTTATTTGTGACATTGTTACTGCAGAGTAATGGAGATTCATAAACCTGGGCTAATAAAATTTTTATGGCACAGCATATCAGCATGTAATATTTCTCAGCATAATGAAAGAGAAATAGATCTAGTTTAACACCATGCACTCAAGTCCAGAGTTGACCTAGAATTGAGAATGCCTTGCTAACAGCTCCCTTCATTCTAGGACAGATGGTTTCCAGATCAAACTGAAACTGCCCCTTCATCAGCTATGAGAGATTGATTTTCCTGGGTATTCACTTACAAATAGTGCACAATTATTTAACAGAATGCCATAAAATGACATGACACAAACTTATGACATTAATTCCATGCCCATGGAAGTCACTGACAGTCTTGAAAATCATTGAACAGTAAAGATGTGGGAGATGGAGATTTCAGCTCTGCTTCAGAAAGCATAATTGACACATATTTCTTCAAATTTCTCAGTAAAATGATAATGTCAAATATGTATAAACCACTAAAATAGTGAACTTAAACATCTGTGCAGCATTTGAAGAGACATTTTTGAGCTCTGCCACAAATCTCTGTGGTTTCTTCAGGACCTGACAGCGTTGCAAGAGCCATTTCTTACAGATGTTGGAGTTCTCACCTGCGTTTAAGGAGGGCAGGTTGTCTTTCCCACTTATGCCTTCAGTGGCTGTACACTCACGAACCAATGCACACTGCAAAAGAAATACAACCACAAACATGACACATTCAGGGGTCTGAAATAAATCCATGGCAGTTTATAAAAGGCAGGCTGAAAACCATCACTGATAATAATATAAAATTTCCAAGGCTTAATTATAATTTACATCTTTATATTTCTGTTCCAAGATATTGTAACATAATCAGAATTGTAGCCAAGAAAATTACAAACTATGATCAGCTGTTCCATAATAAAACAGAATTTTTTCCTACCAATATAATGGCAGAAATATTGAGAGATATTAATAGTTCAGCTTAATAAGTAAGTTTTATTGTAAGAATAAGGCACTTTAGTTTAAAACAATTTTTGACAAGTTTTGTGCTTTCAAAGAGGTTTCTTTAGGCAAAGCAGTTTTCACATGCACAGTGCAAAAAAACACTTCATTAATTTTTAAACAAGGGAAAAGTAGGAAGCACAAAAAGTCTTTAAAATGCGCTCACACTTTGTGATTGAAGTAATTTGTTACACAAGTGAACCGGAATATTGCTTTGATAAGATTAGTGCATTAAAGTATAAAAATTTTATGGAAAAATCAATCAGTGTACACCTATTTTAAAGGTAGTGTGACATATTTTTAATGCTCCTCCTACCCCTACCAGTAAACAAATGGAGTCTCTAAAGGTGATAGGGAGTTCTGCTCCCAGGGCTTCCCCAGTTCCTAGAAGCTCAGTGGAGAACTTAAGGCAGAGAGCAACACAATGTACTGTCTACCAGGTGAGACCTGAAAATTAATTTAACCATCACCTTCTCTTCCATGAGATATTCCTGCATATAATTTATCTAAAAGTGAGCAAACCTAGTGCAAAACTTATTTATTTTATATTAATTCAGTAACTCACAATTGCATCCTCACTATCAACATGTAAACCAAGACTGTGCCTCAACTGATTTGTACAAACCAAGAACTCCTTTAAAGACTACAGACAATACATCTGTCATGAGCCTGGTCTACTCTTTACAAGTATTAGAAACCCCTAGAAAGAGGCTATTAAAGCCTTCTGTCTCCCCCAGGCCAGACACAGCTCATTAATTACATCTCAAATAATTGCAAGGAGTCTTGTTCCACATTTTGAAGCAGAAGAAAAGCAAAATAAAAGAGAAGGCTGAAAAAACAGCTCATGTTGCCTATATTGTGCAAGTTTTACAGTTCAGAATCAGAAATATTTCACAGCGTTTGTTGGCTTTTTGGAGCTGGTCCCACTCACCCACTGTTTTAAAAAGGCACTGAAGTCCTTTCAGATAAGTGGTGAAAAAAAATCTACCCTGAGAATTTGACCCAAAAGCAGGCTGGTTTGGCTAAGCAGAAAAGATATTGAAAATAATGTCCTTTTATCAAAAATTAGCCTTATATGGTACTTCCAAAAAAAGAAATGCTGCATTCCCTGTAGTAATATTTCTTTTTTTTTTTTTTAATGAAGGACAGAATACACCATAGTGTTAACAAGTAAACCATGATATTAGAGCTGCAAAAATTGTGTGCTCCCATGAAATGCAGACGAACCTGCCTCTCTCCAAGGAAATTCACCTCTTCTTTGGTTTTCCTGACATTCTTCCCAGCTTTTCAGCATTGTGGGCACAGACTGCACATAAAAACCACCATGAACAGGACTTCAAGGGCAGAAAGCAGAGCAGCAATCCAAGGGAAAAAGAAGCTGTACTTATGGCATCTCTCTGGACAGTTTTTCATCACAAGTGATCAAATACATTCAGTTGAGAAAAAAAACCTTTTTTTTTCTTCAAGAAGGAAAGGGGCTAGGAAACTCAGATTAGACTATTACTCTGTACATTTTCATGAGTTTTTTTTTTTTCAGTTGAGGGAGATAAGTGTACTTAATCCAGAAATTTTGTTTTAATTCCTTAACCAAATTTGGTAATTATTATTTTAGACATCTGGTACAACTGATCATTCTAATTAACTTTGTGCAATAAACTGAGTTTCTACCTTTTGATCCTGGGTATCTGCTGTGATGTGGTCTGTTTCCCCCTCCTCTAGTTCTCCCATCTTCACAAGATTGACTTCAATAGTACCAACTGTCTTTCCACCATCAGATGTTCTGGGGGAAAAAAAAAAAACAAACAAACCATGACACTGGGTCACTTGCAGCATCAAATTCTTTCAATTAAAATATTGTCATTAACTATTTAGTCCCCTTTCCATTCTGTAAAGCTGCAGTCACCTGTATTGAATTGGTTATTTACCATCACAAATCAAATTTTGAAAATGAGACAACTTCTTCAGGACAATGAAAGTTTTCATCACAAAACTGAGGATGGGTAAGTGTTATAAATGGTGCATGAATCCATGAATGCTGCAGAGTTTTCATTCTAGACCTTATTCTGTCTGTGCACCATTGGATAAAGGGCTGTAATACTGCATCAATTTTCCACTTAGGATCTGAAATCCCACTGCACATGGCTTTGTTTCCTAACAATCTGCAAAGAAAGCACATCCTCAGTGTATTAATAAAACCCCTACAAAACCAAAACAACAAAACTAATCTGAATATCACTTTTCCCTTTGTAATCCCTCCACACTGTAATTATTCAGAATTCATCCCATTTCTTGAACTATATGGGAACAGTAGTACAGTTCCAGGTGAATTCCTTTATGATCATCTCAACAAATAGTTTACTTCCAATAAAAAAAAAA
>JAOTQP010001652.1:10012365-10068062 GCA_026413545.1 Cichladusa arquata
AACAAAAAAAACCAAAAAACAAAAAACAAAAAACACCCGCAAAAACAATTCAGATGTATATCATCAAGAAAAAAAAATATCATTGACTACATTTTGGAAGAGACAAGAGTTTAAACTCCAGAAAGATTCCAAATGTGTTTCATCTTTCACTGGCAGCACAGCACCAAAGCTAATGGCACAGTCTATCCCCCCTGGCTTATTCTTAACAGCTGGATTTTCTGAAAGGAAGGAAAGAAGAGTAACTGACTATTTCATAATAATGAGGAAAGGGTAACAAAAGGCACCAAGCAAAAACAGGCAAAAGGAAATGATGAAAATAAGTTCAGCAGAACTACGAAAGCACAGCGAGGAAGGATAATTTAAAAAAATGTGTTTGGTGCAATACTGTGTATTATCTGAGCGGTGAAAATGAAGAGTGATGAATTGTGGAAAAAATACATAGAAAAGTTCAAAGTTATGAAAACATAAAATCACAGAATTATTGAATATACTGAGTTGGAAGGGACCATTATAATCACCAAGTCCAACTCCTACAGTAAAATGCCAAAAAATAGTCACCCCCAAGCTTTCAAATTAAATAATTATTTTGGTTGCAAACCATTAGGCTTTAATATGCACTCAGTAGAATACATTCATCTTGCAACTATACAAATCTGATCTTCTTAAAACCTTGCAAAATAAAGATAATTTCTTAATATTTTACATGTGTAAAACTTCATTTGCTCTGAGCCAAATTAATTACTTACAATAAAGAAACAATTATAAGTGAACCAGTTCCAGACAGTTTGGCAATTGAAGAAGCCTGCATTAATTAACAAAGTATCCAGAAGAAAAGTAATAAGGGTTCTGTGTCCAAATAGTGCTTTTGAGCAGAAATACACAATAATTTTGAAATGCATGAGAACAACTTGAGGACCTTCTGAATGAAGAACTCCCACCTGAGGCTGCTACAGCCTCATGGTTTGACTTAACTCCTTTTCTCCTTCTAGTGTTAAACCAGCACCCAAACCAGGCTGTGTCAACAAATGGACTACAGCCTTCCCAAGCAGAAAGGGAGTACATCAGATGTCAGCAAATCACACATATCTTTAAAAACCAAAGTGTGTGGTTATAAGACTGAAAGTTTTCCAACAGCTTAAGGTGTTCTGATCAAAGAAGTGAATAAACTGATTTACTGTTGATCCAGTAAAATAAAATGGAACTGCTAGCTACACTTTCCCAGTCCTTGTCTCTTGTTCTATAGAATGCTAAATACTCTCTACAGTTATTAGGAGCTTGGCCTCAGTATGACAGTGAGTACTGCACTGCTTGCCTGCATGAGGAGCAATGTGCATTTTGTATGGGTTTCAAAACAGTGATTGATCTCATTTCACTTTTACATCTTTTTTTAGTTATTATTTTCTTATCAAAACCACTCCTGTTCTAGTCTAATACATATGTAATATTAATCTGAAACATGCATTCCCTGCAAGAGAAGGTAATGCAACACAATAAAACTAAACAGTGGGATTTGTTGCATTGTAGTTGCACTTCTTTCTCCAGTTCTTATCTTCCCACACAGAAATATGAAAACACAATTTAATAAAAAAAAGCCAACAACAACAAAACCAACAAATCCCCAAACCAAAGTTTCCTTTGAGTGCTACAGGCATATAAATCAACAAAGAGCTCTATAAATGCCCAGGGCAAAACTGCTGTGAGCACTGTCAGACTGATTTTAAAACACCAGCAGCACATGACAGTCTGCAAGTAGACATGTCAGGCATTTCAAACTTTCCAGCAATATCAGGAGATTAACATTTCACTTGAAAGAAAATTTAAAAGAGAAACAGAAGTGATGCAATAGGAAAAATTGAAAAATGTTAATGATCATACTTTATTGGATAAAAACCTGTATAAATTTACTTTGCACTAACAGTATTGAGCACACACATTCATCCATGTACACACCTCTGCCTGCAGAGATGTGAGGAGAATCTCAACAGAGCATCAGAGAAATAATTAATTGGTTTTGGATACTTCACAATGAATTAGGATGGAATTAGCTTATTTGCTGTAGTTTAATAAAGCTGAGAAGGACACTCTGCACCCACATGGTGCACTGAAGATGGTCCCTGCATCAAATTGCTCCTAGTCATAAGAGAGGGAGCAATTGTATATAGCAAGTGTATATATACATACACTTGTGTATATATATATATATAAATTGTATCAGCAAGTGTATATATATGCACTATATCCCCTATACAAGCATCTTGACAATCTGCAAGGGTGAGTTGGGATGGGGGATACTGCAAAAGAATAAAATCAGCATCAACGTAAGAAGCCCATACATGGCACAAAATCCAGCTGGTTTATGAAGCTGGGAAATTGCTGATACTTCTTAGCACCCTGGGAAAAGGAGCAGCAATCACCTAATACTTGTTGACAGAGCACCTGCATTTGAAATAGATTTCTCTGCAATCCCAAGTCCTTAAGGATCCCCAGGTCAGTATCAGCTCCCTCAAATGTGAGGGAAGGAGAGTCAGTAACCCATGAGCAGCAGGAATCTGTTCCCACCTTAGTACTTCTGGCCATAAAATGTTGACCAAGGCATCCAGAGAGGAAGAATGTAACAAATTGATGATGGAAATGTGAGTGGGCTAGATTGACTGAGGACATCAGTCATTTGCCTCCAATGCTGATCTCAACAAGTCTCATTACTATGTGTTAAATATGCAAATTTAGGCCTGCTAATTGGTTCCCATGGCCATACACCTTCCTTCAAAAAAAAAAAAAACAACACAAAGGAAAAAAGGAAGCAGACTTCATGTTTGTATGGCTGTGTTAATCATAAAAGACAAAGTGACTGCCTGAAAAGCAAACTGCATGACTGAGTCTAGCAGGCAGCCCCTTTCTCCAGTGCATAATACACAATAAACGCAATTAGCACAGCCTAACCTACAGATTGCCATAAAAAATTTCTCCACTGGTATAATATATTTTGATATATCCAAGCACAAAAGTATTGTACTTACACAAAAATATTTATCTGTGAATTCACAGTGATGCCTATTACAATAATCTATACTACTTTTAAACAAGTCCACTGGAAATAATATTCTGTTGCATTCTAAGGTAAATAAAGTTTTGCAATGCTCAGTTCCTTCTGTTTTCATTATTTCATTGTACAGTTGATTAAGTTTCATGTCAGAACAAGTTTCACCTCAACTGTACTGGAGATTTGCCTAACTTATAAAGTCTAGCTATTGTTCACCAGCTTCCTGAGGTGGATGACAACATGAAGCAGCCAAGAAACAACTTCAGGAGGGAGACCAAGTTGTAGAGAGATATCTATTGAATTTTCATAGGGAAAAACAGCTAAATATATAATATTTTACAGTCATCATTTGCTAGGGGAGTTATGCTAAGTACATGAATGACTGCAGAAATTACTGTCCTGCTTCCCAATTCTCTCTAGTTAAACTTTGTCAATGCTACTACTACCAAAGTGCTGTTACGTGTTTTCTGGCCCACTGAACCACAAGCTATTAGGAGGGAGGGAAATTAAGAGGACTTTCTTTCCAAAAATAGCTAAGTTTATCTCCTTTCTTTAAAAAAAGTTCAGTCCTGCCCAAGATTAATGAAAAGATAACTAAAATTAGACAGGCTAGACTGATACTAATACTGTCCAAGATCTTAAGCACTGACACATGCTTAAAGAAGTCTGTGTAGTGCACGATTGACAGACACAACCTGTATAATCCATGCACTCCATCCTGGCTCCTGTTTGTTGAGCTCCACTGCTACAGAATTCCTGCTCACAGAGGCCACAGAATCTGAGTGGCATTGACACCACCCAGTTTCACACTGATGCACCCTAATCACACTTCTGTCAGTCTCTTAAGAGAAGCATGTCAGACAGATGCACCTTATTTTTGCAGAGAACACAAGAGAACAGAGTATCACTTTATATTATATTTTATGTATCACTAAATATTAATATCACTAAATATTATCTTTTTCCTTTGCTTCTTCTTACATGCAACTAAGTGGAAATCATATCAAAATTGCCCAAGCTAAAGAGGCCCTTCCTGGAAACAGGCAAACTACCACCACAGGGAAAGGGGCTAATGGAAGTACTGATTGCTAGCTCTTTGCAAAAAGCCACAGAGCTCAACTAAGGAAAAAAAAACCCAAACAAAAACTCAAAATATTATGCTGCTTTTAACAGAAAGGCATGGAAAAAGCTCCTCTAAATTGAACTTAAAAATAAATCAACTAAAAAAAAAAAATCAGCTTTTATTACTATATTAGCAGCCAGTATACCTAGATCTCATTTAGAAAGAAAAAAATATGTATTATTTTATTTTTTTAACTGGACACGCTACATCATATAGTCAACCTTAAGAAATATTCTCCTACTGAAAAATACTTTTTTTTCATTCAATAGCCCATTTTATGCCATTCATCATCACAACTGTATGAGAAAGCTGGAAGCAAGTGACATTGCATTATCATTGCAAAATGAAACAGGCAAGTCTATAGAAAGCATCTCTCTTTTTATAAATTCCATATTGGAAACTTCAATCCCAAATCTCTAATAACTAAATTCCTCTGCCAATATTTGTGGTGTACACTGAAGTAATTCTACCTAAATTGACCTTTTTGTGTTTTGATGATTAGCTACAGATCTACCAGAAACACTCAGCCACCAGTTCAGTTCACCTTTATGGAGAAGAAAGGACAACCAAAATAAAAATTTATTTTGCAGAGGTTTTGTAACTTGTGTCCCTAATCACTATTAAAGTACAACGGCAGGAAAATGGAAAAATAGAGCATGGTGTGTCAACAGTAAGAAATGGTAGACACATGCCAGCTCCCCACAAAATAGCAGAAAAATACAAGAATCTTCATTGAAAACACTTTTATATTGTTACATTATACCTCAGAAGGACAATGGAAATAAATAATAACTTAAAAAAAAAAAAAAAAAAGGAAAACAAAAAGAAAACTCAGTTAAAAATTAACCAGATTCTATAATTACACCAATCTATACAGGGCACACCACAGAGCTATTTCCAGGTCCTTCAATCTCTAAATCTGGCAAAGGAGTATCTCAATCACAGGCACTCCCTGATAAACTCCTGTCCAAAGAATATCAACAAGAATTAAACAGAATTTCATGCTCTGACAAGTCCCTTGGTATATCCTCTATCCTCCTGAGAGGTACTAATACCTCAGGGTGATTAGAGGAAAGCAAGCTTAAATTAGCAGACTGCTCTGTTAAATTGCCATTGAAGAAATGTGGATAATTTCTACTGACTTTCTGCTGGTGAATAGTCATAATCAGAAAACAATCCCACTTTTGAAAGGTTAGCATCTTTCTCTTAAAAATATCTAACTAAACCCTGACTAAACCCTACCATTTAATGTATATGCAAATTAATTTAATTGGCATATTTGTCTTCTAGTGTTAGCTAAACAAAGAGGGCAACCACAACTAAAAATATTAATTAAAAGTAGATTTTTCATCTATTTCTTATGAGTTTTCCATCTAAACTTTTTGATTACAAATTGTATGGCTGAGATACTGAATACTTACTCTGAAGCTGTCCTGAAGCTTTCCATTCTGTCAATTACTGTGCCACCTGTCGGAGGCAATCTTTCAGATCAAATTTTCAACATGTCAGTTAGGGAAGCAAAGTTTATCCCAAAGAACTAAAGAGAACTTGAATTCCTGTAAGAATAGATTCTTACAGTCTCTAAGCTGGAATTCATTTACCTAGCCATCAATTCCCACAGGGAACAGTCAGTTCATATTTTAATCTAATCAGATTTTTTTCTTAGACAAAGTTATCTTCTCGTTAGGTGTGGCATTTTCTGTTTGGGAGAAATTAAAATCAAAGTATTTTGTTAACTTTGCCCTGTAAACTACACACTCATATACAATTGATCTTGTTGAAATAGGAAGGCAGGTGCCAAAATACTTCAAGAAGTTTCCGTTTCTAAAAAAAAATAAAAAAATCTCTGAATGGGTCATACTTTGCTCCTTAAACCAAATTAAGGTTGTGACTGTCTCCTAGTCACAGTTTCTTTCCTCCCAAAATGTTTCCTTTATAGACTCATGGAGTTTGAGCAGCTGCTCCATGAAGCTTAACTGTACTTTCCCAGTAATCCCAAATAAGCCTCCATTGCACTTGCAGAAATCAGCTCAACAAAAGCCCTGCACTATATAAAGTCCAATGAATTTATTTTGAAAATCACCACCTAAAAGGTTGTCCCTAACCTTCAAAAGGTTTTGATTTATATCTTCATTTATCTTAAGCCATGCAAGACAGTATCAGGGGTGATAACTGATTTTTTTTCCTTTAGTGCACAGCTTTAAGATGTATCTGTTCAGCCAGCCCTAGGTTTTAAACACTGTCCCTGACCCTTCTGCAGCTCTGTACCCTGTCACTGATTACAGCTGCATGTCACAGCCCCCACAATTTCAGTATGGCTGCGTATAACAATGAGTTTAGGAGACCACAAGCGTTTTCACATGGGAGACACCTTCAATAACTAGGCCCACCTTCTTTAAACATGCCTAACAAACAAACCAACCTGTACACTGCTAATTCTTTAAACCACAAACACCAAACAAAACTGGGAATCTTATGCTCCTTTCTAAAGGAAACTTTGAATGAATATTCCCTATGCCAAGTTCCCTGCAATTCTTCCATAGGTTATGATGCTACAAAATTAACTTTCCTAAGCTGGCACTTGGGAAGCTCCAGGTTAGAGGGTTGATATTTAATATTGGTGTTTAATTTTGAATTTGTGCATGGCAGAATTAGAAGCACTTCAAGATGACATTCAGTACACCTGATGGAAACACGGAGTTTAAAACACAGTCAAGCAGCAATCATAGAATTGTATAGGCTGGAAAAGACCTTCAAGAGCATTGAGTCCCACCATAAATCCACCACTGCCAAGTTCACCATCAAACCATGGTCCTCAGGGCCACGTCTACATGTCTTACAAATACCTCCAGGGATGGTGACCCCTCTGCTTCCCTGGGCAGCCTCTTCCAGTTCTTGATAACTCCCAGATCCCTCAGCTGCTCCTCACCTGACCTTTCCCAATCTTTGTTGCTTTTCCTTGGATGAGAAATACCAAGGGTTATTAACTCATCATGATTTACAACAGAGGGAAACACTTACCTGAGGGTAAGGGTCAACTGCTGCTCCTTAGACTTTACCAAATCTCCTACTCTAAAAGTTGCACAGCCCAGGAAGCTTCGCTGCAAATCAAAGCAGAAAGAAAAGATAACATATTCATTCATTTTTGTTATTTCTTTAGGTCTCACACTTGAAAATCTCTCTTTGGTACCTAGAAAAATACTGCATTTCAATATAACAGCTTGACACTGTGCCCCCTAGAAATTTTTTTGTGCATCTGCAGCATGATTATCAGTAAATTGTTAAAAACTTTGGTTTCATGGGCAGAAACCTTTCTGCTTTCCATTAAGAACAGTCTAACCTGACAAAATAACAGGCTGTAAGATGCACAGCCACAGGAAAATTTCCATTCAGTACAAGTATTTGCATTTTGCATCTATTTCTTTCTATTTTTCTAATTTCTGGGTTACAAGAAGAGCTAAGTTTCCAGTGTTTTACCAAAGTCGTTTTTGTTATGATTTTTCCTCAAGCTGTTGTACTACCATCCATGTATTCCAAATATGAATGTATTTGCTAGGAAGGTATTTTTAAATTGAGTTCAGCACAAGTTTATTAATAGAAATGTTATATTTCTCTAGTTCTTGGTAAAGGTTTAAGTACTTTTTTCCTCTATTTCCATTGTAATGTGAACCCATTCACTACATTAAAAGTGTAGAGAAATGTGGTAATGCAACTAGAATGCCTAAAGTTAAATTAAGCTACACCACTATATCTTCCATAAAAATCACCCTTTACACATTAAAAAAAAGGTACCAAGAGGAAAAAGGATTAAATCTTCTTTTACACTTTGGTTATTTTTTAACCTCTGCTTATATCCTGCTCCATATTGCTGAAAACCCATTTTGTCAACTACAGCAGCAGTATTCTTGCCTTGGGAACGATGGGAAACTTACTTAACAGCCTACAGCCATCTTCTACCCATTTATCTTTCAAATATACTACACAACATCACTTGCTCTAAATAAACTAAAATGAGATCGTGACACTATGTTTAATTTTTTGCAATAAAACAATAAGAAGGACACAAGGTTTGTTTTTATTACATAACACTAAGTGCACTGTTGGAATGGCAAATTAAAATTCCAGGCTAAATTATATACATTTTTGGATATACAAATTAAAGAATCAAGTCACTCTGAGTCAACAGTCTCTGCCTACAGAGAGCAACTTTCCCTTTAGGGAAAAACAGAAAAGAATTTGTTGCTGCTGAGAAGAGCAACTTCCTCTGCTAAAAAAAAAAAAAAAAAATCCTTCAGCCTGCTTTCTTTCAGGAAAGCTAGCAGGATGTTGAGTGTTTGGATGCAAACAATAAAGCCCTACACTAATTTTGCTTCCACATACAACATACGGTTCAAATAACAAAACTGAAATTAGGTAAGCACCACCACTAGTCTGCAGTTTGGTAAACTGAGCCATGAGGTATGGCTTGTTCCCATCAATGGCACAGGCTTAGATTTCCTAAGCAGCATGTAGGCAGCAAAGGAAAAAAAGGCACAAGTTGGGAATCTAGAGAAGGCTGGAAAAACAGTGGATCTGGGAAGTGATGTACAGGAAGAACAGAATAAAAAAATGCTTGTACTATATATATATACACATATACATAGAGAGAAAAATAACACAGCCACACAAGCAAAGATCATGGTTAGTTTGCAGTGCTGAAATGAAAAGTACTTCTACAAAAAAGACATCCAGGTGCTACACATGGTGATGCACAGCCTTGCTGGAGAGAACACACAGATGGTTCTGTCTTCCTTTAGATCAGTCAACATGACAGTGTTTCTGCACTAAAACTCTGTGGTCACACATTTAGCCCAGATTACTTCTTCCAAGAGCATATCCTTCATTGCACAGCACTGTGTCTCTATGGCAGCCTTTATTCTGGCATTTCATGACTTTTGAGCGCTTGTATTTGAAACCTGACTATTTGGAAAGGGGAAGAGGGGTATTTGGAATGAAACTGATATCAGGTTTGGTCACCTGGAGCTTCTTTCTGCAGCAAAATAGAACTATAAATATATGTAAGAAACCTAAGTCAGCATCCTCTTGTGACCAGGGCCAAGAGAAAATGACACTGCTCTCTCATAAAGCCAAAGAGCTTTGGTCATTGTACCCACTCAACATGTCTGAGTGTCAGATCTACTTCTCCAGTGTCATGGAATTAAAGGTGAATGGTTTTATCAGCTTAAAACATTCTAGTTATTTCTCTGTTTGATATTTTTATGCTTATTTAGAAAATAAAAATCCTTGCTTGACAACACAGAGCTATGTGCAAAATCAAATACAATTTAAAATAATCCCATGATCCAAATAAAGGGAATTATGCTAATGTGCAGGGGGTCTAATATCAAACTGGAGAATACTTTTTCCATACTGATTTAGATATCAATAGGCCACCCTGGGGCCTGAACTGGCAGTCGACAAACCAATCTAACTTTGCCCACATGACTTGGAAAGGCTTGAAAAGTAGGCTTTAAACAGAATTGCTGCACTAATGCTAATTGCAGAGTAAAGTTCCTTTGGAATTTTGCTAGTGCTGTAGCACAACAATAAATCTTAAGATATGTGCCTTGAGTGGTTTGATGGATAATCTCAGCTAGCCAAAGAGAAAAGTCTCTATAATAGCTATATGAAAAGTTAAAACACATCGATTATTTCACTAAGATTGAACTTGCTGCCAAGCTGCAGATTTTTCAAATACTAGTTGAAGTCCTGAAAACTATGCCAAGGAAGCCTTGGTAAGGCAAAAAAGTCAACACTTTAGGCTAAAAATTGAAACCCCCAGTTATCATACATGTTTGCTGACACCTGCACTAGGTGGTCTTTGTTCTCTTTTTCAGCTCTATCACGACCAACCTTTCCCACTACCACCAGGTTTTCATATTGTCTGGGAGGTTTTAGCCCACTCAAACCCAGAAACTACTTCCCAATATCTTTGTCAAACACTCTGTAGATCTGCACATAAAAATGAGTCCTCTGTATGCTGCCAGTTTAATTTCTGAAAACACAAACCAAAGGCAACTCCTGCTGCAGAATGTCTGATGTCCTGCACACAAAGACCAGGAGGTCCTGGAGGCAATGCCATTCCAGACTCTGAGTCTCATCCAGATTGCTTGTATGACATTAGCAAGGAGTTTAAAGTTGTGCTTGTCTCAGGATAGCTTCAGTTGTAAAAGATTTTCAAAAAAGATGGGAATGGGATTACATCAATCCATGAGACTATCACTCTGGACTTGATTATTTTATACATTTAATCAAAATCTTTTGCTGTTAAAAAAGCTTGCTTGTCACCTCCTGTTAAGCAGTGAGTGCCTGCTGATGAAAAGAAAAAAAAAAAAAAAAAATCAATCAATGAAAATAATAGCTCACCCCAAGATCTGCTCTTGGTTCCTTGTGATCAGGTAGGACACTGGTGCGGACCTGAGAGAAGAGGAGGGAAAAAAGGCAAGAAATCATTATATTTTTTGTTGTTGCTTTCCAAATAGAATGAAGGAAGTGCTTATGCTTTTTTTTCTCATACTTTCGAAATTTTGGAGATAAATTTAAATGGAGCTATATATGTATATACAATTTATAACAACTAGTAATTTAAGCAAAATATTTGCTGGTTTCTGTGAAGAAAGTCTTTTACCACTGCCCTTTCATCATTCTGAACTTTCCTGAGTCTCTAAAAGGAGAAAAGCCATGTCCAGTAGTTCCTTTCCTAAAAGGAGATTTTTTGGCTGTAACTTGAGTGACAGAATTCTTCATCTATAGGTGTTATCTGGAAACAAAATTTTCAGCCTCAAGAGAAAGAGCATAGTACATTGAAAAGTATTTTCTCCAAGTAAATATGTGCCTTTGCCAGCTGATGGGCAGCAGAAATCCTGATCCCCAGTCTCATTGTATGGTCCTGGCTCCTGAGCATCTCTGGGGTGAGAGATGTTTGTAGGCATTAAGAGAAGGAAAGCTTCTATATTCTCCCCTACATGGGACCTCCAGTTATTCCTGTGTTTTCTGCAAGGTGGAGCTGCCACTGCACTCAACTGCTTTCATTTCACAAGAGCAACTATGCAATAATCTGACTTCCTCTTCTGTATTTCCCAATTTAGTACAAATTGGGGTGTGGGTGTGTCTTCAGTGTCTTCATAATTTTCTTGTTGAGTGGTAGTTGAGAAGAGACAACTGATTAAACAGCAAAAATTAGACAGAAAATGTATAAGAGAACCTCTGTGACAGCCCTGATGGCCTGCCTGGGCCAAAACCAACCCTTTGGAATAACTTGCTGTTAAAAGCAGCACACAAAGGTGAATACACTGAGCATGCACATCTGTTTGATTACCTAGCCCAAGTAACAGATATTCATTCCCTAAGAACAAACTTTTGGCTTGATTTCCAAGTAAAACTCAAACTCATTTTGTAAATCCCTGTGCCAAAGCCTCATTTTTTTTCCATGCCCTCAAACGTGATCCTCAATTCTTCTATTCTAGCTGCAACTTGGTGCACAAAAAGAAGCACTCATTTAAAGCAAAGATAATTTAATTGTCTGCTTGTTATTCTAAATACATGTTGTTATAAAGCACCAATATCAAGTCCACCACAAAGACTTGACAAAGCAGAACCATAGCTTTTCTCAGTCAGCTCCTACCCCTTGATTCCCTACAGTGAGAACATTGTTTTTTCCACAAAAGCCTGAAGATAGTAAAAAACGCTATAATTAATTTAATGAGGGACAGCATACTTTAGAACTCGGTGGGAGTCCTCATTTGGATGCAATTTTATATTTAGACTTTGTGCTCTAATACATAAGCAGCTCCAAAGCATTTGGTGCTCTACACAAAACTAGTATAAAATGTTCAATGACTTTATTTGTACCTAAAATTTACATTTATATGCTTCAAGTCACAAATGAAAATATTGACATGTTCTCGTTGGTGATACCCATCTTTCCATTTTGAAGCTGAGGAAATAACTTACAGCAGATCTGTTTCTTAAAAGACAGATGGAGTATCAACACCAGGCCAAAAATGCTGTGTCATTTTAAGATGCTAAAAAGCTGTTCTGTGTGGCAGCCTCAAAGAGGTGACATCTGGCCCAACAAGAAGTGAGGTATTTATATTTTCTAATTATTATTATGGCTATTTATTCAAGAAAAATAAATTTATAATGTAAGAATTAACCTTCGTCTTCATAATTTACTTATGTATTTGTAACCCAGCAAGTATTTTAAAAAGTGTACTTGTTTTTGTATGATACTAAGTTGTGCTTCACAGCAAGAGAAAGTTCAAGTGAAAGCTTACTGAAATCAAGGGAATTCAACGTTTATTTAGAATAATAGAATATTAATTCCTTCTTTTGCTGGATGAAATCTCAGTTCAGGAGAACACATTGCAGTTTTTCTGACCCAACATAGATGTGGAAAGCAATGTCAACACCTGATTAATCTACAGCCTTCCATATAATAAAAGCATTTTCCTTAATTTCAAATGGATTTAAAATACAGTAACAATTTCTGTTGAATTTTGCAATACTTCTTGGTTCATTTTCATTTGGTTTTAACCCCTTTATAACCAGTAGTTGGACAGCCAAATGTAACTCTGTCATTGGTGGGACTGACCTTAGACTGTACCTCTCTTCTCCCAAAATACATTTTGTTTGAAATTAAATCGAATATCTTGATCCAAGTGTGTGCAAATATATGAAGTTTTAGAAACAGCTTTATTATTTGATGTTTATTAGAAGAGAAGCCACATACATGTATGTGAATAAATTCATGGGTGTTACATTCTGATCCCTTTCAGGCTGTCTGTTGGTTGAGCTCCTGAACAAACCCTCTGAATGCTGCAATTATTGGGGTATCATTATGGGATGTTCACACAAGCCTCATTATAGACACAAAGTCAGCTCATAAATGTTTCTAAAACATAAGAAACAAGTCAGTTCTAGTTCCAATCCACAAAATGGAAAAGAGAAAAATGGAGATAAATACAGAGGATTTGAAAGGTCAAATATCCTCCCAGTGCCTTTCCTGATTAAACAAACAGCCACACTTTTTAAAACCTTGTCATAAATCAACTTTTCCCTACTGGTCCCATCTAGAACAACTACACAAAATAAATGCAAACAGAAAGTCAGATTTTAATCCCAAACATCTACTAGTCTGTTAGAATTTCAGTTTTCTCATTATTTGCTCTAGGTTTTCCTGCACAAAATGCAAACCTCTGAGTGGGGAGTTTATTTACAACTGGGGTAAGACTGTGCTTCCCTGGAATAGCACACACTACAGCTTTACCTCCCCAGACAGGAAGAGATCACAAAGGCATGCAAAAAAGACAGCTTGTGACCTAGGCTAAATGCAAAATGTTTGTGACATGTACTCATTCCTGTGATTTGGTTTATAGAATAATACAGGTACCTTTTTACACCACAGCTTGTTGTACCAGGAAGAACACCAGTGGACATTGATGCTTACTCTTCTTTTAATCTCATATAGAACACTATGCAATGAGTAATGCCTTTGTCACAGACATATCTGTTACATTTCTCTAGGCATAAATGCTAAATTCAGCTTTTATGAACTGTCCTTTGGTAGAAGGCAGTTTTATGTGATTAAAAGGAACATTTCTTTCAATCATTTGCAGCACTCTGAGCCACATTCACACATGCTTCTGTGCTTCTGTCAAAGTACACAAGATTTATTCACTATCATTACTGAATCTTTTGTGCCTTCCTTAATTAAAGCCTTTGCATTTCAGTTGATGATCAAAGGCCATGTTCAGAATGCACTCAAGTTTTGCAAACAAATAATGCTAGATCCTTTCCTTGGTTACTATGGATTTATTCCATCAAACCAACAGAGGCTTCCAGTGATTTCCCAATACCCACTGCTGCTGGCTGCTCAAATGCACTCTTCTGTCATCACTGCTATACACTCCTGGCATCTCACAAAAACTAAGTGCACACATCAGGCAAGGCTAGGCAAGGCAAGATAAAAGAGACTACTGAAAGCAGTCACTGAAAAATTGACTTGCACTCCTTCCACAGAGCACCTTCCAGGAAAGCATTCCCATCTTTAGTAAAACTGAAGTAGTGTGGGAACACAGAGTGCACACACATTACCTGGAGGTGCTCTGGGACAGGGACCATCTGCACCTTTCTGCCCCCAAAGGGAAAAGAGCACTGAACTCTGCTAACACAGCCGTACAACTCCACAGACAGCTGCCAAGGGCAGCCAGCCCCATCCTCACCACCACTGCCTGCCTGCCAGCTGGCACCACCACCCAGCAGAGCCCAGGAGTTACTAGTTCTTGGAATTTTTCAGTCAAAGAAATTGCAGCTTCTTGTACTTGTGCTGGGTGAGCTGAAAATGCCGAAATTGTTATGGGGTTCTGCAACAACATCAATCAGCTTTTATAGGATAGAACACATTCCAGTACATGCAGCAAATTGTTTTTTAAAAGAAGATATTTTACATTCATCAGCTATTTATTTTCATCATATAGATTAAAAATTTACTAAATAGTTCAATCAACATATTGTAGTCAGCAAAGTAAAACACTTCCATCAATACTTTGTTGGATAAGTGCTTATTGAATGGAGGACAATACCAATACAGTAATTTTCTAACATTTAGTGCACAATTATTTCCAACAGTCCACATAAAACAAAAATCTTTTCCCAGTGGGCATGCACATGGTATTGCAGGGTTTACAGTTCCAATGGAAAAGCTGATAGGCAAAGAAACTGATAAATGTTAAAACTGAATTAAAGATAGAAACAAAGAGAATATAAGCTATAACAAATCACTGCAATGTTTTATAATAACTATATTATTTTATTATATATTAATTAAACTTAAACTTATAAAATAGATATTCCCTACTACAGATAGTAGAGAAAATATGTATGCCCCTATTATTTGCTGTATAGCAACTGACTATTTAATGTGCTTACTTATCTGAAAAGGTCAAACAGAAGGGCAGGACTATCTGCATCCTTTCCATAGGAAGTGTTTAAATGTGACTCTTTTGCAGAGCGTGGAGTCAAAACCATTCATTTGTGCAGCACTGACACTGTGTGCTACCTCCAGGCACACTTCAAGATGTAATGTGAAGATAATAGAAAACACATATTTCTCAGTCTCTAAGAATCTTCATAAACTGCATTTCTTTCAGACATCTCTACAGCTCAGTATCTTTCTCTGTGTAGGCTGCATTTTATGTGCTTTCTAGAGAACACATGGCACAAGAGAGGCATCACGAGATCCCCCAAGCAAAGACTGAGGTTAACAGAATTTAACAGTTTATGTAGGTATGTAACTTGCTGTGTGAATAATGAGCAGAAACACACAAGAGTCTTGAGTATCTGATCACAAATACAGTTTTGTTTCTCTGTTTTTACAGCTTAGTCATATGATCAGAATTGCCTTAAAAAACCTCAGTTCAAATAGAACAGATTACTTAGGAACTCTCTCTCTACTGAGCATACCACAAAAACCATACCAACTCTGCAGCATCCATGTAGAAGCTGAAACTTCAAGTGACAGAAAAGATCTCTACATTATGAGTGCTTTGGGGCATGGGAGGGATGGAAGGAAAGGAAGGAAGGAAAGGAGGAAGGAAGGGTTTATTTACCTCCTTAACATAGCACACAGCATGAGCACTGGATTCAATTTTTCAAACCAGTATGAAACAGCTTTTTTTTCTACAGAGAAAGATCTGTCAAATGTGAGGTTATGCAACAGAATAAAACTGACAAAGAAAAATGGCCTCTATAAATTAGAGATAATTAACATTTAAGTCTTAGCATCATGAAAAAGAGATGTTCTGTTACTCATAATTGATTTGCTCTTTATTGACACTTGGGGTACAGATACTCTTCCAGTAGCAGTTGCTGCAGAACATGGCTTTTTGAGGAGGGGAAAAAGCTGTGCTCTGCTGCACCCAGTTAAATCTTCTTGTGTTGCATGATGAGCTCACCATCACTCCCCTCCTGAACAGCTCCCAGTAAAACACAACCTTTGCACCCATGAAGGAACACCTACAGGCAAAGGTTCAGGCATTGCAGGGGCTCAAACACAGCTGCAAAATGTGCAGCCATGGCAGGGAAGGGACACACTCAGCCACCCCAGTCCTCCACACTGATGCTGACACAGACAGCAGCACGTTGCTGTTTATCAATCTGTTGAGTTTCTTTAAGTGGTTGAAGTTTTGCAATCAATGACCACTGGTAGCAAGCTAATGAGCTACAGGCTCCTTCCTTCAACTTTCAGGCTTTTTTTGAACAAAGCTCAATGATGTGAAGTAGCCTTCTAAAGTCTTAATAGGTACTGAATAGTCTTGGCATTTAGTCAGTTAGAATTTTAATAAAATATAATATGAAAACACATTTAACTCTGCAGCTGTTACAATCAGCCAGTAGGTCCTGCTTCCTCCCCATCATCATTTCCAGGAATGACCCCTTTGAAGTCTGTTTTATACTGGAAAAAATCTGAAAAATTTGAAGAGTAAAAATCCTCTTCAAAGTACTTGTGATACCTCTTCTTCCCTGCTTTCTTCCACTGTGAAACAAAATTCACAGAAGGCAAATTCTGGCTTCTGTCAGCAAACTACAGATGAAGCATTCCTAAACTCTTTTGGCTCTTCATTTACATGGGCCAGCCAATGGGGACTTGTTACTTGCTCAAATCCAAATACCTCAGACTGGTTATTACAGTGCCACTATCCAAAAATCCCTGAGACAGACTCCACAATCTAAAAAAAGGCAGCAGTTAACAGCAGCCAAAGAAATCCAGATGTTCTGACAAATTATATCTCAAAGAACACTCACTCCAGAATGATGAAGTTAATAGGGCACAGGAATATATATGTAGCAGGGTTTTAACAAGCTTTTCCACCCTACTCCCCACACACCCAGCTGTGCACACTGCTTCAGCAAAACATGACTGTCTGGCAATCTCTCAGCCAGTCTGTCTGAGCATCTTGCTCCCCTGAAGCAGCAGACTAACCCAAGTGTTCAAGCAGGAATTTCAGGGGAAAATGCCTTCCTAGAATGCAAGATTTCAGCACTGCTCTCAGTGCCTGAGGCAGCTGGGTAGGAAGAGGAAAAATAAAAAAATCTCATTCCCATATGAGTATCAGAGAACCTGTACAAAAAACTATGCTAGAAAAGTCAAGGAAAGAACTTGTACTCTAACCAGTTATTTCAGGGGATACTTAAAACTTGAGAGGATACAAGCCAAGGGTGGTAAAAAGCACATAAAGCTGTCTAATAAACACCCAGGTCAACTCAGTCTCGCTTTAGTGTATGGCAGACAACATGAATTAAGGCAAGTATTACTGGACTGATCAAATGAGTTCAATGGCATTATGAAATTTCCAGAACATGATCATCTGCCTCAAAATTTCAGCAAAATTTGAACTTTGACTCTGAATATCGGACAAAATAAATTGAAATCCTGTTTTATTGCTTTATCAAATAAACAGACTTTTTTGAATATGCTAAAGTCTGCATTTCATAATTTGCTTCTATTACCATAAAGTTGCATTAAGAAACCTTACTATAAATTAAACATGATGCCATTTTCACTGATGAATCAGTTACAAGAAACATGATTTATATTAGCATCTTGTAGAGGTATTTCCAATACTCCCAGTTCCTCAACAGATTTCAGCATCTACTCAAGTGACAAGAGGTTATTCATGTATTAAACATTTAAAAAGGTCTTGCTGCCTTAAAAAGTTCAGAAGTTCCAAAACTCTCCACCAAATATCCCTGTCTTTTGACTCATGGGAGAAGCTGAAATGAAGAACTCAGAATTTAACTTGTTGGAGCAGTCACATCCCCAGTACACAAACCTCCAAAGTTCCCTTGAGAAGCTGGTATTACCCCGGTGCCAACACCTGAGTGCATTAAGTTCAATATTTGGAAGGAGTTATTTTTATGTGAGGCACTGAACTTACCAAATATCAGCTCTCATATAAACAAGCAATTGTTTTAAGATCACCCCCCAAAACACTGAAGATTTTATCCCCCACTTTACATTTTATGGCAACTTTTTAACATAAATTTTTAGATTCTAAAGTGAACATTTTAGAGCAATTAAGCTCAGCCAGTCACTCTCAACCTTCATTTCCCACAGGGTGTCTCCCGCAGGGAATTCCAGCAGGGGATTTTCCCTGCAGCTACTGCTACAGGCAGCTGCAGCAGTAGCATCAGCAGGAAGAACTCTTGCAAAGACTTAAAAGGACTCACAAAAGGATTCCCTACAGTCTGTGCCAGGTCTACAAGCAGAGCCACCCATCAGCAACGTGGACATCTGAGACATTGAGAGAAGTAGGGAAAGCTGCATATGAAAGAATATGGCTGGAGAATACATTTCCTGACTAAATCCACTCCACTCAAAATCCATCATAAGAGTACGAAAACTAACCAAGAGCCCGGTATTTTCAATTAAAAAAAAACTATTAGCAACACAGGGCTGTAAAAAACTTTCAGATCATTTGTTTTAGCATTTTACTGTTACAGATACCACATAATAATCCCCCCCCCACACACTTTTTAACTTCACCTTGAAATTATTCAAATTTCCTCCCCCTCCCTCTGACTGGAAGGTCATTCAAAAAAATGATTGCAATAATAGTTCAGAGTCATATTCTAATTTACAGCCCATCATTATTCATGGTGAGTTTCTACTCATTTGCTCTTCCACCAACATGGTCTTTTAGCTAAGTAATTATTTTCTGTTCCTCATACTGCTCTCCTGATGTATTAATAAGAAAGGAATCACATGCCCTCTCATACTTCATTTTGTTAGGATAATAAGCCAAGTTTTCCAATATATTGTCACACAATAAGCTCTCAATTCCCCAAATCATATCATCTGCTCCAGTCCCATTTATCTTTCTTAAACACAAATGATCCAATTCCTGACAGCTTTCCAGAAAAGGCCTGACTTGTGTGTATGGAACAGAGTTCCCTGGATTCATCTGGGAACCAGTTCTGTTTCCCTCTCTCTGCTGCATTAGAGCCACTGCTCAGTTACACAGTGAACAACTAATTTACCTGTGTTTTCCTTTATATAATTTGTTTCTCATTAAGTCTTTGTTCATCAAAAAACTTCATGTTGTTAGAAAAACACTTGGTCATGTACTGAGAGACTACTGTATTTCCTATTTTATTATTCCTGACTGCCTTGAAGCAATTCCATGGGTAAAGAGTCGTATCAGCTGGCAACTCCTTTTTTTTTTTTAGAACTAAGGGAAATTTCTGCACACACCAAACTTTCCTCTAACAGGTAGAAGCTGAAGGACCCTCACATAAATAACCACAGAAGCAAAGAAAATAATATTAATCAATAAGGATTTCTCTTTTGTTCTTCTGACAGTTTGTGATAACGTTTAAAAAATAGTTGAGGCTGAGGTTTGGTGGTAGTATTACCTAATGGATAGGAATTCACTTCTCTTTTGGGGAACTAGAAGTAAAATTGCTCATCAGATTTACTGTGGTCAAAGGCATAAACATATTTTAGACAGATGAGAGTGAGTACATAAATGTTTGGGGGTTCCTATGAGCTCTATTTTCTTTGCCTTCATAGATCTATCCATTCATAAAAGTCTATTTTAGCAAGATTATAGCTGCACTTCCATAGATAATGGCTCTTCCAACCCATGGAGCCACAGTACTCTCATGAGAATTACTGTTGTGTCCAGTGCTCCCACGTGCTTCATCCGCATTTCTAGCAATCCACGCTTGAGGGGAGCAAGGAGTTTTCTCAGGAGAACCTCCAGAAGATCCTGGGAAAATAAATCTTCCCAACTACCCAAATATAAACACTCCCAACTATGCAAATATAAATATTTCCAAAGCTATCTACAAAGAAAAAAATGTCCAAATCTATTTTTTTTTTTTTCATTTGAGAAAGAATTTCTTCATGGATTAAAACACTTAAACCTGCATAGCAAGAATTAAATTCTTAAGTACACAAATGCTAAAACAAATAACCTTCTGATCAGCCATTTTTAAACTGTCTTTGATAGAGCTCTGACCTTTGCACAACCTCCCTGTCTTCTGAGATGAGAAACTGAAAGAGGTTTTATTTAGTTATTTATCAAATAAATTCACTGCTGGCTTCAGAAGAAGTTTCAAGAGAAATGTGTCATTTCTCCTACAATCTAAATCAGTTTCTGCTTTAAAGGAAGGAGGCATCACTGGAAACAGGTATTTCTGTGGGGCTATTTTACTATGCAGCAACCTAGACATAACTTTGTACCTACAAGAGAAGGTAAATAGCAGATTTCACGCAGCTCTTTCTCTCTCCTGTAACAGAGACAGGTTTATATGAAGAATACTTCATTTTTCTATCAGTGACACTATATTCATAGTCACTTCCCCATTAACCACACATGATTTTGCTCTCAAAGCCATTTTACAGGAAGACTGGTTTTCCTCACCTGAGTATGTGTCACTATGCTTAATTGCCACATAAAGATAAACCCTTTTCCCTCTCTACAATGTCAATTGTAACTTTTTCTAAAGCATAACTGCAATCTGCAAGACATGGTAATCCTTTCCAATAAGCATGATCAAGCCCTTGCAGAGATGTTACTTAAAACCAAGTAAGTTATGAGCACTCAACTTTCAGACTGATAAGTAGGCTCAGGAAAGTTGATAGTCACAGCTGCCTGAGCTAAGTAATTAAATTCTGACTCTTATGAATCACAAGGTGTGAATAAAGATATTAGGTATATGTTTTTAAGCAATCATTTTGCTTCTTTCAGAATTAATATTCTGAGGATGCAGAGAGATTCTAAGGCTCAGAGTAAGCCTCAAACACATTTAAATATTTTCACTACTTAGAAAAAAAATTAGACTTTTTTCTGAACCTGAAAAGTGACCTTTTTTTGGGAACTGTCTCAGTAATGCTTTTTATGCAAATAAAAAGATCTATTAGGAGCAATATTGTTAGCAAAGCTGTTCAGGTCTGAAATTCAGCCACCATACTTCTATTTCTAGAAATTACTTACAGATTCTTTCTTCCTTTTATGTTGCATCTTCTTATCTGGAAATACAGCCAGATAATGTTTTCTGGGAAAGACAGGATGTGTTATTTGACAAGTGGATGTAAGATTGAAACAGACACTTTTCTTGGCCCATGGTTCATCCAGGAACTCAAGAAAGCTTGTGCTCCTGAAAATTTCTGTTTGCTCTGTAATATTTGCTTATCTAACAAAAGGCTATGTTCTCCTACAGACCTCTCTCTGTGGCATTCCCTGATGTTCAAAGCCAAGCCATCTCCACTGTACCCCACCAGACACATTTTCTGAGAGATATCCAAACTCCAGCCACAACACTGCACCTTATTAAACAAAGGAGCCACAACCAGTTGACAGAAAAATTATGGCACAAACTCCAGTAACAGCATTCCCCCCTTCATATTTTACTTTTTTTTTTCCCACTTATGATGCTCAGGTTAATTTTTCACTCCCACATCATTTGTTGCTCCCAGCAGTGCTCTGCTGAGATGTCAGTGCTTGCTGAGTCACCGTTTACTTTCTCAGCAAGTGACACAAAATATTGTGGGGTGCAGAGATTTCAAGTCAGCATCATTTCTCAGGATATGTGCAAATTGACACCAGGAATGGGAACAGCAGATTTTAAATAGGCCTGTGTTTCAATGCCACTGAACAAACTGCACTTTCAAAAAATACTCTGTCAGTAAACAGCCTTACCTAAAACCAGCCCACTCATTAAGAGTACACTTGGTTTAGAGAAGTGCATTACCTTCTTTTTTTATTTGAAACCAGGTCTAGATAAATTCGCTTCTGGAAGGTAGTAGCATTTTAAATCAATAAAAGTTCTCTCAAATATCAAAATTGATAATAGAAATTCACTAGAAAGTGAACCTACAGCAAGATCAGGGGATGAAAAAAGCACATGCACATTTCCACAGCAAGGATTTTATGTCATGTAAATTAGATGACAGAGTTGATTTTTGTCTAAACAAAGTCAAAGGAACTTATACATCTTGCCATAGATGAATCTTAATTTACAAAAATGTAAATGGGTCACCACAGAAAATGCAGTGTCTTGAAGAGGAACTTCTGAAACCCAGTGGGAGATTCTGTCTGCATAATAAACCACATAGTCTATGCTTCCAAAAATGTGTTGGTAGCCTAATGTATCATAAGGCTGTATGCCATAAGTTATAGGTATCATAATTCATCCAAGTACAGAGCAGCCTCACTCCTTCCACACTCAATTGAACCTCCTTCCCTGACAAAGGGAATAATTATTTGTAAAAGAAAAGCATTTTAATGCATGATGAATGATATGAATGGTAGCTTTACATGAGAAAATACAGAAATCTCTTCAGCTTGAGGACAGGTGGTGATATAGTACCCTGAATTGCACAGCATCCTATGTGCTGACAGGATAATGGTAGTTCTAGAAAATTAATGTTTAGAGGCTTCCCCTTCCACAACTCATATCTAAAAGGGAAAAAGATATATGCAACAAAGAAGAGGTTATATGTGAAATAATGTTGTATTCATAGAACACCGTCCAACTCACATCATAAATTCTCTATAAATTATTACAGACCCACATTGCATCCAACATGACTATTATGGTGGAATCATAGAATCATCAATGTTGCAAAAGACATCCAAAAATAATTCTCCAAACTCAATCATCTTGCAGATGGGTCCTTCTGACAAAAATTAGAAGCAAGACAAAACTCCATTGGATAAAAAGGCATGAATTTTTATCTATCTAATTCTAGGAAACATTTCAAGATATGAAATCAGTCAGCATGAATTTCAAGGGTCACGTGCCCAGTTTTCCGATAAAACCCTTTCAATTTCCTCTGTTAAAAATGCCACATCCAGCAGCTGAATTGTATAAGTTGATTCAGAATCCAACTCCTAAAATAAAACCCCAAAAACACAACCCAAAATCACCCACAAACACTCCCTACACACATAATTTGAAACACCTTATAAAAAACTTTATTAAATCTTTCTGAAGACAGAAAAATCCCATCCTCACAAAGTATTCCCCAACTTGGTGATTATTTTTTACAGTACTGGTATCATCAGAATTTGTTTGAAATTAATATTGAGACTTTGCCCCATCTTAAAAACTCCCATAAATTTGGCTAAAATTAATTTTGTAATTTCTAGTTCATCTAGTTCAAAAGAAAGCATAGAATAAAAGAAAGAATAGAAAGAATAAAAAGGGTCAAAATGTTTTTCAATATTTTGACTAGCAAATGAAAAAATATTTTTTAAATCCAGTAGGTTAATAATTTAACTTAGAAGAGAACCAAAAAACTCAGCAAAATCGAAATAAGCATTCCTATACATATTTCCTAGAATTTGCTACAATTTCTTCTATTTCCACAAAAATATTAGCACCATTAAAAACCATCTTTATTCATATGTACAAGAATGAAAATGAGCAGTTAAACCAAAGTACACAAATTGTTTATTTATACACCTTCAGTAGACACGGCCTAAAAGATTAATTTCTTTTTGTTGCAGTCTGTGATTTCATTAAGTCACTCTGCTCAGTTTTAAGCACTAAAGATCTTGAAATAACACTCAATTTAATACTGTTGCAAGAACCTTAACTCCAAAGTTGTCAGCACAGACACCATCCGAGAGCCATTAATAAAATGCTCTTTATTGAAGTCCATATCTTTTGCTTTTGAAAAGATCAGAGTGGAATAAAACCAACCTTAATATTCTTCAGTAATCACTACCTGCAAAAACTAAAACTTGCTTGGACTTGATAGAACACATTTAAAAAAAATAGCAGAGCATCCTTTTAAAACGAAGACCCAGCACTGACCCAAATTTCATGTGAGGCTTCAGCTCAAGATAAAGTTAGGATTAACAAAGTGTGCATGACAGGTCTGATTTAAAGACTGCATCTTAAACTTCTCCTCCTTCCACACAGAGCTGATGGCACAGAAAGGCAGTGATTTATGTACCACTCTCTACATCATAACTGGCCCACAAACCTCTGAGCAATCCACAATTGAAAATATCTTGAGAGGGACAGTTTCAGGGCATGTGAAGGTCCCCCAAAATCCCCAAAATTCCCCAAGGTTTTCTGAGTTAACAATACTTCACTTTTCCCTTGTATATGCAAGAAGAAACTGAGAGCCCTTGAATGCAACTGATGAAGAATGTCCTGCAAACACCAGAGTTACAGAACTGCAGACCTCTGCAGGAAGGTCAATTGTGTGAATTAGCAATCTCAGAATCTAGACACTTATGGAAGTTGTTTTCTGATCTACATCCATCTCATAAAAGCCATCCATATCTACATAAAACTAAATACTTTTGTCCTCCAGAATGGAGGATCTAAGATGCTGAAATCCGTATTGTAATGCCCAGACATCAGTTCTCTGCTCCCCATGTCCTTTCATTTCTGTCATGATAATTTTTGTTTCTCTCACCACAGTTTAATTCAACTGTTAATTTATTTTTCTACCTAACATCTTTGTCCTTAGCACATAGCAATTCCTGCCCATGCTGCCACAGTGAAACATCTCATTCCTGAAGCAGCACTTCCCTTAATTCCTCACCATCACTCACAAGAATTCACAGAGAATGGTATTTTCAGCCTCTGACAGAGAGAAATCAGACTCCACAATACTCAGAAAACATCCAGATCCTTCTTTTCTTCAGAAGTCATGCAACTGAGGTGCATTTGCTTCCTCAGATCTTTTTCTTTTGTAAGAGAGAATGATTTTCACTCCCTAACAATGAGCTGAATGCAGAGATGTGCAAGGCCCTGCTGAGGGAAGCTGGAATTTAACATCTCAACCTTAACAGCACTAATATGGATCCCACATCATAAGCATTTTTTCAGGATTTCTGGACTCTCATGAACAGAAAGTTTTCTTTGCTGGTATGCCAAACTTTTACTCTTTTTCATTCTTCACTACCAAGAATTTAATAATGAAGTTCACTGCAGAATTTTCCTTTTCATATAAGTCATTATAAAGTTTTACCACTGGTGTATGAAACAAAAGTTAAATGCATTACCCTTTTTTATATTACAGGCATAAAAAGGAAACTTATGCAAAGAAATGCCTTCATTTAAAAAAAAAATTCCCCTTTTGAAGTTCTATTTGTGAACACAGCTGGTAGAAGCCTTAGGAAAAGGCACACTGCTGCTGAAGGACTACTTTTTGATACATGTCTTCCAAGTTTTTCCAGATGACAGAATCTATCTTACTTCTAACTTCAGTTTCTACTGAAAAATGCCAGTTATCTCTAACATATATTCAGAGAAATTTAGTTCTTCCAAAGGTGATGTCAAGAAGCAGCAGCTGGAAGTGTCAGCATCATGATAAGTATCATTAGATCTGTGGCCAAAAAATTCCTATTAATCCTTCTGCATGGATTGAAGATTATTTTATAATCATGCACTTCATTTGACAAGTGTCTACACACAAGAGAGCTCCTGCCAGTACAACAGCTACCATCCACAATTAAAAAAATAAACTTCAGGAAAGCAACAATCAAACAAACAAAAAAAAAATTCAAAAAGGGAAGCCTGGAAGATTATTTTTTTCCCCTGCTAAAAAATGGTCTTTGAAATGACAGAGAATTATTCATGTTTTAACCTTTTGTTCATCTACTGTGTTACAGATGCTAAAGATCTCTCAAGGGCAGAGCTACTATTCTTGTTCCATTTCACCAAAGACATAAGCACAGTGTCGTCTCAGCAAACTCCACTTTCCAAGAAAGAAAATCTGCAGGCTGACTGCCATTTTGCCTGGCATATTTCTCTGTAAAGATAAGCACCAGTGCCTACTGAACATCATTTAAGAAAACCAAACTTCCTGAGCAGAGGCTCAGTTTGCTTCCAGCACTGCCTTCATATAGAAAAGCAACAACAAAAGCCACTTCCAGTTACGCAGTTCAATTGTATTAACAGCAGTATTTTTTCCTCTCACTTTTTTTCTCCTCTAAATTTCCCACATCCTATGCTGATAACAAACAGTTCGAATACATTCTTCATAAACCCTGTTCTGCTGGCAATCCATGAATCATTAGACAAAATAATTCCTTGTGCCTGCAGGGCACAGATAAAGGCTGCCCTGTGGCACGGGGCCAGTACAGCACATTCACTTGCTCGAGACACTAGGAGTCAGCATGGTTACACTGAACCCAGAAAAGGGCTCTACTCTTTTCTGAATATATCTTTTTCTTTTTTTAGCAACCAGGAACCAAACTAGGCTCTGTGCTTGACTTGGAGCAGCCAGTTCATTGGTCACCAAGTTCAGGTCACAAAGGAAAGTCATCTCTGCTTTTCTAAACTCCCACATTCACAGCTTTTTTATATTAACGCCTTTACAAACTCAATCTGCAAAGTTTCAAATTCAAAATTATCAAAGTTCACATATATATCTTTTGACTCTCTTTTAATACTCACTAGAACATTGGCAAGCATATTCCTGGGTGTTATATATCAGCACTTTTAATAGGATTCCACAGAAATTCTTTCTTGTGCAAATAATTTCTGTACTTAATATATGTCACTTTCCATGAAGACACACACACACACACACCAGACTCCACTTAGTGATTGTCTGTAATTTAGTCCTGACTTTCCTGCCCTTTACTTACAGAGAATAAGATCTATTCTCAGAAATTTATTCACAAATGGCTTTGTGCTCCTGCAAATTTCAGTAATTCCTGTACAATAGATCAGGAGAGCCTGACATCTACATTTCAAATTAAAAAAAAAATTTAAAAAATATCTCCACTTATTTGCATAACAAAATAAGCAACACCACATTCAAAATAAGCGAAAACAAGCTGCAGTAAATAATCAAGGTGAAGGCCCCAGAGGCTGACTGGCAGCAAAGTAGGACAACACAAAATATTTCAGTGAAGGTTACACACAGTAACATTTAAATTAAAGGCAGCTCAGTTAGGTAACTAAATGAAATGCCAGCTCAAATCATGTTCCTGTTCATCACACACAGTATATTCTGTGGAAGTCCCACCCCAGTATATTTGCTCCTGCAAAAAAGGGTTAATAAACCAAGAAGCTATGGCAAAGCAGCTTTGGATCCCAGTTCATTTCAGGTAGACAGATGAACTCTAGCTACAAAAGCATTAAAAGAAAGAGTCTGTTTCTACTGCCTTTATTGCTGTGTACTTATATAACTCTGAGAAAGAAAAAGAAGAAAAAAAGAAACACATTAAAGTGAGAAACTGTTTTAAATTATGGCACTCTTGGCTCCATTCTGGTCAGAACTCTGCACACAAAAGAGTTAGGGGCAAAATTAGTAACTTGGCCTTCTCACACAGCCCAAGACCTCCAGAGATAGCACAAATTACTTATGAGGAATTTAGCTAAAGAAAATGAGTGATACTTTCACAAGGGGCATGAGCAGTGCTGCTACAGAACTCCTCATTGGAGTCAGAAAGTGCCTTTGGCAGTGGAATGCACGCTGGTTTTGGGAAGAGGTGAAAAAATTATGTCTGACCAAGTGCAAATAGGTTGTTGCACCAGGATGAAAAATAAATTCTAATGCCACTGGCAGCCCTCAGGCATCCCAAGGAAGAAACTTTCTTTTTCTACTTAGTTAGAATGCAGATGTCTAATATCAGAGTAGCTATCAGTAGTGTCTAAAAGCTGGGGTAGCCTTTACCAAGAGCAAAGAACTGAAGTTTTTGGGACATTCCAAACACCATGCAACAGCATGTCGTGACATCCAAACCAGACAGAGAGTAGTGTATTAAAGACTCCAAGCAGTTCTAAGCTTCTCAGCATTCCTCTGCTTAGATCTAGTGAAAAGTGACAGAATTTTATTAGATAAGAGAGCTTCCTTGCATCCAAATATTGCTAGAAAATAAAAACAGGTACAGGGATGGAAGGAGCCTGCCTTTTTTTACATTGTCTTCTGTTAAAAGAGAAAGTTAAATCTAAAATATCCCAGGCATTTCTCTGTAAAATACTTAGGTGTTTCCATCACTTTGAGGCAGAAGCTCCCCTTTACCCAGCCACTACAGTGGTGCTTGCTTAGTTACCTGGCTCACTGCTCCTAGCAATGTATCCAAATATATTTAATCTCATGCACTGGGGGTAATTTTGCAAAAGAAAAAATCCTCTGCAGAATAGAAATTAAATATTTGTGACTTGCCTGTGATAACACAGTAAGCCTGGGGCAAAAATTAAGAACAGTTTTTTGTCTCCCATTCCACACAGGATTACTCAGCTTCCTTCTTCCCTTCACAGCTGGGGGATCTTCCCCTAAGGATCACATTTATCTATTCTAACAACTGCACTGTGTTAATGTCTGTTCAGAGTCCAAGACCTAGTTGAAACCATCCCAAAAAGCCACATGTGCCAGCCACACAATCCAGCTGGGCAGAGCTCCATGAACAGCCAGGCTATTCAGGGACTTCTCATCCAGCACCCTACTCCCGTGATTTATCTCCTCAGAGGATTTAGAAACACTGCTAGCAAAGCACAAGGGCCCTCCCATAGCTATGAGCATCTTCTTGTTCTGAAGAACAGTTTGGGTGCTAAGGACAGAAGATAGACCAATATGAGATCAATTAAAGAGCCTTGGTTGCTTAATCACCTTTTACAACCTCAGATCATCTGAATACAGTAAAACTAGTCACAGCTCCATAACTAGCTTTACAACTTGACCAGTACTTTAAGGATGGGTTTTTAATGACAAATTTAAAGTTATTTTGAAAAACAAAACTGTTGGTGTAGGATGTGATGAAGTAAACTATGATTTTCTACATTACTTTTTGAAATCTCTCTCATTCCGGTTGGACAGTGGCAATGTTTTCAAGCAAGATAAAATATTTGTCACTTCCAGTTCAGAACTTTGGGGTTTGAAAGCAGGCAATTGGTGTCAATGAAAATTTTGCACTGCACACTTTATTTCTGCTCTCCAGTAAAAGCAGCAGGAAACCTCATGTCAACATCTAAAGAGCAAAAAAGGTCTTATTTCCTTGCATTAACAAGTTTCTTTTTGAGGTTACTTTTATAATAGTGCTTTGGCATACCCAGAACTAAATTGAACATCTTAACTCTTAATTACACATCCCCCTTCCCTTAATGCAATAATATTGCCATCATTGAACCTGCAACTGCACTTTACTGCTAAGGTAACACACAGGAATCATGCCTGCAATGGGGATATCAGTAATTTCTGCCCTACCAGTGTCTAAGGCTATTGGCTATCATCTTCAAAGTTAGCAAAAGAAAGGAATAAGTTTAAAAGGAGACAAGAAATTAATGTCAGAACTTCAGAATTTCTAGACCATAACAAAAAGGACAAAATGACAGTGTCATTTTAATTAACTGTGAAACAGTTAATCTGAATAGCCCTTTCACCAAGATAGCTCCTGGGGAAATGGATCCAGACAGATGCTGTATGGCAGCCATTTGGTGAGGAAAAAACAATTTGAACAAAAAAATTATTCTTAATGGAGAAACAGTCAATAAGCGCAATGAAAAATGCACAGTTAAACAGATGTTTTACAAACATGAATATAAATGTTTCATGATTTTGCAAACCAGATACAGCTTAAAACAATTAAGGGCTGCTCCTAGCTGCAAAAATGTGAATTAAAAGCTAACCCAGGTCACTGAAGCAACACTACTGCAAAACCAGGGGCTTTGGGTCTATAAAGGATGATCTAGGGAGAAAAAAAAAGTGCTCCTTTGAAATTAAACCAAATGGTAAATTTTTTACTTTGACAGATAGAAAAAAGTGGTATTTACGTAGCTAAAAATGGCTTAACAGAATGGGGGGTGAGCGGGGGGGAGAACAGAATTTGGTTATATTGCAATATCTAGTGCATCTAGTTCAGATTAGGTGCACAATGTTAAATCATAATGTAAATTATTAAAATGAATTGTTGGTCTGCGCTCTCAACCCCATCCCAAGAGTTTTGTTACTTCAGTGCTGCTTCTTCCATGGAAAAGATTCTCTCACTAACAAGGCAAACGGGAAGACATTCTCTTGAATTGTGTTGAAAATTCAGAAGTCTGTTTTCTAAGCAGTTGAGTTTAACTCTGAATAAAATTGACCCATTCTTGCCTTTAAATACCAGAGCAGAATCTATCTTTTGAGAACTCAAAAACTTCAAATGAGAAATGCTTCACACCAGACATTTACCTAAAGCTTGTAACACATATTTTCTCCATGAAAAACAATTACTTGCTAAAGACAAAAAAAAAAAAAAAAAAAAAAATGCAATTAAGACAACATAAAATGTATTTTTCTGCAGATACTGAGGTACTTTCTGAGCTTATTAAAAAGTTTTTGTCATGGAAGTTTAAAACGCTCATGCTAGAAGCATCTCAAATGTAGATGAACCAAGTGTAAT
The DNA here is from genome assembly GCA_026413545.1 of Cichladusa arquata. Taxonomy (NCBI): domain Eukaryota; kingdom Metazoa; phylum Chordata; class Aves; order Passeriformes; family Muscicapidae; genus Cichladusa; species Cichladusa arquata. The sequence continues at coordinate 10,042,928 of JAOTQP010001652.1, forward strand.
CTTAATAGTTCTATTATTTCAGTACAACAACTTAAGGTTAAGACTGTCTAAAGGAGACCTATCACTTGACTTTCAACAATGAAGGCAATCCTGTGTTTCAAAGTAATCTGCATTACTTCTGACATGTTATTCTAGCTCAATATTAACACTAGAGCTGACTAAAGAATCTAAAACTGAGAAGAGGAAAAAGCTAAGACAGTGACATGTAGCAGCATGTTTTGGTTTTGTTCAACTCACCTCACCTACACACCAACAGGCTGAGATCCAAATAGATTTAAAGTTGCAGTCAGAAACACTTTGCAAAATAAACTATGGTAGGCATTATCCCAGTGTAAAACAAAAACCAAAACAGTGAGTGATATGGAAAGTATTTAGGAATCTAAACCAATTAATATAAAATAGAAACCCCAGAGTTAACCCTGCATATTAAGACTCTTAAGACTGAAAACAAACCTGCACGTGTCAGAAAGATCTCACAGATATCAAGCCCCTCAAATAAGCTAAAGAAATACAAACAATAAACACTCACCGCTCCAGAATTCCACCAGTTAGGATTCAGACTGTTGCTAATGCACTTCTGGATCTTCTTTTTCCTCAAGTCCCATCAGTTCAGAGTATTTTGTGCCCTTTATAGTTGAACATCTCCAATGTCAGTAGAATGACAGGGACTCTGTATGATCTAGCTGGTATCTTACTATAAGCTGCCTGTTATTCTAGACATTGCCAGGAATTTAAGACTTAGTCATGGTTTTGCATTCACTGACTGGGTGACTATTTCTGATGAGTGCCACAATATATATAGATACATACACTATATATTCTTATTAGAAAAATACATGTGTTCATTAAGAGGAAATCAAGCAGACTAATTTATTTTCCTTCAATAAGATAAGTGCTTGTCTAGACAAAGGAAATGCAGCAGCTCTTATCTTCTGGACTTCAACAAGGCATTTGATATAGCGCCTTTTCAAAAATTATTACTGAGTTGGAAAGGAATTAGAGAGATTAACAGACTGGCTAATCAGGAAATGTAGAGCTGAAACAGTAAGGAGATTTCCTTGAGATTCAGTGGCAGGGATAATTTCATTTCAGGTTTTCACTCAACGCTACAGCAAAAGTTGTAGAAGCTTTATAATGAAATTTAAAAGGCACAATCTGTAACAAGTAAAACTGCAATGGGCTACAGAAGGAATTACACATGGAAGATATGAGTAACAGAAATATAAACGCATTAAGTACAAGGCAATGCATTCAATAGTAACAACCAGCACTTCCTCTATGTGCTGGAAGCATGTCAGTTCAGAAAACACAGTGGCAGAAAGAATTAAGCATATCAGGAATAAGCAGGTTTAGTATCAGGAATCAACAACTTTGAAAAAAATACAATTATGCTTTTCAGATAGAACAGGAAAGCTATTTCCTGTTTATCAGCAATACTGTGAACACTTGCCTTTAACATTCAAGAAACAGGATTAAGGATACTAGTAAGAATGAAGAATGAAATTTAGGTAAGAAAACTGCAGTAGTTGAAATTTATTTAGCATCAGAAGAGAACAGCTTAAAGGAGGTATGATTATGTAAATAAATGGTGCATTAGCATCAAAGGAAAGGGAGATATTTAAACTAGGCTGTTGGAAGCTGGAGAAGGGCAGCAGGCCCTCCAATGTAATGTTCACACTTATATTTCATAGAATCATAGAGTTGTTTGAGTCGAAAGGCACGTGAAAAATATCTCATTCCTACCTACCTGCCATGGGCAGGGACACTTTCCACAAGGGCAGGCTGCTCAAACCCCATCCAGCCTGGCCTTGAACACTTCCAGGGATGGGACATCCACAGCTTCTCTAGCAAATCCATTTCAGTGTCTCATCCCCTTCACAAGGAAGAATTTATACCTAATATCTAATCTAAACCTGCTCTCTTTCAGAGTGAAGCCATTCCTCCTTGTCCTATCATTCCATGCCCTTGTAAAATGTCCCTCTCCAGCTCTCTGGTAGGCACCCCTGGAAGGTGCTCTAAGGTTACCCCAGAGCCACAGCTCCTGCTCAACCCCAACTCTCTCAGCTTGTCTCCGCAGGAGAGGAGTTCCAGCCCTCTCATCATCTCTGTGACCTCCTCTGGACTCACTCCAACAGGTCCATGTTGAGGATCCCAGAGCTGCAGGTGGGCTCTCACCAGAGCAGAGGGGAGAATCCCCTCCCTGCCCTGCTGCCCACAGTTTTGGATGCAGCCCAGGACACATTTGGCTCTCTGGACTGAGTGCTCATGGCTGGGTCATGCCTAGCCTCTCCTCCACCAGCATCCCCAAGTCCTTCTGGGCAGGGCTGTTCTCAATCCATTTTCCACCCCAGCCCATACTGTTGATTGGGATTGCCATAATCCATGTGTACAAAAAAGATATTCTCAGCACACACAGATAAAATAGATAAAAGTCACTGTCTTCAGACAAAGTAATACTAATAATACCAAAATAATTTAAACACTAGATCCCCTTGCAACTCAGTATGATTCTTTCTCTTTCAGAAAAAGATTAATTTTCAACTTAACTGAATACTAGCCTCTAAAAGACCACATCTTTGAATGTAATTGAAAAATTGGAAATTTCCTTTGGGCTGTATTCCTTTCGAATTCTTTTGGGCACTCCATGACTGTTATTATGCCTGCATTGCCCTGGGGACTGCTATTCTGGACCAGAGCAGAGATATTCAGCTATGAAGCTGGCACAGTTTTTAACCACCTGGCCTGTGTACATTCAGTATTCAGTGGGACAGCTTCAAAGAACCCCAAATTCCTGCTGTGTCCTGAGGTGCATAAATGAGTATGAGCATTGCCCTGCTTGAAATAGTTACAGCCTTCTTGTGCTAATTACATATATCCATATGAGCGCAGGATCAGTATTTTAGCCCCCACACAACCTTCTTCGTTCCTCCTTCTTAGCCTATTCTTCCAAATTTCTTAAAATGAACAATAAGGAACATAAAAAACCCTCAAACCAATAACAAAAATCTCCCACAAAACTAATCCAGCCCAAGAACCTCTTTTAAACCAAACCCTCACATTCGAGAACCTAAAAACAACTACTTTTAAAATTAATTTTAAAAATATTAATTATTACATATATTCACATTGTCAGAATAAGAGGTATCAAAATCTTCATATACTTCAGTCTTAAATCATCATATATTTAGCCTGAAGACAATCTCTTTGCCAAATAAATCCCCCAGGAGAATAGGAATTTAGAAAAGACTTGCTGACAGAGCTGAAATTTCCTAAATGTATTCTCATTGCTGTATTAAACATCTAATTTCTTTTCCAGTGGTCCTCTATAACAAAGATTTAGAAGCAAAGGATCACAGCTTTCATAGACTTTCTTATGACACTAAGAACAGGAGTAATGAAGACATATTCGTACCTCAGTTTAAGGGTTTTACTGCAAAGATTTTCACCAAAAAAATAGGATGGAGGTTCAAGCAAAATTTATTTAGCTTTTTGACCCCTTTTATTTATAAAAATCTCATTTTGCCACATAAAAGACAAAATTATGTTATAGCAACCATCTGTATGTTCAAGTACAAAGAAAGGTAAACAGATTTTTACAAGTGAGACTAGGCTTACTCAGTTTCCCAATAGAAATTTGAGGGAAACTACATCAGTAATACTTTGGAATTCAGTCCAAACTATTTCAGTGGAAACTGTTCTGCTGAACTACCACCTCATTATAGTTATGGCATCTTTTCTTCTGAAAAACATTTACCTCAATGCCATGCTGCTGGTTGTCTATAATCCTGCCAGACATGGGTTTCTAGGTTCTACATTCCAAAGGTAGTCCTGCTCTTACCTGATTTTCACTCCTCAGAACATTTGTCTCATTGTACAGATACCTGCAGCAACTGCATGAAAACCTGGGTTCCTTCCCCTCTTTTTTTTAGAGCATTTCAACCATATAACTGAATTTCTTCAACTCAGTTGAGCAGAATAATCACCAAGACAAGAACTGGACACAGATATCTCTTTTCCAGTCTGCCCAAAAAATCCCTGTAAACATATCCCACTGTGTAAGGCAAGGGATTCTTTCCCCCATCCCCTATCTGACTGTAGGAGAGAGCTCTCCATTTTCCCACTGAAGACAACTGTTAGGAGCAGGTCTGATCTGAAGGCCTGATTAATTAATTCTTGGAGAGGTACTTGGTCTTTCTCTTTAGAGTTTATGGAGCATATTGCTTTGTGTAGGTAGGTTGTGTGACATACTATTCTAACAGAAATACTCTGGTGGACACCATTGTTGAGAAGTTGGGGTCATATTTTTCAAACATACATGGAGTCTGAAAAAGGTGCTGACAGATTTCTTCAAGCAGATTTAAAAGTGCCTGAGGAAGTACACGAGGCTAAAAAAAAGTACCTCAAATAGCTTAACAAATGGGAAATTGGATGTCTAATTTGATTCAAATCCATTGAGCAGCCCACTGACATCTTCATGTGTGTAAGTATCTCCAGTCTGAACACCTTTATAAAATCAACCTATAAGCCTAACATACTCTTCAGCTACAGCAGAAGTTCTAACATGGAGAAAAAAATGAAAACCATTACAACTCATGTTTCATTCTTAAAAAGCACCTTAGACAATGCAGCACCATTCCAGCTCTTTCAGGTTTTTTTTCCAGCCCAGTGTATAAGATATGATTTTCCCAAAGGCTACAACAGCATGTAAATAGTAATATCTACAGTCTAAGTAGGTTACTTGTATTCTCTGTCTGTTCAGGAAATAACTTTGTCCTGCAGGATAAACTGTCTTTTTTCTTTGCACTGTTGTGGTAGATCTATGCTAAAAGGTAAAAAGTAATAAATGGTGACATCCAACAGAACCTATGACAAATTACATAACTCTAATTCTAAAGGTGAATTAAAATTATATAAGAATCAACTATCTTTGCAGCAGCCAAGTGAACGAATACTATTCAGTGAAATTTATGCCAAAAAGTTATCTTTTGTTCGAGGGTATGATGTGTTGTGCTTTAGGAGACAAACATGGTAGGACCATGGAACAGAGGATGTCACAAATCATAAAGCCATTGAAAAGAAACTTATTTTTAAGACACTTTTCAGAAATCTGCAAGTTTGTCAGCAGAGCAAACAAGGCTGACTGAAATCCTTAGTGAAGTTTTTTGCACCAGTCAAACACCAGATGTTGCTGGGGTGGCCTCGGCAAAACAGGTTTGATTCAGTATTGAACTGACTCTCCAAGTTTCTGGAACTGAGAGATGGGAACTCCAACAGCAAGCACCACAATCAACATCAAAAGCTCATAGCAAATGTAACAACTTCCACGAAGATCAGTGAGACATCCACTCTTCCTTTTTCTCTTTGCTTTTTTCAACAAATTTCCTTTCAGTTCCAAACAAGGACAGACTGATTAACAATTCCATTATTTCTGAAAATATTGGATTCAAATATAAGTTCTGGAGAGACGTAATTAGGAAAATTTTCATGTATGTTTACTGCAAAGAAAATTTTCATTAGGAAGAAATTTTCAGAGTTAAATTACATCCAATGTTCAATTCAAACATTGTCAAAATACTAACAGCTCCTGGGAAGGAAATGCAGCTTGTACACACACACTGCAAACATTATTTTCAGCCATAAAAGCTTCTGCAATTAATCATATCTGTAAGACTGCCAGGAGAATTCAGTTAAACACAGTGTCATCACTCATTCTTGCAGCATTTTACTTCAACACATCCTTGCTCATGGTGAGGGTTTAGCCCTGAAATGGAGGTCTGCATCCTTGTGCTCCAGCCCTGTTCTTGATTCAAACCTGCCTGTCTAAAGCCTCCCAGTACCTGCAGTAAGGTATGACTTCAACTCTTATCCTCCAGCCCTGTGTAGTGTTGCTGGGTCTTAGTCACAGCATTGGCAACTCCTGTGATTAGTACATTTAATTTAAGTCTCTCTCTTTCCATGTAGAAATTATTTCCCACAGGACAAGAGGCTCTATTTCCCTGGCACAATACTGCTTTTATTTAAAAAAAAAAAGGGTTAGGCATGTAGATTTTTTCAGATTAACAGGGCAGTCACTATCCTTATCGGCACAACTGTTTTTTCAGGAAATAAATTTCTGCGAGTTACTATTAGGTATCAAATTGTTGTGAACAGTAACACATTTACAGAACCCTCAGAAGAGAGAAGCAGGAGCACTCAGTACATGTTGCAAACTACTCTGTATTTGAAGTGACCCCACCAGAGAAATACTGCAGCCACACATCACCTCCACTTCCAGACACAGACATTAGAGAAAACGATTGATTTACAGAGGTCATACATTTCCAACTCTGGATCTGAGGCTAACCAAATGTAACAGTACAAGCCCTACTTCAACTTCCTTCCCTAAAAATTGGAAGGTTAAGGAGCGACAGTGAACTTGATCAGCAGTAACAAGGACTATATAGATTTAGAAAGGGAAAAAAACCAAACCAAACCAAAAAAGTAAATAAAGATAGCTGACACTAGCCTACATTCCAGCTTTATCCTTTAAACATCCTGAAGGAAACATACCTCAAAAAGTAGCACCTTTTCTAAGATTGCATGACTCTAAACACAGGTATAAAATTCGTCCTGCATAAATAGGAACTGCTCTATTATTATGTAGCAGAGCTTCAATGCTATTCACGATTTCAGTGTAGATTGTTTTCATCTTCCGTAGGACTTTGTTAATATTGACTCTAGAAACAGCACACAGGAAAAAAGTCAGAGCACTAAACAGCACACATTGCTTTGGGGTGCAAACTCCAATCTTTCCACTTAGCCTAGAAAATAATCCACCTATATGTGATCTCCTTACTGATCTGAAAACCAGGAGGAGTAAGAGATTAAAAAGAAATAACTTAAGCTGCCTTCAAAAAATGAAACCTTCAAGTAAATACATGCACCTTTCAGGATTTCAGCCCTGCCTCCTGCAAATGCTATGGGTTGCTGAGATACTGACCTATATTCCAGGCTGTGAGCAGCACCCCGCCTGCAGACTCCCTGCCAGCTCAAGCTCCAGGAATTATGCCATGTGGAAATTTTGACTCATCCAGCCAGCTAGACCCAGCAAGTTTAAAGTACCATCAGACCAAGAATAGTACTAGAAACAGTCCCTTTTCCCCCTATAAGCATCCCCCAATCAAACCAAACAAACCTAATTCAAGGGAAATCAAACACACCAGGTGAAGATTCTTGGAATTTTATTCCAAACATTTTAAAGCTGCTTTGTGTAACATCACCTTTTAAAATAGCCTAAATTTCATGGAAGACAAGAAAATGAAAGCATTTTAGAAATATGAGCCAAACCAAATGCCCCCATTAGCCACTGTGTTCTTCAGGAAGGTGAGGTGTCATTACAGGTGAATGGCCTTACAGTAACAGCAGAGGCTAATTTAGGAGAAAGTGATTATCTGCTTAAAATAACTGCTAATAATAATGCAGTATTATTACATTAGTTTAATGGTAATGACAATGTTTCCTTCTTTGGAAAAGCCAACTTAAATATTTCATTGAAAAATTAAATTACTTTAATAAAGTATTGAAGGCTTTATCTTATACTTTGCAGGGCTAATCCTGAACAAGACATGAATACATCATATAAATGAGAAGCCACAATTAAAATGAAATAAAACACTTGAAATTACTATTTTGGAGTAGGCATGCACACTAGACAATTTCTGAACATGTTTTTAAGATATTAAGAAACACACTTGCAAAACTCATCATATTGCACTTTCTAGTAATAACAGCATACATTGGTTCCTTTTTTCAAGGATAATGAAAGTGCACTTTACTTGCAGTTGTTTAGTTACTAATGCTCGAAGTTCCATGTTTATCGAGTTTGAAACAGAGTTTATTTTCCTAACCTCAACCTCACAAAGAATTTATTATACCCAATGTTACAATATTGGCAACTGTGGAAGCAAATGACAATAACAGTGTTACTTGACCTCCTGTGCTTTAGGCCCAGAAAACAAAAGTGAGCAGGTATGCAGTGCAATCACATCAACTGCAAGTATACAATGTAATTATATGAAATTTGGATTAGCAAAGCAACTGTATGAGAACCTGTAGTCTCCTTCATTCTACCTGAGCTTTGTACTTACCTCACACAACACTTGAGTCTTTGCAATATTAATATTTTAGCTAATTCTGTATTTTTCACTGCAATCTCAAAGGCAAAGATGTGTCATCTTAAGGCTCCACAGTATTCAGGGTTATCTCTCCACTCCTTCCAATGCCTTACATATAACATTACTCTTTCCAATGGCAAATATCAAAGCAATCAGGACTTGAAGCCCATTTCAGAGATCCAGCTCTATTTGCAGGCAAACAAATCCAGCTCTAATTAAATGCAAACCTGAGACAGAACGGTGTGGGCTATTTAGTGTAAAGGTTTACCATATCTTCTAATTCAACCTCTTTCTCTCTGAATATGAATTTCCCTAGGACTTTCCTCCCAGCACATCCCTACTAATTATTTTATTTGGCCAGCTGCTCCCCATCCTCCCCTCATCCCGTGCCAAAATCAAATTTCAGCAGACAGGGAACAGAACAGTCAAAAAAGCATTTTAGCATGGTGAGAGCACACATCTAAGAGAGCAATGATGGATCTACTTTGCTAGGCACTATTAGATTGGTCCTCTAGATCCCATCTAGGCCCTTAAGATTGTTCTTAGCATCTGCCTTCCACTCTGAATATTGTGTTGGGATGTTGGCCAGACACTCATCACATTTCTCCTCCCAGATTTCCAGGTCTGGGTATCAGTAGAGATATCAGTAGGATATTACAGCAAAGCATATCTTTTCCCCAGTCCAGAGGTTGCCTTAGAAGCTAATTTTCAACATAAATTTTGCTTAATTCCGGGTTAAATCATTGTGCTGTCATCACTTAGTGGGGAAAAGTGTAAAGGAAAACATCTGCACGCTCCCAAACCACATGTGCTTACTTTTATTATCTCTTATTTAGAAGTCATAACAAATATTAAAACCACCTACAAATACATGTTTGCTTTTCTTTACAGAATAAAGAAAACAGAATATAGACTATAGAATAAAACTTAGCTTTTTATCTGTAATAAAGCTATGCAATTTGTGGAGAATCTAATATTTTTTCCCAGTCTCTAGACCCATATTAAACAAGTTGCCATCATTACATATATAAAAAAACAACTTATTGTATCTGGTTTCAGACAGTGTGAACTCAGTTATGGAAAGTGTCAGGATACAAAAAAACCTAGAATTAAACAGACAGGGCCTACAGTGTTGAATTCCCCAAGTCAGAACCAACCACTTCCATTTTAATTGACTGTGAAGTGTGATGCTGTGCAGGTTAACTTACAGCATCTCAATAAACTGTTATGGATGACAGCCACTCACTAAAGAAGCAAAGAATTTATTGCCCATTCCATTTTTAATAATTCAAAGACATAAATAATTATGACCTAATCAAAATAAATGTCTGAGCTATGCAGTCTCATAAGATTCACTGTGATTATATCACAGGTACAAATATAGTAAATACAAATTTCCTGACAATTTCTCTTAAAGAGGAGAGTGACAACCCCGAATATTTTATGTTACTTAAGCTAGATGTTCAGATCATAAGAGGAAAGAATTACCCTGTCTAAATAACCTGAATTGGCAGGTTTTTTCCTGTGTAAAGGACTTATAGTCACTAGTAGTTCAAAGGATACATCCAATTTAGTCTTAACTAAAAGTGAAAAAAAAGTTCAGGTAACTCTAGGAGCAGCTTCATCTAAGAGCTTCAGAAACTTTAAATAAACAGCATGGTCCCTCCTGAGCATACAAAACAGGCTGCACACCTAGCAGGGAAACCAAACTGCAAATCTGGAACAAAATGAACTGGCAGGAAGAGGAGGGAAACAAACCAAAACCAAGGCAAATAATTTGCTTTTTCAAACTACATAACACTCTTTCACTTCTTGTTACTGTCTCTTCAACTCCCTCGATAGATATCTCATGGATTTTGAGGAACAATATTTTAGATGTTAAGAATGCCAGTATCCTAATTCCTGTGGAGTTTAATGTGACTGGAGTCAACAGGCTTTTTGTCTTTATACTGAATGTACTGCTGATTATGAGGTCTCACTTGTCTGAAAACAGACATGAAAATTTTGGCCCTGTGGTCCCTCCTACAGGACCCTTTTCCAGGGGCCAGTGAGTAACTGCCTGAGGAACATGAAGAAAGGAGCAGAGAAAAGAAATACACCCCTGCTCTACTATCAAATACTCTGTGCAGGGCTAATTCTAAGTCCAGTCAGATTTATTCACCAGGAGAAGATTGCTAGCTGACAATGTCAAGGTTGTCTTAATGGGCAATGAAACTTTGGACATGACTGTCACAGCATATTGTGTGTACACAGAAAAAAGTCTCTCAGGAAGCCTCTCAGTGAAATTGGGTATAGGTACCTTTTACTTTAATTTATACTGCAAGGACGGTCTTCTGTCACACCCAAGCCTGAAAGCCATTTGGACCCAGTTAATTATTCAGAAACTTCCTTGTCTCACAGGGGTGATGTTATTTCAGAACAGGGTAGCAATAATTGGGCAGTAACTGTCCAGAGCTTCCACATTCAGAGATAATTTCTTTAGCAAGAGCCTTGCAATTACTTCTTTTTGAAAATCTGCCAAGTTGTTCCCCAGGAACAGAGGCAGTGAGAATCTACAGCTATAACAAATCAAGGACCTCTGTGTTTGGTTTCACTGAGGCAGCTGTGTGTCAAAATCCAAGCCTTCCAAGCATCCCAAAAACACACTAACTGCTGCCTTCTACAGGAAAAAAATCACATTTGTCCCTCATGACACAAATTTTCTGTTTGAAAGCAAACAACCCTGTCTGAAGGGTTCTCAACAGAGAAATTATTTTTTCCCAACACAAACTTATGGATCTGCACTTTAAGACAAAACATACCTGCATACAACTGCTCATAGTGCAGATGCTGTTGCAATGAAAGGAATTAGCTTGTAACTCTCAATGCACTTCTAATACACCCAGTAAAACTGCTGAAGAGTAAAGCAGGGAAAACAAAACTAAAGAGCTGTGATACAATGCTGCCTCAGCTGCTACTGCTGCCAGATTTTGGTGGAAATAGTAGAGACCAACTTCTAAGACAGTTATAAACACAGAATTTTGTGCTAATAGACCCAGACTTCTACTCCACAGAGATCCAGTGATTTTCTTTCTTTCACTAAAAATACAGTGACAAATGCCCAGTCTTACCTTAAAACCAAAAACCTGAGCAACATAGACAGCCATATGTAACAGTGAGACACATGAAGCAAGAAGAGTTCAGCTTCCACCAGAAGGGGTTGTCAAGGCAGATATCAATTCAGACTAATGTATCATACAACACTCAAAACATTCCTTTTTGTCACAAAAATACATATGCTAGAAATGGTCCAAAAGTTCTGCTCCCTTACTATTCCTGACATGTATGACATGCCTGCTTATCAACTTAGAGACAAAATACATTTCTCTATTCCTTCTCCAGTGAGAGCCCCCTGAATTACACTTGAAGGGGGCTCAGGTGTTTTACAGACAAAGCTGATGGAACAGTCCTTGCTAATTGACATCTTTGTTTTCTGCTCTGGGTTATCTTGGTAGCTCTATGAGCCATTACATTGGTTATGCCTTAAATGCTGTGCCTTACTGAAATATGCTGGAGCCTGCAGGGAAAGCTAGGGTAGAAAAACCCAGTAAAATACAAAGTCATACTGTTCCCTACTCTGAACCAGAGCAGAAGGAAAAAAAAAAAAAAAAAAGAAAAATGAAATCTTATTAAAGTGGTTTGAAGAGTTGTGACTTCCAGCTTTTACATTTGACATTAGTGAGACTGTGGAGATGGCAAAGGATTTAAAGATGGTAAGTCTACAAGGATAAACATCAACAGCTGTATGGTACTATAAAAGTCTTTAACTATTGTTGCTTTAAAAATACAATGAGAAAAAAAGCCATACACCAAAAAGACTAAATAGAAACATAACTAATGTCACTGTGCCAGTGAGTCCTTGGTTATAATCCATTACCTCACCAAAAAGTAATAAATTCAAGGCAAGGGATGTCAGTTTACTCCTCAGTGAAAGGACATCTCAGAATGCAGAATGCTGCATGGCAGCTGATGCTCTGTTCAATGCAGTAACTGCTCTGCACACTGAAACCTTGGGTCCACAATTGCTGCTGTTAATAGTGTGCATTCACATTTATGCTGCTGAGATTTTGAGAGGACCACATTCACTAAATTTTGACTACAGACTGCATTTGTGCTTTGTTCTCCTGGCTTTCTGGCCATCACTATGCAAACTGCAAACAGATCCTTAAAGAAAATGTATGCTAAAAGGCAAAGATTTTTGCCCTTCCTTTGTGATAACACATACCATGGTGAACAGGACAAAAAACAGATCAAAACAAAATCCTCATTTCTGGCATAAAGAAAGCCGAGCATGGAGAATTTCAGCCACATGGGAATTTGTTTCTGTAAAATACTGCATAATGATTATATAAAGAGGCTTTGATTACTGTAAAATTCAATGATACATGCATTTCTAACAACATTGGAAATCCTAAATGATTACAGAAGCCTTTCAAGCTTATTCATCAAATACTTAAAATACAGCATAATACAAAACATTTAACTAGTTTACTCAGAGCAATTTACTATGCTCTTCTAGCAAAAATTTGCTCAAGAAGATAGTCTCACATTACATCTAATGCACTTGTTTCTAATGTAATTTTTAATATAATTATTCACTCAGCTTTAGTTTTTAAGTACAAAGTTTCAAATGTAAACATTTACTGGTACAAGCATGGCCAGAACTGTAAAAGACACCTTGGTGAGGCACATGGTAAAGAAAGAAAAATCTGTTCTAACAGATTGAATTTGCTCTTTTCAATTTCACAGAACACACACCCCAAAACCTCCAAAGAAAAAAAATCTGTTTCCAAACTCTGAGTGCCTGATTTCATAACACAAAAGCAAGAGCAGACTTACCACTGCTCCATACACATTTCTTTTCATATTTTCAATCCTTGTTGGATACTTAGCTCTGTTTTACATCAATCTCTACAAAGGGTGTAATATCTACCAAGGTCTTCAAACCCTTCAGAAGGAATAAGTAAGGAAGGAGAGGTGGTGGAGTAGCCCTGTGTATTAGGGAGGGTTCTGATTGTCTAGAGCTTATTGATGGTGACTACAGGGTTAGGTGTTTACAGGAAAGGATTGGGGGAAGAGCAACAAGACACAGAGACCACTGAAGCAGGATGAAGAGATGGACAAAGTGTTGGGAGAAGTCACACTATCAGTAGTCCTCGCTCTCATGGTGGGACTTCAACTTCCCAGATATCTGCAGGATATTCAACCCAGCACAGAGGAAAGGGTCCAGGAGACTCCTGGAATGTGAAAAGAGGCATTCCTGACGCAGCTGGTGAATGAGCCAACCAGGGAGTGCACTCACTGGACCTGGTTTTTGTGAACAGAGGAGGACTGGTGGGTGATGCATTGGTTGGGGGCTGCCTTGGGCACAGTGATCACAAAATGATGAGCTTTCAGGTCTCAGAAATGGAAAGAGAGTCAGCAGAACAGCCAGCTTGGACTTTCAGAGGGCAAGGTTTGGCATGTTTGGGAATGTGGTTACCAGAGTCCCTTGGTGGCAGTCTTGAGGAGCAAAGGGGTCCAGGAAGGATGGACCTTCATCACAAAATCTTACACAGGAGCAAGCCAGCCCCCTATGCCAAAAGACCTGCTGGTGGGGAACAAGACTGGATGAGCAAAGAGCTTTGGCTGGAACTCAGGGAGAAAAAGAGAGTTTGTGGCTCTTGGAAGACAGGGAAAGCATGCAGGAGGACTGCAAGGATTCCATTGGCTCATGCAGGGAGAAAATTAGAGAGACCAAAGGCCATTTGGAGCTTCATTTGGCTTCTGCCATAAAAGACAGCAACAAATGTTTCTATAAATACATTAACTAAAAAAAGGAGGGCCAAGGAGAGCCTCATCTTTAATGGATGCAGAGGCACACAGAGACAAAGGACAAGGAACAGTTTGAGGTACTTCTTGCCTTCTTTGCCCTAGACTCTAATAGCAAGACCAGCTGCTGTCTGGGTACCCACACATCTGAGCTGGAAGAACTGATCATTCACATCACAATAAATACAAAATTACTAATGAGAACAGACAAATCTTATCCTTGAAATGACTCAAACATTTCGATGTTGCTGCATTTAGCTCAATGAAATCCTTCATCCCTGCAGGCTCCCCATGAGAGCTGCAGTACCAGCCATCCCTCCTGAGGAGCAGCTCTTCCAGTGCCTTGTCCAGGGGGTGTCAGCACTGGGAGGGAAAGCAGATCAACCCTCTGAAAGGACAGAAGCAAATTCTACAACTTGAGGTCATGTTTTCACAGCCAGCTTGTTCCACACTGACCACAGAAACCCTGTGCCATGCTCTGTTTGCTCTATTTGCTGCAGCACACATTTCAGAGGAAAGCACCCCATCCTTCCATACCAGGCACGTGCCCCTTGAACACTAAAAGTCATCTTTAGAAAGGACAGGACAGAGCAAAAGCCGCCTTGGATTTGTTTGTTCTGATATATTCTGTGCTGGTCTAGTGAGGGGCAGAGCAATGGAGGATATACTTGCAAGTTTTTAAGGCAGTCTTACAACTTGTAACAATCATGCCTGTGCTACTGAAATCCCTAGCTGCTTAAAATCTACATGAAAATGTTATAATTTACTAATTGGCTCCTTTCTTTCTGAGAAATTATCAAGGCAACCCTTTAAACTTTTAGACAATACCATTGGTCTCATTGCTAGGTACTTTTAAAAATCTTTTCTCACATGTCAGCTCTCAGAACAAACCTTCACCTGATGTGAGGCAGCAATAGTATTTGATTAGCAGAGTTGTAGAAAAGGAAAAGAAAATATAAAATTAACAAACACTAGGTTACAATTTTCCCTGAATACATAGCAATAGGGAGGTGTTTGCCTCAATAAGAAAAGAAGAAAAAAAGTTAAAAAAGGGTAGGAGAAAAATTTTCAAGGGTGAGGCACAAACAAATGAACTTTAAGTCTATACCTGTAACTTCACCAGTCTTGACACTTATCCTCAATTCTCTTACAGATAGACTAAGATAGATGAAACCTTTTTGTACCCTCAGCCACTTCAAAGAAAGGATTTATATCAATATAAACCCAAAGGAAAATTAGTAGTTTGAATTTCCCTTTTTGTGTCCAAGACTTAAAAAATACAGAGAAAGACTGACAATAATACTTTTAGGTGGATTTGACACACAGGTGGCTCAAAGAACCAAAAAACCTTCTTCTTCTCCTCCTAATAATGATGTTTAGTAAGAACATCCAGTCTGATGCAAAAGGAAAATGAAAAATATCATAAAGTATATATTTATGAAAAAAATAGATGATTTTGAAGAAGAACATGAACCTCTAAAGCTTTAGTGCAAGTATTTCTGTGAGTAGGACTGAAGTAGTCTAAAGTACTGCTCTGTTAAGGAGAATGAGATAATAAGAGTTTCTAATTTAAGGCAATATTTCTCTGCAAATCCTGCAGAGGCAGCAGTGAACTGAACTGAGAAAGGGAAGACTTAAGTGGCTTTTCTTTAAACAAAGTATAGCACTTTGCTTCAGTTTTTGAAGAGAAACAGCTTTGGTATTTTCAGTGTTCACAGGGGTAGGGACTGAGTGCACTCTGGTGCAGGCAGAGAGCAGGAGAGGTACGAGATTTCACATTTATCTCTGCTAATGCATTTCACACTGCTCTGCAGCACTCCTAATGTTCCAGCCCTGTGTCTGTTCAGCAGAGATGGCAAAGCAGCCAAGACCAAACTGCAGGATGGTGGTGCTGTGACAGGGATCAATGCCCACGAGGGAACATGGAACGCTGTCACTTCAGATTTGGCTTCACAGCTAAACTCAAAATGCTCTCTCTGTCATGATGGACAGGCTTCATTTTCCACTCACCCCAGCAGGATTCAATTTTAACAGGGACACTTACAAAACCAAGAAAGACACAAGGCAAAATCTTTTGCAGAATTTCATTCCTAGTGAACAGGTTTAATAGAAGATTCAAACCCCAAAAGCTGAAAGAGACGTAATTTAAAGCCAAAGTAATCCAAAATTTCCACTTTACAACATATGTTCCCATATCCAAAACAGAACTTCTAGTCCTATTACTTCTAAAATTATCAAATTAATCTAATTTTATTCTCAATGATTAAGATGATATTTGGGAAGTAAAAAAAAGCAAGACCAGACTGTCAAACATGCAATATTTTAACAGCCTTTTATATATCCAGTTTCTCCTTGCTCACAGGAGATAACATTGGAGTGGCTGTGTATTCCACTATTGCACATGAATTCCAGTGGTGATATCCATCCAAAGGAGATTATCTTCGAAGGTGTGATGCAAAGATAAGATATAGAAAGCTCCCAGCAGGTAGAGAAAATTGCTCCTGCCTCTGCTCCCAGCACTTGTCCATGTGTGGATGAATAAGAGGCAGCCCAACTCACTGGGTGTGAGGTTCCTAACACACATATCCCAAACACAGAACTGCTGCCTCCCAGATGAGGCACTAGACTCCTCACACTGTAACCCAAAACCATCAGCTTTACATTTTCTGTGTCTCTGTCATGTGGCAGTGATGCCTGACTCGTGTTATGCAGTATTTTCCCAGAGAATGAACTCAGCTTCAGCTCTAAAACTTACTAGACCAAACTGGGCTACCCTGCATGCACATAAGAAAGCTAAGAACATTGTGCTTGTGCAAAAGTAGGACAGAGATAATTTTTGAACAGTTTAAAAGCCTATAATTCTGATCTTATTAGACAATGACAAAGAACAGGTACAGCCCCAGCGTTACAACAAAACCCAAGTTTCTAAAATCCTAAAGACAGCATAGCTCAAGCCAGCAAAACATAAATTTGCTCATGGCAAGACGAGAAGAAAAATCTTTGTGTTGTACAAACAGATGTCACTATACATTTTTCATACTATGGCTTTACCCTGATCTGTATGTGTGGCTTCACTGGATATACATAAATGATATTTCATAAGCATCCTAACTACTTTATTCTAAGTATATCAAAGTTAACTGAGAATAACAGTCTTGCTTAAAAGTTTCTATTTACATGAAAACTTAGAGTAACTAATCACTTAGAAAGACTAGTCAAAACAAACAAAACCCCCCATTTCATTAAATTAAACAGCCTCAATTACAGAAAGTCTGACACAGCCAAGATATAATTATGATCAACATCAGACAGAGATGCATAAAAAGTGAAAAGTGCAGTCAGAACATTCAGTGTGTCAAGCACAGTGAATGTGATCCCAGCTGCACAGTATTTCAATATAATTAAACCACACATCTTACATAATGTAACTCAAATGACAGGCAAGAGTGAAGCAACTATCAGCTTTCTGGTACAGGAACACTAGCATTGAAAGGTTATTTTCAATATTTTTTTTTTTTTTTTTAAAGAGAAGACCAAAAATAAATTCTGGTTGTTTCTCAGTGAGAAGCATCCTCTTTCATTTTAATATTATGACCTGTGTGCACAATCCAAGAAGTATTTAGTTAGTCTTGTATTAAAGTAAAAATACAGCAGGTTTGAAAATGAGAGCTAATTCTCTTATATAGACAGAGTCAGGTTTAACAAAAGCCAAGAAAACACTTTACCCTGTGATGCATTCACTGCTCCTTCCCCGCCTTCTCTGCAGTCTTCTATTTGTGGCAGTAAAATCCTGCTGAGTTTAATTAATGCACAGAATTCACTTCTTAGAGTTGCAACAAGAGCAATAAGAAAAGTTTAAGTATATATTTGTGACAAGAGATATTAGCTACTTTCAGCTTTTTAACTGAGGCAAGCAGTACCAGAGTCCTGATGCCGTGGGAATTATTACTGCAGCACAATTTCTGCAAAATATCTCCCAGTCAAATCCAAGGTTTATTTCTGCCATAAATGCCCAATTATTTCAGCTGGTGTCTGCTCTGGAGCACAGCCTAGAAGAGCAGGGCATACCTAGCAGGCCTGGATTCTCCTCCATCCCCAGCTGGATTACCTGTCTGTTTGGAGGAATGGTGGGACTACATTTGGCAGCCAAAATATGTGTGGCAGAACTTTTTGAGGGGCAAGAAAGCCAGTAGACTGGAGAAACAGAGCTGTGACACCACAGCACTTGGAGCAGTTTTACTGCCAAAAGGACACATCCAATTTCTTGGGTTGTGAAGCAAGCATGGATGTCTGTGCTGTTGCAGCAATGCTGGTAATGATATCAAATTATAGCTCATTTCAACCTGACTTTTATGAACCTACATAAACAAGACTTGAAAAAAAGTCAACCAAAGTAATAGAAGGTGTGATGGCTTCTACCTAATTACAGGTAAGAAAGTCAAGTTTTATCATTACTGAGATTTTAGGATGTAAACAGAAGTCCAAATATTGCTACAAATGAAGTGGGGTCATTCAAATGAAGCCTGGGTTCATTCACATATGCTGCAGCCCACCTTGATTTAAGTCTTACATCTTATTTAACTTTTTCTTACCTACATCTAGCTTACGAATGGGTAAAAAAGCCCTTATTACTCGGGAGGCTGCAGGGAGCTGCAGAAGCCATCAGCAGCTGAAAGGAAGCAATAGGACTGGCTAAAGCCAGCTGAAGGGACTGAACCCAGTGAGGCTGGGGGTTCACCCAGGCTCTGAAGACCTGAGCTGCACACAAGCAGGGAGGAGGCAGGAGTGAAGGCTGTCTGCAAACAGGGCTTGTCCCCCTCAGGGTTTGGTTTCTGCCTCTGCTCAATGTGGTCCTGTTAGCAATATCTAAGGTTTTGATGGTGCCTGTTGATGCTGAGAGCAGGGTTACTGCCCAGGGCAGGAGGTGTGGAGAGCAGCAGCCCAGCTGGGAGCCCTGGCAGCACTGGGCTCTGCCCAAGGGTTTCCTCACCCAGGGGAATTCCCAGCTGAGCTATGCACACAGCTCTGCAAAACACTTCCTGCAACATCCGGCAGCCTAAGGGTCAGCCCTGGATTTCTCCATATAGAGACCCAAGGATCAGTGTCTTTTTAGCATGTGTCACAACAGAGTTCAGGGAGTGTGGTTTTGCTGCCAGCCCCTTGTAGACCCTACTTCAAGTCTCATCCATATGTATTTTCTGAGTTCTTGCTTTCCACATAGCTCTGAGGTCTTGGCTTGCCACCTTGCAAAGTTCCAAAACCAGAGCAAGTTTCAAGATGCTTCCCCAGCAGCCTTAGTGAAAACCCGAATAATTGCTCTGGCTTTCTGGGTTCTCAAACTGCTGAGGAAAAAATTCTGCTGTTGGAGGCAGTCTGGGTTGATGACAGCGCAATTCTTCCTGTCTCTCTGTGTGCCTCTGCTCATTCTCTTCCTTTTTCTCAAGGTTGTGCTTCAACCTTCTTGTGAAACCCCTGTGGTTTGTTAGAGGAATGCAATGGCAGCAGCAGATCTTTAGCACTGTGTCAGTATGAGTACAGGGGCTCACAGAGCACCATCTGCGTTTTGGAACTAATGAAGTGCCTTTTCCCAGGATTTTATCCTAAAAATATGGCCAAAGAATGGACATCAGAGAGGATTTGGCTCTGCATAGTCATCACGGGTTGCTGCAGGTTGAACAAACACTTTTATCACATCAGCACACTACTACCTAGACCTCTGGGGGGTCTTTCACATTGTCCCAGTGTCAGATACAGCGATGGTAACGGTGGCAAGAGCTTTTGTGAAGGGCAGCATTGTGATCTGACAGAAAAACCTGTCCTAAGGTATTCATTAAATTGTTCCAGGCACTGGGACAGCCTATGATTGTGTCAAACAGGGCAGCAAATTGTACGCTCTGCTTTCCTGGTATGCACGAACTCAATCTGAAAGTCTGCCTGGGAAGGTTAAACACAGACAGCTTTGTTTAGGAGAACTCCAAACTGGCAGAGCCCATTGCCCCAGAGGATCACCTGTGGGACACTGCTGTGCCAAACCTCTGTGCTGGGAATGCTTGCCATGGGTGCAAGTTGCAGCTGGGCTTGTCCAAGGGGTTCCTTCAGATGTCAGGACATTTGGATGTTCCCAGGAGATGCAATGCTATCTGTAGCTCAGGCTTCTATCTGCACTTCTGGAAAGTGGTCCCCAAAACAGAAGCTGGAGTTCCCCAGGAAGCAGCTGTGTGGGGAGCTCTGGGCTCCTCCCGCAGGAGAAACCACGCTTCAGGAAGTGTTCAGTGTGGGTTTTTGACACGGAAAGGGCTGGGCTCACGAGAGTAATGAGCCTTGTGGGAGTTCTAGACCTTACACAGAAATTGCCCACCGGGGTATTCCTTAACCCTGCCAGGAAGAGGTGCTGAGAAGTCGGGTTTGAGAACAGCCCTTGTGGTCATGTAATGCAGAGTGGGACACCAGCATACAGGGGCTCCTGATGGCTCAAAGAGTGAGCCAGGTACGGGGAGCAGGACACAGCAAAGCCCACAGGGCTGTATTCAGGCTGCAGAGCTGAATGCCACAGTGCCTGGGTTGTGGCTTCTACAAGACGCACTGCTTGTGAGCACTTTTGCTTCTTATTGCCAAATTTTGTGACTATACTGGCAGTCCTTCGATTTTTTTTTCCCCTGAAGCTTGTAAAGAGCATTGTTTGGAAAAAAAAAAAAAAAAAAACCAACCTTCATCTAAAAATAAATCTGTAGTCCTTGCAATTAAAAAAAAAAAAAAAAAAACTGAAAAATTCCCAATAAAACAGCTGACATAAAAACAAGACCTGGATGCATTGCAATAGCTCAGAAATCAGATAAGAATGTCCGAAATATAACTAATTTTAAATTGCTTTGTCGGCAGGTTCACCTCATGTTTTGGCCTAAGGCATAAAGAGAGCAGCTGACGTGACTTTTCAGCATTTTGGATTGACCATGCTGCTTGTCCCTGCTGCTGCTTCAATTTATCAGCTTTGTTTAAAGATCAAAGCATTTAGTATAAACAAGCTGAAGTCAGAAACGGTCTGACTTCTTGCATGTTTGTTTTCTCTGTTAATGAGAAGAATGACCTAATCCAAAATTATTATCACTTTTTTTAAAAATTCAAAGTGGAGAAATCATTTATTTGCTTTGCAAGTAGAAAAAGCAGTTCAGAAAAGGATGTAGAGGCTGCAGAATCAAGGTCTGCCAAAAAGAATCCAATCTGGCTGGATTGGCAAAATCAACAGTCAGATAGCTAAGAAAATAAAATCATCAGTCCGGATAGCTAAGGAAAAAAAAAGAAAAAGAAAGAAAAAAAGAGCTATGCCAGCACAAAAGATGCAAAAACCCCTAGAAGTTTCATGATCTCTGCTCAGCCCAGAAAAGGAACCAGCAAAGAGCAGCTGTTTGACAGCTCTGAACCACGAGGGAAGTGAACGTGAGTATCTGGCCAGCTCAGAGCATGCTGACAGACATGATGAGTGACAGGGATTAGAGACCTGGGAAAACTTCCAGGAGAAGATATTCCAAGGAGCAGTGGGTCCCATCTTGGCAGTCACCTGTTTGGGTGAGAAATAAAAAGAGACAGAATTTACAGATCACAGTTTATGTGGTCCTGCAAAAAGTTTCATGAGTTTTAAGAGAGAAAGAAGCAGCAGATTGTCATGCCCAGGCTACTGCAGGTGCTTGGGGGATTGCCTGGGAGCAAACCTGGATTACTGCACAGGTTTTGCTTGTGCTAAAGATGCTGCTGCCCTGCACTGCTGCAGGACCATCGTCAGCAAGGAGGAATGGCAAAAACCCATGGCAATTTGTAGTAACTCAGATAAAGCAGAATTAAAGAAAGATCAAATTCCTGCTGGAGCCCAGGTTGTGTTAAGCAAACACTGCCCCATTCTTTCCTCTCTTCATCTGTAATACGAATTTTGTATTGCCTTTTGGGCTGTGATGGGATCTTTTTTTTTTTCATTTACTCAAGAAAAGGAATCAGATGACCTTGGTGACAGCTATCAAGTCATGTTTTTGAGACCACATGCTGAGCGGCAATGCTAGGATCTCCACCAGCACTATCAATTTCCAGTTTATTGCTGAGGAAGTAAGCACACAAGCTGGTCTGTGCTGGCCACAGAAGGACTCTCAATCCCTGTAGCACACCAGGCAAATGCATTTTACAGAAAAATGCCACAGATGCTTCAACTGGTCGGCCTGGGAGCCAGCTGTCCCATGCTGGGGGCAAAGAATAACTGGCCAATACAACCAGAACAGGCAGCAGGGTGGTACCAGATACCCTCTCTAAGCATCTGAAACACTTCAAGCTCCCCATGGGTCTCCAGAGAAATCCAGGGGAAGGGGGCAGTGGAATGAGTGGCCAGACCCCATCTAGGCAGGCCAGCACCTGCACTGTCCTTTCCTGGTTAAATCTTCATTAAAAACAAGTCAAAATGTGTCTGGGCCTTGGGTAATGGCACTTACCTTCTGGAGTGTAAGAACTTAAGTGTTCTGACCACAGGAGAAAACAGCAATGCTGCAGTTTGCTGCTTGCACTATAAAATGGATTTGCCAAGAGCATGGGGGGTTAACACAAAAGAGCTGCAAGTAAACACTTGTGTAGTAAGTAAGAAATGTGTAACAACTTTTGAATTCATGACTTCTTGCTGATACTTGGTTATTCTAGCTGAATGCTTATTTGGTACCAGGGATGGTGTGAGCCCCAAATCCCTTCCTTATAGCCAAGGAGAGATTCTCAGTGTTCTCTCAGTCATATTGCTTGAGAATGAGGGCAACACAGATTCCAATCCCAAAATCAGTGTCCAGCCATGCTGGAGAAGTTACTGCAGCTAGATCCATATAAGCAAGTGATGCAGTGCCCCGGGGAGGGAGCCTGCAGAGGAAAGCAGCCAGTGCAGAGACCCATGCAGCCACACATCTCTGTGGTTTTGTCACAGACCAGCTGTAACTCAGTCCTGTGGGTCCCATGCACGTTGATGGCCAGAGTGATCTGACTAAGTTTCCCCTGGCAGGAATCTGGATTGTATGCTCCAGGGACTGGGCTGAAGTGGGAGCCACTGTAAGGGGGGCAACCACAAAATTATTTCAAAAATGTGCTTGTGCTCCAAATTAAACTACCAGCCTGGAGATACTAGAGATAACAGGGGTCTTGCCCAGTGCCTTAATTCAGTGTCTTATGGTTGACTGAACCCCACCCCGCTCGGTATCCTGATACTTTCTAGCTGGGAGAATGGGAGGGCCAACTGCATCTTTAAAAAAAAAAAGAAGAAAATCACTGCTAGCTATCTGTCTTCTCCATATTTCTGTGTCTCTCTGTCTCTACAGGCAGCAACTGAACATTTCTATTTTGCATATCAATGTAATTTCACTTTTCTTTCACTTAAAATTTGTTTCAGTTTGAGGTGGCTGATGTCAGGCTGGCTGGCAAGCTACCAGTATCTCATTCTCTAGGGAGCAGCAGTCCCAGATGGGACTCTGCAAGTGGAGGCCACCAGCTGCAGGCAGGATCCTTGTGGATGTAGGGCATCCTGCTCCAAGCTGTGAGGGCTGGTTTGAAGCAGAAAAAGGCAACTAGGAACTGGAGTAATGCTGGCATAGCCCAGGACCATCCCTACGTTTCCAAGGAAATCTTGAAGCTAGCTTGGAAGTTTTTAAAATTTCATTATATTTTCCTGAGTGCTGAAATGCAACACTGATCTAAAATGTTATACAATTATACCACTGATACAAGGAGATAGCAGGGGGTTTTAGCTGGAATTCCACAAACTGACAAAAAGATAATTAGGCAGTAGTGTGAATATTAAAAAAATACTATAAGATTTGGAATGTATGTGAAAATGAAGGGGGTTTTAGATTTGCTAGAGGTCGATTATTCAAATATATCATGATGCTGACAGTGTCATCAATAATATATATATTAATATTATTATATTACTATATACAATAGAATAATATAAAAAAACCCTTATTATTTAACTTCCTGGACAACTTTTCAATAGAATCCTGAAAACTTATGAATCAAACATCTATCTTTGCCTTGCTTTCTTTCTTTTTAATTTGTTATCATGGAGGCAGAGAGGAAATATTCCATGCCTACTACCTATTGTCCTGCTGGAAAGGAAAAACCTCGTGTCAGAGTCACTGTGCTGTGCACATATATGTACAGGCAGCTGTATATATCCAAGGTCCTGCAAAATTAATTCTGTATTGTTCCCAAATAAATCCTAGACTAAAATATCAATTTACCCTTTCAGATGTTGTGGAATTGCTGTGGGTTTGTACTCTACAAAGAGCAACTGATGAAGTTATTCCAGTCAAGGGGAGAACTGCTGTCCTTCTCCAGTCACTGCTATTTTGTGGATATTCCAACAGGTGTTACCTTGTTGTAAAGATGTGCATTTTATTAAATGAGCATTTCACACAGGAGGTGTTGTGCTTTCTAAAAGGATGAAGTGGTCTCAGTAAAATGCCAGTCATCATTTCTCTGAAAGCTTTGTTGATACACCCCTGTGTGTGAGTGCTCACTTACCACTGAAGGAGAGAAACATGGTAAATGGAATCAAATCTCAAAATTTTCAAAATTTTAAGAAGCAGATGTGTAAACCTGTCCTAATGATATAGTTTGTACTAGAAAAGAGAATGAGGTAGGTAATAATAATAATTTCCTCTCCACTTGAAAAACGAGAAAATCTTAATGACAGTGAAATAAATGCTAACTGATGAGGCCAAGATTGTAAGTATCTCGATAGATTAACAATAGAAACTTAAAACCACTTTAGAATGTTTACTTTTAATGTAGACAGCAGCAAGGCAATAATAGGAACTACTTAGCAATTCTTTCCTACGAGCATATAAAGGAGTATTGATCGCTGTCCAGGTATTATCTGTGATTTTGCATTAGCTTGTCTGAGCCTATGTTTCATTACAGCAAATTTTAACCCCAGGGCACCGGGGTATTGGGAACTACTGATACTTAACAGGGGAAGGGAGGAGGAAAAAGGAAAGCACAGTATATTTTCTGAGAGCTTTGGGAAGCAGAAAATTCTGACTGTAGATTACAGAGCAAAAATATAATTGAAAAAAAAAAAAAAAGGTATTTAATTTTTAAAAAAATTATACTGTTATATT
>JAOTQP010001652.1:10068162-10078743 GCA_026413545.1 Cichladusa arquata
TAAGAAAGTCAAGTTTTATCATTACTGAGATTTTAGGATGTAAACAGAAGTCCAAATATTGCTACAAATGAAGTGGGTTCATTCAAATGAAGCCTGGGTTCATTCACATATGCTGCAGCCCACCTTGATTTAAGTCTTACATCTTATTTAATTTTCTCTTACCTACATCTAGCTTACGAATGGGTGAGTAGTAAAAAATGTTAAATGTATATAAGCCAGAGATGGGATTAATATTTTCCCCTACAAAAAGATGCTACAGTACAGATCTAGAATGTTTCACATAGGAACAATATAAATGCTATGACAAAAGAGAAAAGTATTCTCTCATGATTTACAAGCTACATCAATGGCATTCCCTGGGAGAGACTAGTCCTGTACTTCACTTGTAAGGAACAGTTACAGTAAGTTCTTACAGGTTTGCAAAAAGCTTATCAAATTATATTAATTCTCTAGGGTAGATCTTCTCCTGCATAAGTGGCAGTAGAGAAGCCTGGAGCTAGAAAAGCAGTAGCACAGGGAACAGTACTGTGAATCCAGTTCACTTTGATCACTTACAGAAAGGATATTATTTTTTAGCATCTGTCAGTCACAATGAAACTGGAAGTGGAGGACAAAGTCCAACTCTATTTACTCAATGCCTGTTACCTGTCCACAGGTGATAACTCTATTGAACAAACAGCAGATCCCATTTTAAGCCCCTGTAGTCTAATCCATTACCACATTTAAAATCATATACATTTTAAATACACATATATGTTCATTCCTCACTTATTCTTAAAGAGAGAAGAAATTCAGATTTTATGCTTAAAATATTCCACATATTCCCACAGAAGAGCACAGTGAGGGGACGGAATCAACCTGTTGGCTCACAAAGGTCGAAAATTTAAACAAATAGATCGATAATTTTCTGCCTGAAAAAGATTACGAGTTCTCAAAACATAACACTTTACTTTTGCAAGCAGATCAAAGACAGTCCCAAGCTTTAAATTGGGCCTTTAATTTCCTTCTTATGGATAATGAACATATATACAGTCAGGACATAAGCCTGCACTTGCTTTAATCATGCTGGGTGCCAACTACAGATACATAAAGAGCAATTCAGTTAATTAAATACAGGTGTCAAGGGTCATTCTTGATGCCCAAGAGCAAGCTATCAGCTGGACTCCGGCTGCCACAGAAGAAAAACACACATCTCCCATAGGTCCTATGATGACATCTAGCTCTGTAAGGCTGTCTTAGATTACCTGGAACTCATAAAATGGCACTCAGGCTCTGTATTTGGCAGTTAAATCACTCAGATTGTCCCACTGACCTCCATATATCAATCAGCTCGAGAGAGTAACTTCCAAGAATAAAAAGCTGACTCTGTATTCAAGAATGTACAACACCAGAACCCCAAATGATTCACCTTTAGCTGTGACACTGTAGAGCTTGGACTGCTACAAATCGATAACAGAAGCAGTGACAGAAAAGCTGCAGGTATCACCACATGAGACATTGAAATAAAATTTGACTACCTCTCTCCCAAGTTACAAGTTCTACTGTCATTCAGGTTTGTGCATGTAAGTAAAATATTATCAGAAACATATTTCTGAAAAATTATTCACAGTGGTGCAGTCTCAGCCTATTTCATGTGTTCTCTGCCCTCAAAAAGCACACCAGAGCAATCTTTTATTTGCCAGGAATACCTGTGCTGACTCATGCAACCAGTTAAACAGCCAATAGCAAAGTGCCCATCTTAAGTGCGTGGTTCTCTTTCTCTATTCTCCAATATACCAACAACAGATAAAGTAGATTTTAGGCACAAGAGAACAACAATACCAATTTTACATCAACCCATTTCCCCACTTCGCTAATGAGAGCCAAAGAACAACACAGCAAGAGACTTACTCCTCAGTAAGATCTGTGCAAGGAATGAAGCAAAGCACTTACCGTGTCTTGGGATTTGTCCTTGACATCATAGACTGTCAGTTTTATTTTAGTTTCCTCATAGATGGGGTATTCCGGTGGGAAGGTCACACCAGTCAAAAACAGTGGATCTTTTGTACCCTGTGCAACATGAGTAAACACCCAGTAAGGTTGCAGCTGTGCAATGTGTGGGATATCACTGTGGAAGTACAGAAACCCAAAAAGAGTCACCTGTCTACAGCAGAGAGATGGCAACAGCTCAGCTTTATTACCCAATCAATGAGAAAAACAAACCTTAAAACTTTATCAGGAAAAATAAAAACAAACAAGCAAGCCCCAAACAAAACCACAACAACTTCCTGGAAAGTTTTTTAACTGGAAAGGATATGAAGTGCTTCTGAAGCAGAGTTTTTAACACATGTTTAAACTGCTCAGTCAATCTCAGGCTCTGGAATACAACCTGTAATAACCAAACCCTTTCTTACTCCCGCGACACTTTCTGAAAGTACCGCAATTTCATCTTAATTTAAATGAACTAAAGATTTTACTTGCACACATGAACAAAAGAGAGCAATCTTCATTAAGCCACAATAATAAGTATGTAGAAATGCTACAGAGACTCTCAGTATTACATTAGGATATTGATTTGTAGAGGAGGGACTGAAATACACCTCTTTACTCAGCACTGCAACAAAAGAACGTTCCCGTGCTTTGAAACATTATCATTACACCTAAAAGCTGTAAACAGAAGTAACTATATCACAACTACAGATATACAATTAAAATAATCATGCAAAATGTTGTTTATAATTTCTTAATATTTAATTATACTTCATTTCCATAGATTACCAGGTATGTATCCTTAAATTTTTCATTAAGTAATAATAAAAACAAAACAAAAATAAAAAGAAAGGATTGTGCATGACAAAGGTAATTTGTCTTATGGATTAATTTTCTGTGCCCCTGCCTTCCCCTCCACCAAAGCTTCACTACAAAGCTGAGAACCTTGACCAAAAATAAAAAAAAAATCAGGAATTTTTTGAGGTCTAGGACACTGCATTAGGAAATGCATCAACTTCTACTAAAAAAAAAAAAAAAAAAAAGGTATCTATTCATCTTTTGCACGACATCATTCCAGACAGTCTGCAATGAAACATCCTGATCAGATACAAGATATTTGAATTAAGCAGTTTCAGGATAGTTGAGGGCTGAAACCATAATAATTTAATTAGTAGTTGGTTGAAAGTAATCACACAAAGAGCTCATGAAATATTTTCATTGTATGTAACAGTTAAAACAAGTCTCTGGCAAAATCATGTGTGTGTTTACAATGAGACTTCCCTGCTCTTAATGAATCTCTCCAGTAAGTTAAGCAAGTTACACCTACATTGCTCACCCTTCATTTTGTCTGAACCATTTTTGCTGTTTCTGACACCGATGCTTACAGGGCAAAGTGAGGACTAGCAAAGCAGCCCTAGACAACTTTTGCTGTAATGCATGATGCAAGTGACTAATTATTATATATAAAGTCACAGACATTACGTACACACATTCTTTTCCCAAATTATAGAGGTAGGATCATATTTTTCAAACTGCAAAAGCATCAACTCTCTACTGGAAAAAACAGAACAAGAATCAAATAGGGTAACACCACATGATACACCTATATTTTTCTGCAATTTAAAAATACTTTCCAAACTCACTATATAAGTTTTATTTTGCATTGCCTTGTCCTTTCATGAGAGCAACTATTCCCTGTTTCATTCTGAACCTATGTCTGGAGAATTGGAATATTCTCCATGCCTCCACTTGGAACAACAGAGCTTTCATGAAAAGCCAAGTTAATTTCTGTTTATCCTGGTTAAATGCCAAGAACTACAGCACACTTAGGTATGCTTTACTAACTGCCAGAGTGTGCTTGTTTCACCTAAGACTATGCACTAACTTGTTTTATTCCTCCTTCACTTTCGAAGGCAGAAATGAGCAACCCACTAATCAACACGTTAATCGAACAAGAAAGACTCTCACCTCCACGATTTCAGTGCTTGAGTACCGCGTCAGAATGTGCTCTGCTGGGTGCACCACTGAGACCTGGATAAACGTATTCAGCTTCCGATCACGGGTAGCAGCCACTAGATCCTTGCATGCTGGAGACAGTGCAAAATACAAATGAAATACTCAACAGCAAACTCCAGGAAAACGCTGTCACAGGCACTGAACAAAGCAGACCATGCTCTGGCTCCAGATTAAATCTCCGGAGACAAGTCGATTTAACAGAGGAAGTCCCTTGGAAGTAACCTACAGAAATAGGAAGTCACATGCCACAGAAGCGAGCTGAGATCTCGTTTCCACTAAAAATACTTGCAGCTTCTGCAAAGCTCCCTGCCAGAGGCTCATCAGCCCCAGTCCACGAGCCTGCGTGCGCATACGCTGCAACAGTAGTTAATTTTACATAAGTACTCATTTAATTTGCCCACAAAAATCTCTCTCAGCAGCCTTATTGGATCTGCTCTTGTCTGACAACTTTTCCAGTTACACAACCATTTCAAACACATTCTGAACCAGCTAATTGCTTCAGTGGTTAAGTTGGTTTATATAGTTTGTTACTACTTGTGAACTCAGCAGAACTAGTTACCAGGTATAAATCTACATACCTAAAAGCAGACAGCAACATAACCAATTCTTTTGTCAGCAGCTGGTATATAAATGAGAATTGCATTCTGCCTATATAGCATCATTATTAAAACTCATTCTACCTAATAGAGAAATTCAGTACTGGTTTAGTAATTCATTTTTATCCTGGCCTCAGTCGTTCAGGGGACTGAGATCATTCTTTAGACTAACATACCTCGTGCTTCCAAAATGAAAGGGTGAAAGCACTGGAGGAAAAGGAGGAAATAAATAAATGCACAATTAGCTGCTCCACAGAAGGGACACAGATTAATGGGGCATTCATTGGCTCAAAAGCAAAAACCATTCACCTTCTATTCTTCCCTAAGGAACATACAGCAGTGAACACTGTGTTGGGATCTACCCAGTGCTTTCTGCAGGGTAATAAACTGCCCTGGGATATCAGAAGCCTGAGGCAAGCAAAGAAAAGCCTGTGGATTCAGGAAGAGTAATTGTCAAGAAAGAGCTGAGGGTGTTTTCTACAAGCCACTGCCTACCAGGGGCTTCCTCAAGTGCAGCTGACCTTTAACTTTTCAAAAGGTGAGTCAGATTATCCTCACAGCAAGCAAACTTGGTCTGATGAGAAGCCAATGCTAGAAAAGCTCTGATACATACAAAAGGCCAACTCAGCTTGTTTTATACCTTTTTTTTTCTCCTTTGGGCTTGAACCTGCTGCTGGAGTAAATAAAAGGAAAACTGGCTGAATCTTTTTTACCTCTTTTATTACAGTTAAAAGAGACAGGGAGGCAATTAAATCTAACCTTCAGAGATTAAAGTTTTTGCTTTAGTTCAAATTGCCAATGAAATCTCCTGGTACATAGTCTCAAACTGACCCTATTATAATTTGGTAGGAAAAGTGGGATAAACATAAAAGTTTGTGCATGATGAAGTCTTTAAGAAACAGCTGATGTAACAGCACCTGGCTCAAATAGTGAGTTGCCAGCAAGTCCTTGCTGCTAAGACTCACAGAATTATTAAAATGATTGAATATTAGCACTACTTGACATCACCTGAGAAATTACTGACTTAGTGAAAAGCAGTTGCCAAAGCACAAAAGGTTGGGCAGACACCTTTTGACACTATTTGACTTTGTGACCACAAAAGTAGTAGCAGATCACCGAGATGTCCAAATACAGCCAAGTTCTCCCCACAAACCTAATCTCAGGCCACCATACAACCCTTAAATGTTGCACTTTAGAATCATTTTTTTAGAATGCAGCACAGTTTCAGAGGAATGGCAAGAGAGCTCATGTTTACTATCAGAAGCTGGAACAGAGAGACAGTCACATTTTTCACAGCCACCACACAGGAAGGCTAGTCGGCTCACAATTCAATAGAATACAACAAAAGGGAGAAAAACAACGAGACACAATTAGACCTCAAAAAAACACTACCAGTGACTCGGACAGGAGCTCTACAGCTGAACTCTTGCAAAAAGTACTAGTGCGTGATGAATGGAGGTAAAATCCTCACAAATAATAGTTTGATCTAGCTGTGGCTTGTCTCAAATATATTATCTAGATGTGACTAAATCTTTTAGCTGCCAAGAGCACGGGCTTTTATCCTATCGTGAAATCTTTAACAATAGGAAGAAGATTTGCACTAAGTGGTCACCACCTTGGTGCTATCTGAACATTGGAGACAATTTATTTCTGTGACAGTACTGCAATCCAGTCATTAGATCATTTTTCCTGTAAAAAGGTGGCTTAGCAGCACGATCTTGAATTTCATTGGATAGAGCTGAAAGGAAAATAACTCATCTGCATATCTCCAGTAGGGAGGATCAGCATAAAGCATCAGAACTCTTTGGGAGACACCAGTGCAGAAGGATAAATGAAATTAAATGAAACCTGCATCTACTTTGATGACAGTGTTATTTATCTCTATTGTGACAGTGGACTACTGCTGTTCACAACTTGCCTTTCAGTCAGAGAGGATATTCAATAAAGTTGTCCCTGGTGAAGAACACAGAAGTTGTCAGTTTGAGCCACAGTGCATCACTTCCCTTCAAAACAGTCCAAATGAAAAGTTTAACAAAACAAAAGGACTACTTTTAAGCTGATGCCAAAGAATAAAAGCTTGTTATATCCTGTTCACAGCCTGGCAAGCTTCACAGCCCCGTGCTGCATTATTGCCCTTTGAACAATTTTACTGTCAACACCTCTGAAAACCTTAGGTCTCCAAAGAAACAAAGTGGACGTGAAACAATACACAGTTAGGAAAGCAGAAGACCAGCTACATATTATGTATTTAAACCTGTTGGGTATTATTAGCATACTGCTCAAACAGAAACTGATGAAAACACAAGCATGAAAGGCATTCTGAGGCTGTTTCCTTAACTGCAAAATGTAACACCCTGAGAGCAGGTAACAACATCAACACACATCACCTACGCCCAAGCAGACCACAGGTGATGTTAACTCTCAATACTTCACTATGTCTCAATTAATTCTGGAAAAATTCATCAACAGAACTCGGTGAAATGAAGTGCCAGCTTGTACTTACATGCCAAAAGTATATGAATCTACTCATTGTGACTGTTGACTCAGTGTGTAAAAGCCTGAGTCATGCATTCCCCTGGTGACCCCACCTCTGCTGAGCCTATCGGTGTGCAATGAGTGTTTAAGGAAGAACTGCATTAGGAATAACTTATGCTTTGATATCAACAGAGAAAGAAGTTAAGATAGCAGGAAGAAAGAAATCCTCTACTGATATTTCACTGTTCTCTGTGCTGCACTGACAGGATGGCCATACTCTTTGTCCTTCTGTGTGCGCCCACATAAAGAAGCAAAGGACTGGTTACTGTTTCCTCATGGAACCTTGGATGATTTTCTGAAAATGTTACTTCTATATAGGAAGAGAGTACAGAGAGAAAAACTTTAAAAACCCAATTATTATATAACAGTAAGAAGAAAAGAAACAAACAAAACAAACAAAACTCAAAATAGAAATAGCCTAGAAATTCATCATCTACCTTCCCTGAAACTGTAACACTTCTGACCAGGCACTCAGCACACACTGCTCCAAGCACAAAGCCCACTGGAGGAAAAAAAAAATTAATCTGGCAGAGAAACAGGGAGATGCAGCATCTCCCAGAAATGGAAGAGATCCAGTAGCTAGAACAAACAATGCAGGCAGTGGGAATGAAAGACATCCCCAGCTCAGAGTTCAGAGTTGTTTGGGAAATGAGCCAAGGAGGAGACCAAAAATGGGGAATGAAACTGAATAGCTCATGAGGAAAAATAGAGTACATTGATGAATGTCTTCTCATACTCTGGATTCACACAATGCATGTATTAGTCTATATGACAGTGTGCAAGGTAGCTCTCCCTTTAACCAGTGACAGAAACACCATTTCCCACAGCTTCATTCCTTTCCCTATTCCAAACCAAAACAGATTCCAGGGGGCTGGCTAGGAACAGGAATTAACAACATAGCCCTGATGTCTCCAGGGCATGCTATTTTGTACGCTGTCAAAACAACAGAAAATTACTAGTGTCTGAAGACAAGGGGCATGGGAAAATCCTGTGTCTCACACATATATATGTGAAGGGAATGTTCAAATTTTTGTTCATTTCATTGATAATACAGCAGCATTATTATCCCAAAGCAACTTAGTTTATAAATAATAATGTAGAATCTGCCTTGATAAACTAATTAAGTTTACATAAGTAAGGTGTAGCTATTCCTTAGTGGGCAAAGGGACATGTTAAAGAAGAGAATGCCACACTTGGACCTGTGCTACAAGCACTGAACAGCACATAGTTTGCTTTCCTCCACCCTGGGGGGGTGTTTGGGACGGCAGGGAAGTGTAAGAGAAGGAAGTGCACATCACCACTTGCTTCTGCCTTTGCTGAAAAGGAATACATTCAGTCAGGCACATGCAAAAGCTTAGAAATAATCCAATTTTGGAACTCACAGGAAAGCTTTGGCCATACTTCCTGAATTAAGAGTGCAAATGCAACTGCAAGAGGGCTGAGAACTGAACAGCAATGTGTTCCCTCTTTGGCAAAACATGCCTGAAAGCAAATGAAACAAACATTTGAGGATGGGCATTAGCACAGAATGGTGTCAATGAGCACTCCTGCTAGTGCTCTGTAATAAACCTCATTAACTGGTTTATCATAAATACTACTAACTAGTTGTCCCATGCCTGTGCCAGCAGGAATGCTTCAGCTTGCTGACAGGGACAGAAAGAACAGAGAAGCTGCTCCCACAATTTGCAACTCCCAGAATCACTCACCATGCAACACTAAATGTCAAAGGATGGGGCCACAAAAATGATAATGCCCATGTTATTACAAAATGAGGGCACAGTTACATAGCCATGTGTGACACTGTTTAATTGTAGTGACTAAAACAGATGCTCAGACTCAGGTGAACTCTATAATAAAAAGCAGCTCTGTGCAACAGACTACATTTGGAGCACGTATACAAATAAGTAAAGATCCACTGATTTTCAGCTACAAAGAGATTCAAGATCACTGTTCCTGTCTCTGGGGATGAGAGGCTTCTATTAAAATAATATATCTGTTCTCTAGAACATACAGATGGTTGCTAAAGTAACCTAGTTACATTTTCAAGAAAATGTACATACACAAAACAATTAGTATCCTTCAGGGATGTCTGTAATAAACAGCAGGAAGAAAACTTCTACCAACAATCCAAGAAGAAAGATGGCAGGGAAGTCTTACCAAATGAAACCTAAAAAAAAAAAAATCTCTATGGCATCTCTACAAGTACAGGTTTTGGGGGAATAAACCCCAACAAACACCAAACAATATTAACAATCCTAACTGTAAATAATGTATCAGTGTGCTGCCCAGAAAAACATCAGTCATTACCCACTTAATTTGCAGCTAAAAGAACGAGATTATCTATGAGTCACTGAAATAAGATATACATGAATGCTGCTGGGGGAAATGCTGCATGCTGATGGAGAGTAGGGATAAGTGATCATGCCAATGAGTTGAGATGCCAGCTGCACTCATCATCTTATTAGCAGATGAAGTGATTAATCTGGTTAGAATTACCACCATGAAAATCAGAAGTGATCTATTTCAGAGAAAGGCCTGTATGATTAGGGCGGGTGTAGCTGCAAAGGGGCTTTGATCCCAGCTCAGCTGGTGGAGTGTGACTGCCAGAGTGGCACCAGAGTGGCCAGGGAAGTCTCCTTAGCAATGCAAAGGCTTAATCTGCGACTTTTCATTGCCATTGCCAGCATTTCCTGAGCAGGGGTTTCAATTCTTGTGACGTGGTAGAACAGGCCCATTTCCTCTTATGGCTTTGCTATTTAGCCTGGACAACCCCAGATTCTTAGGGGTTTAAGTATGATAGATGCAAGAGGCTCAGGAAAGAGGCTGACTGGATCAACACAGCTCACAGCATCACATCTGCACTGCAGGACTGAATGCATGGTTACAGGTGTTAGGCATCCATCCAGTGCTATTTACATTTGTTGTGCATTGATCCCCTGCTAACATCAGATGATCTGTTCCAGCACATCCACAATCCTGCTCCAGCTCTACTTACAGTTGTGGAAAACTGAACTCCACCATCTTTGTGCTCTAGACTTCAGCTGCACATCAGCAACAAGAAGAGAACTTCCAGCTTGGCTTAGAAAAATGTGCTTAAGTAATGAAACAAACTGCTTTTGATCAAGATTTTTGAAAAACTTTAATTTTTGAAAAAGTGTCTGAGAATATGTATCTCTGTGTATCTCCAAGAAATTGCAAAAATATCATTTTTCCCAAAAAGACTGCATGTCCTTACAGAGCACATTGTGACTCTCATAGCACAGAAAACTTTCACAGACATGCTGCAGTAGACTTGTGACAGCAAAGCAGATCTCTTGCTGTTTGCTTTAGATTATCAATTATCCTCCTTGCATCTGTTCTAAACCATTCTACTCATGGCAGCACCTCCTAATAATATTTAGGCTCTGATCTTGCATTTTCTAGTGAGAGAAATTAAGGAAGGGGGGTGGGGGGGGGGCGGGGGGTG
>JAOTQP010001652.1:10078772-10104348 GCA_026413545.1 Cichladusa arquata
GGAAGGGACTGAAGCCTTACAAAAACTTGCTATACATTACTACACTCCAAAATATATTCATATCAAAATCAATTTGGACAGTGCTATTCCAAGGCTGCAATTTATTTTGGCATCATTGGTATTTCAGAATACCACAAAAGGGTTTAAATCTTCAGGGAAACAGAGCTAAATACCATTTCCTCCCTCACCTTTTCCTAATATTATCATTTCAAGTATCTAATGAAGCAGTAATCTTGTTGTAATTTCTCTCACAGATTTCTCACTACTCAAAAAATAGAGTTGTTAAAAGTACTAGATGAAGAATAAGAAAATCTGCAAATGGTAAGCAGAAATCCATTTTTCTTTGAACTATGACCTTCTTTATACCATAAGCTCTCAGAAAATTATTAGAATCTATAACAATTTCATTCAGATTTTATAAATAAAATACATTCTGCTGGTTCCTAACATTTCCCACCTCTTCGGAAATAAAATAAATGTAAAAAAATACATCAGCAATACCACAAGAAGATGAAAAACAAAAGTGCCAAGTCTCAAAGTTTTCAGTCTGCCACATCTGTTTTTATTACAACAGCACACATTGCTTCCTTTGACATGAG
The DNA here is from genome assembly GCA_026413545.1 of Cichladusa arquata. Lineage (NCBI taxonomy): Eukaryota > Metazoa > Chordata > Aves > Passeriformes > Muscicapidae > Cichladusa > Cichladusa arquata. The sequence continues at coordinate 10,079,372 of JAOTQP010001652.1, forward strand.
CATTTATTCACTGCTACACCACTTGTCAAGTGTAGCATTACATGAGTTTGATCCTCAGTGTGCAGTATTACTTTACAACACTGTAGAGACAGGAGTTTTCTCTAATATGTAAAGAAAATTCAGCTGTTGCTTAGCCTGACTACAAATCCATGTCTCCATTTGCATCTTCACAAGATACTTTCAGGCTTGGAGAGGAAAGAAGCAAAACCACAAAAATAAAGGAAGGCAGTCAAGCAACACAGTCCAGCAACTACAGCAGACAAGAAGATTCAGAAAGAGCTCTAAACAACCTGAAATATTTTAGGGTGCTTCTTTGCTGCACAAAAGCTCCTCTGAGGAGCTGTAAGGGAGCTACTCTGGCTCCTGGGTAGAAGTTCAGCCACAGGAGAAAGTGATCCACCTGTAGCCTGGACAAGCCACCCAAACCAGCTGATGTTAACACTGACATAAGTACATCTAAGAAATGCTGCAGGTTTAGAGGCTGTGTTAAGGATTTTGTGTAAAATTCTCTGGAGCCAGCTCTGTAATTAATTGTAAGCTAACTGATGTGTGGCCATAGCCCTGATGCCCATGAGACTCTGCTGGTGAATAAAACTATTAATTCCTTCTTTAAATAAAAAAGGTTATGTAGTAAAGGTAATCAAATGAAGATCCAGGAAAAGATGCAGTAGGGAGCTACATTAACAACAGTAACTCACAAAACAAAAGACAGACAATAATAAAAGCAAACTATAGATCTACTGTCTTAATAAACAGCCTTAAGATTCATCTGTGTAAAAAGACCTGTGATCCTTCCTTTCATTGTGCCAAAGACAGGGGCAAGAAAGTGATGTAGTTTCAACTTCATAAAGATTTTTTAAAAACCAACCCAAAAATAAAGTAATTTAAAAACCCCACCAAAACCACCTCCTCAACATGCCCTAAGGGAAGATAGCAGGAATGTTTGAGCCCTGTAGCACTCTCCATGTGTAGTGCTCAGAAGAGGTAAAATATGGCCTCTCACAAAAAGTAGGTGATGTATTATTTACCTGTATATTTTTAATTTTTTTTTTTTTCCTTTTAACTCCCTACTCTGCTGGGTTCCTAATGTCAGGCTGAGCCACAATTGGCTCTCATTGCATAGGTGTCTAATGTTGAAAATGACCAGAGAGACAGCCTAAACAAATGGTTCTCTACAGAAAACACAATGCAAAGCACTGACTAATCCCTCCAATATGCCAGAGGTGACCTCTTAGCAAAACAGAACCCACACATCTCAAAGGAAAGCAGACTAAAATGTACTTCAAAGACAAGGCAAAAAAGAGCAAGACACACTTTTAATCAAAGGAGAAAATAGATTTCTGCAATCCAGAACAATCACTTTTAGCCCAATAATGATTAAACTTCCCGGTAGGGAAATGCTTGATAAATGTTAAATGATCTGCATTCAGGCTGTAGTTAAAAGGAGAAGATGTTCTAACATAAGTAAGACTTGTTTGAAAACGTAGTAATTCTGGATTAATACCTAAATTAAACCAAGATAAACCAAGTCCAAATAAGAGAATTATTAACTCCTCAAAAGACTTTGAAGCAGTCATTCTGGCCAATAATTAATCATTGATGTAATAGCATGGGACCTGCACAAAATAACAAAGTAAAACTCCTTCACAAGGAATTTTAGAAAACATATATTTGTATCTTTTTCACATAAGTGACAGAGTCCAGAAATAATAAAACCTCACAGGTCAAGGGTCATGTCACAGGACAAGCTTCAAGGAATCAATCTCCCACGAGCATCCTGTATTTGTTTACTTGTGTATTCTGAAGGAATAACCTTTACCCCTAAATTTCTCCAAAAAAATGTACCTCAGCTATGAGAACTCTGATGGTACAGACAAACAGCCCTCTAAATCGTACAGGGTGAAAAACACCACAGTGACCATAGCTGTTGTGATTGCCTGGATGTAATTTTAAAGCAACATTTTCTAAGGAGCACATACATTTGTATTTGCAGTTTCTTTAACATCAACACCAAGCTCATTTCCCCTCCAAGATGCTGGCTCCTAATTATTACTCTAAATTTTCAACTCTGCAGTTTGTATTTTGAAGAAGATTTAAAAGGGAGACATTAATAATTTCTACAAAGGACTAAAACCCAAACCAGAAAATTTGATCCTTATACTATAAATAAACTCCCATTTCTAGCAGAAGTTTCTTCAAGGGTGAACAGTGGCTATTTACATGCAACAATAATATATTTGAAACTGCCTTGATTTTGATATGTTGGCACATGTAAAGACATAGCTGACTTACTCACAGAGATATAATTTTAAATTATTTCCACTCATTTGTACAAAGAAATATTAGTTTAGGGCCAAAAGGAAAAAAATAAACAAGCAAAAACAGAAGAAAAACAAGATTTTTTTTTTTTTTGTCTCTGTAGATACAGCCCCTGGCAGATTTGAAATCTAAATCCTGAGTTACCAAGGTATTGCAGCTCATCATCTCTAAGTTGAAAACAATGCTAGCCGACTTCAGTTTTTAAAGCAGCTCATTTAAACTCCTACAGACACCAATCCTCAGCTTCTCAGGTGTGAAGAATTGTTTTGAACATTGAAGTAAATTTTGAAAATGCTTTTTTATTACATATCAGTTTTATAATCCACATAACAGGCAAATACACTCTAAAAATATGGTTGATAATAATAATTACAATGTCCATAACTGGACTAGAAAAATCTATTTGCCACAGAGGTAAGGGTAAAACAATGAAGAAAAACATTCTTAAGCATTTTGTTTGTTTTCAGTAAAGCACTTCAGGTCAATCTGCCAGTCATGCTGCATCTAGTGTTGTGTGGCATTTTGTGCTGCTGCATTTAGGAGAATTCCAATTTTCTCAGGGCCTGCAGGAGAACCTGATTTTTGAGTCAAATCTCACCGCAGGACATATATTTCAGAATTTCCTAAAATAAGTGCATCTATAACTAATGTGTCCAAAAGGGGAGGATGACTTTAGTCTTCTGTTAATTCGATGTTTTTCTATTTATGTAACTTCTGTTTCCACATATAAGGATTAAAAACAAGTCCATTGGGAAATGTTTTATAACATGAAAGTATTACTGCAATTATTTCTACAGGCATATTCAGAGATGTATTTAACAACTGCCACTTGAAAAACATGTTCAGCTAATGCAGGGAAATACCATTAGTATCAAAAAAAGTCAAGAGCTATCATGCTTTGAGTTATTAAAAAATGTTTTCAGTTAATATGTTATTGGCCTAACAACAGAGTTGCTTCATTTCTGTTGAGTCATTACCATTCTGCCCAAGAAGCACAGAACTCTGTGACTACTATAACCTGTAAATCATTTGCTTGCTTTTTGTCATCCAAATAATCTCTACCCTTTTGGAATTATGAGGTGACTTTACCTTCACAGAGAAAGATACACAAGGAAAGAGATGGAAGGAATTCTCCAGGCAATTTTTCATGAAGTGTTCTACAGTCTGGGCTAAAAGTTAGCAAAGACCAACTGCAAAAACTGGCAGTAAAAAAGTTGAAATTAAACTCTCAAAAGCCAGAGATACCCACGAATGGGTTTTAAACAAAATACTCTGAGCCTCCACACACCTGCTACCTGTCTTTGGAGGGATTTCAAGTCCCCAGGTATTTAAGCTTTGAACTGTAAGAGGTCCCTGGACACCTGCAGGCTGGCTCCAGGGCACATCCCTGACTGGCAAGTGGAGCAGCTCCAAGGCCACCTCTGGCCCTGGATCTGAAAAGCACACAGCTCTCCTGACAGGCAGTGGCAGGGCACAGCTGCTCATCCACGTTGTGCAGAAACATCACTGCTCATTTCCTTCACTACACACCCAGCAGGGTGGCTGAAGGAGAAATGGGGCCAGTGCCTCTCTTGATTCAGCAGAGCACTGGACCAGAAAGGGGTCACACACAGAGCACATCCACAAGTTCAGCACTCAGCCCACCTCTAACATAACTGCTGCAAACCATTACACATGAGAGAGGAAGACCTGAGTCTGCTTGTATCCACTCAAAGCTGTCTCACCTTGACTGCAAAATAAGGAAGATTTTCCTGGCAGCAGGCATAGATACATACAAAAGATAATTGTAATTTGGTATTTTTCATGTATTTTTTTACATTCCAGTACCACTGAACTCAGGTTGCTGCCCATCATGACTCCAGAACTAAGGTCCACCCCACTAGAAAAAGGGCACCAATCTCTTAAACAGTCATCCTCAGCTTATTTTGTCTTTGACCCAAATTCCTTTCTTCACAGAGAAAGGGCTAAGATTTTCAACTCAGGGTAAAAGCTCACTTCAATTTTATTCCTGGCCAACACCACTACTGCAAATACACGTTTACTAAAGATTCATTTTACAAACATTCCTACAAATATCTCTTACTTGAGAGAATATACAGGAAAAAATAAACATAATTTTGCATATATACAAAAACTCATAAAAATGAACATCGGTAGCATATTATCCACGTCAAGAGCATTCACAAAACTAATTTAACAATGGTTGACTCTATCCAGTCCTGACTCTGCCCAAAAAGAAAGGCAATTCAGGCTGCCTTTAAATTCTTTATGGTGTTTTCAGTGTGCCCCACACAATGGTTTAATTATGATGCAAGGGTGGAAGTTCCCTAGAACAGCTTGGGTCCACATAGATAGCAACAATTTTAAATAGTCTAACTTCAACATAATTGTAAGTGACTATTTAGAGATCCTGAAAATTTTTTAGATCACAAGCAAGGTATCAACAAAAGTAAGGATCAACAGATACCTTACTGTCCAAATACAGTACAGAATATTGGAGGAGTCCATGTCAAACCAATCACTACCAGCTCTAAGAAGCCCCCAAACTCTTTCTGGAAAGTTACATGACAAATCCCTGGCACAGGGATGTTAGAATCAGCCTTAAGCTTAACAAGTCCAACCACCCTGCCCAAGCAGGGTCAACTACAGCAGGCTGCATCCTTTGGGTATTCACAACATCCAAGGACAAAGACTTCACAACCTCCCGAGGTCATCTGTGTCAGTGCTTGACCACCCTCACAGTAAAAAAAAAAAAAAAAAAAAAAGATCCCAACTATCCCTGTCCAGTAATTGCAAAATAAAATTTATTTCTCATTCCTGTCTAGAAAAAAATCCCAGTACTGCAAGGAGCATTAGGCAGCAGCAGAGAAAACTGTCAGGCACAGAAGCACACAACCAGGGATACCAAAAATGGCTCTTCAGCGAACTTAGTGGTGCACACAATTTCTTCTTAAAGTGGATATAAACTTTAAAATTTTAATGCTACCACACTTGGCAGTTTGATGAAAAAAACACTGTTTCTAGAAGAAATAGTGTAGTTTTAAAGGATTTATGAAGCTGTGGAAAAGACCAACATCTATTGCTGAAAACATTGTGCAGACACTCTATACCTTTTAAGCTTCCCTGACAACAGCATTGTTAAGGAGTTAAGATTAAAAAAAAAAGAACAAAACTACTGCATTCTGAATAGTTAAAATGCCAGCTTCCTGGGAGGCAGGGAGAGGTTGGAAGAAGGCAGCAGGGCCAGGACTGCCATCCAAATCTCAGTTGTAGGTAAGGAAGTCTTACAGAGCTTTCTACAACAACAAAAGAATAACTCATCCTTACTTGGCTTGTTGCTCTCTGTGTACAAATATCTGCAACAGAAAACATTCTCCATAAGGATCTAAATAGTCCTCTTCATTCAGACAAGTTTCCTGGACCCACAGAGAAATCATAGATATTTTTTTTATGTACCAGGTAATCACAAAGCCATCTGGTCCCTTAGGGGCTGTCCCTGTGGATGTGCAGTGAGTGCACTCAGGGCCATTCTGACTGGGAAGATGCTGCCTAGAAAATCTCCTTCCATGGCAGAAAACTGCCAGGTTCTCTCCCCTTCCCAGCTCAGTCACACCTTCTCCCACTGGCTCTCTTCAGCCATTCCAACATCCCAAAGCCTGAAGGGGTAAAGGATGCGTGCATTTGTGTATGCTCAAACACCCCCACAAGTCAAATCTCCTGTGGAGATCTACCACACCCACGTGGGAGCCATCCTAGGCAATCTGGAGAGCCTCATTTGAGAAAATCAGGTTCAAATATTGAACTGGAAAGAGCACATAGAATAGCAAGGCAAATAGGAGAAAGTATGCACGATAGAAGGCATATCTTTGGGCAAAAGCAGGAAGGGAAAAATAACGATGAAAAAAAGAGCAGCAGCATGTGCCAAAAATAACTTCTCTCTAACACAATGATCTTTAATCCTACTTTCCTATGAACTAAAAATACCCTAGAAACACAAGTTTTCCATGTCATCAGAATAATTGAAAAATTAATGTCACGTTTACCAGAATGCCCAATAATTCACTATGCTTGTGAAAATACTAAAAGACGAATTAAGGTATCCACCGAGTTATTTGTTGGTGGTTTTTTAATACCTAAGTGAGAAAAAAGTATCATACAAAAGCTCAATTTTGAGAGAATTGCAATAAATCTCTACCTATATCTATAAATTAAATAATTCTGGAGCCCTTTTCCTATATAATGTTCAATCAGCCTTACAAATTATCATTATATTACTGATAGCTAAGAGTGCTTTACCTCAGAAACTAGACATGTTTCAGGTAAAGCAGCATGGAATGAGGCAGATGAGCCCATGCTAAGATTGAGCTCTTGTAATTAATCTGTTTCTAGCACCCTGCCTCACTGGGATACTGAGCTAGCACTCCTCTTCACAGAAAACATAAGTTTTCAGCATAAACACAACCTTGCCTCTGAAATTTTGGATAAAAGGAATTTTGCAAACATGAGACAACAATTGTAAAGTCTATGAGAAAAACATGCCATAGACACAAAAGCAGCATTTTCAATATCAAGAGAAAAAATATTTTACTAAGAAGCCTACCAATTTTATTTATTTAAGGTTTGAAAAGGAAAGGTCCTTCCTAGTCTTATCCTCCTTTTTCTCCCCCTGGAATTCTAAATGCAGCAGTTTTGTAACTGACAAGATTTCAGAATTTGTACATTTCTGACAGAATTTAATCCTATTATCTACTGCATCATTTGAGAGCTAAGATGATAAATCCCTGTTCTCAGAATGGCTAAATTCCAAAAAACCCTTTCAACTGTTAAATAGCTTTTCAAATTCAGCTATCTACAAACTCCTCTCTAAACAGATTAGCCATAGCTATTCAAAATTTATCTGTAGATAAGTATTTATATCAAAACATGTGAAAGCCACTGTGAGAATTTTTATGCTATTAGATTTAAAAGTTTCCCTTACTCACAGCCCTCATTTATACATATTTATATTTACAAGGTTGTCAATCACTTTCTCCTGGTAGTTCAAATACAATTTTTTTCTTAAAAGCAAAAGCTTTTGGAAACAGGAAATATTTCAATTTCATGGAGCAGAATGGAAGAAAACTGCCTGAAGCTCAGTTTGCACCTGGGTTTAATATTGATACTCCAAACATCCTCATGCTTCTTACTACTTGCATCAGCACATCAGCAGATTTCTGTAAATCCATCACACTGGAATATACTCAGACAGTAATGATTTGGTCCCTCATGCTGGTTCATCCTCTGCTCTGACCCACTTCAGAGCAAATAAACATCCCTGCACTTAAAGAGCTCATCATGAGGACTAACTGCTACATAGCACCCTGTAATGTAGAATTTTAATCTCTAACACCTACACAGAAGTTGAATTTACACAAGTAAAAGCTAGTTAATGAAAATCATTAAGTATCAATGGATGCTGGCAAGTTGGAAATATATCTAAGACTATTCTATTAAGAATTGCTTCTTACTGATACAGAAGCAAAGTGGACAACACACAAAAATGAAGAATGCTACACTAGATACAATGGGTTTTCCACAATAAAACAAATTTTCATATTTATGGACTACATAGAATAGATAGATGTATAACTCTCTATATAGATAATTCCATTAAGAACTCTATTTAATTGTAAAGTACATAGTATTATAAGCAGAATTTTCAGTTTCTCTTAATATGCAAAAAGCAGAGAGAACACTAACTGTTCATCTTCCCAAGTTTCATTATTGGAATTTCTGAGTCCTTTTATATTAAGCCCTACAATTAGTACAGATTAATATTTAAGGACCATGACAGCATCCTGCTTCTCCAGCTGCAATGCAAATGAAGACAATCCCTGCCCGAAAGGGATTGAGGATAGATTTCTAGAATTACAGTGCCTACAGGTACAGATTTAAAAATCTAGCCTAATTCTCTAGGACTCAAACCCACTTAAACTGGAAAAAAAGAAACAAGTATATGAGTTTTTGAAAAGGATTCTGGTTTTCAGCTTTTTGGGGTATGTGTCCATGCTACACACACATCCCACCTCATACAGTCTGTTTCCTGGACTTGTTTTTCCAACATTACCAAGACTTGATGGTAGTTTTTGGCCTTTTTTTCTGACAGAGCATGCAACTCAAAAGTCAGGAGTTATCCTGAGTGGTGCTCAGAGAAGAGGTGCATAATGATGAAAGAGCAGTGTTTCAGAAAGCTGCATATTTAAACACCCCAGACAGGCTCAGTGTGGCAAGGGCTAACACAGAATCCCAAAAGCCTTCTTTAAAGTGAGCAAAGTACTGTGGGAGGAGAGGTGGATAAAAAAGTGATGTGGGGTCGTGGCAAATCTGTTCTCAAATCATTTTTCAGCAGTGTTCACACAATGTCTGCATATAACAAAGAAAGCTGTGAGTGCCAGAGAATGCAGGAGCACAGCAAGAAGAGCTGGCTCTCCTCAGGGGTCACTAACTCAACATCATTCATCAATTTGCTGGATATGCATTATCCAGCATCGAGCACTGCCAAGAGAGGTGACAGCATGATGTGAAAGATGATAGGCATTCACTACCTTAGAACCTCTTTGGAAGACTGTTTCACTTGTTGCTTTATCTGCACTGAAACCAACTGCAAGTTAGCTCAAGTTCTCTTGCAGAAGTGGGGAAAGAAGAAATTCCTGCAGGAGTTACTGCAAAAACATTACAAGTCCTAAGTCAAAACACGCCAACACAGTTTCAGACTGGGCTTGAATTGCTATCTCTTTGGGAGAATTCCTTTCAGTCAGAGAAGGACTCATCCTAGCAACACTGAGTTACTAAGAATAAACTGCATTTAAGGCATCTTATGCCTCAGTGCAAAAGTCTCAAAGCAGACAGAAGTCAAACAAGTAGTTCCCAGAGGAAAACAAGAACATTCTTTCCAATCACGTGGTAGCTTTTCGACATCCTGAATCTTTTCTGTTCAATTTAATTTGTTTTTTATTTACTATTTGTTGTTGGGATGTAGCAGTAACTAATACACATCAGTAAAACCAAGGAAAACAAACCTGACTAGCTGGTTTGGTGGAAGATGGAATTTGTGTGGGACCAGAACCAACTCAAGTAAAATTCAGCAAATTGTTACAACGACAAAGAGCAAAATGAACAAATAAAATAAAACAAAACTTAAAACTTATAAATCCAGCCTTCATATTCATATTTTTGCTGCTATTGTTTCTAACATGGCCAACACAATGACTTTTTAAGGGATAAATACCCCTCAGCAATAAGTGATACTGTGAGTTTGATTCACAGAGAAATGATCCCTTTTCAGATTTACTCAAAAGTACGATGACTTTTTTTTCACTTTTATTTGGCTACCACAACAAAGCATCATTTATTCACCAGCTCAAAACTTGATGAAGCAGGACAACCAAATGGGCAAATTCTGCTAGGATCAAGACTGGCTTCAAGTTTGTGGTAAGGACAAAACAAGTCTTTCTGCTTATCTTTCTTCCAGGAACAGCTGCTGCTGAAAAAGCTGCAGATTATGTTTCAGAATTGGAAAAATCATTTAGTCATGCTCTTTGAGCAGCATCGATGTACCATTTATGTTCAGTATGCAGGGTTAAATCTGCTTCAAGACCTTTTCCAAAAGGATGGCATCACAATATCAGTCAGGGAAAAATAAGATCCTGGAGAATAAAACCTTCTGCATTTACAGGTAGACTGCTTTTTTTATCAACCCATTGTTTGGTAAAAAGAATAAACAACCTAGAAATGTTTAATTTTAATTCTTTCAAGTACTTGCTCAAGTTTGCTGTGAATTGTGCACTATTTAGTGAGATTCTGTAAAAACATAATCATAAGATTTACATTACTCTATACTTGGAAAAGTACCTAGAGGTTACTCAACAATAGAACAGTCTATCAAAATTCACTGCTCTAATATAGTTACCAAAAAAAACCCAAAACAAACAAACAAAAAAACCCACATTTGGAAATGTCAGACAGGTGCTCTCATTAAATTTACCACTTGAATATGCTATGATATGTGCAGAGACATTCCTTCCTATAGACCTATTTTGGTTACTATTACCCTACTACAACCACCATAGCCCTTGCTCCCTCTTCACAACTCTAAGCCATTAAACATATGTGAAAAAACACTCAAATTGTGTTGGTTATTGAGAGAATAGCTAGAAAACTTCTTTCCTTTTTTTCTCCAATTTATTTCTCCCTATTAACATTATGGTCATTACAGAGTTCACATTTGCACATTTTGACCACCAACTGCACATTCTACCCTGCTCCCTCATTTTTCTGATTGCTGCAGTTTTCTTGTGCTGCTTTGACAGTTCACTATCAAATACCCTTAGAAGTACAAGCTCTTGAAAACTTCACAACAGTGTTCAGCAACATGCAGTAATAACTATTACCTCACACTTCAGCTGGGCTCACATTCTTCACATTGATGTAGCACAGCTGCTTTGAAGTCAGGAACCCACAACATATTTAGTTAGATCTGGGATTCAAGGGCTGGGATATTTTAGAGAGGCAACCAAGAAGAGTAGCTTCAAAACAAACATCTATATAAGATGTATCTGTACAAGATCTAACCCTGCACACTTCAAAGTCATGGGAAAGATTTTTATCAGTTTCACTGGTTTGTTATTCAGGCCCAGTATCTGGTTGCATTCCTTTTGCTTTGCTCCTTTCTACTCAGCACCCTGCACAGGCTGTCATACCCTACCTCCTAAAGCTTCATGGAACTGCATAGAACACAGGCACTCAAAATGCAAAACAAAAGAGAGTTTGTAAAATTAAACTTAGCAGCAGCTACGAGGTTCAGAAATCAGTCATATTTCCAAAGAGTCCCCAGGAATATAAAACTCCAAAATCTTTGTCTAAAGGATGCTCTGACTCCAAAGTTATGTTACAAGGCAGGCACACTCCTGTCTTGTAATGCTGAGTGTATTGCAGTGGAAAGATGTAATTCAGGTGAGTTTTATTCTTTGCTTTAACCTCAGGGAAAGAGAAAAAAAATACCACTTTATTGAACTTGAAAATAAAATAAGAGAAGGCAATATTTAGACATCTTATGAAGAGAATGCTTTCCACAGTATTATGGACATAGGATGTTGCAAGGTAACTACCAGAACAAAATACAAAACCCTAGGAAGAATTTTAATATCATTATTTCAAAATTTAGTTATCAGAACTTCGAACACTGAACAGCAGTATTTAGACATAATGTCCCTACACAAAACTCACGTATTAGGCAGCATCCAAATATTATTTAAAAGCTATATTTTGTTTCAGTTACTGAAGTTTCTCTTCTGAATATTATTCGACCAACAAGTGATAAGAGACTTAAACTACAATTATGAGATGCTTCAATTTTTTAAATATATTTAAACACATTTGTATATCAACTGATATAAGGAAATGTCTATTTGCACATACATGGGTAAGTATGCTACTTAACTAACATAATAATATTGATTATACAACAAATATGAACAAAATTACAGGTACTACCCATTCTTTCAGGGCTAGAGACCCGCTTTATACATCATCAAGTGTTAGATTAGCCTTCCAAATTCTAAATGCCAAATACCAGCTTAATCAAGCTGAAATGTCTCAACAGAGCCCTAAGATTTGGTTACCCAAGCCAGGCACACATCATAGCTGTGGCACTTGCTTGCAGCAAATTCCTCTCTCATCCCTGCTTCCCCATGCTTTGGCTCATCTCAGACAGATTTTGGAAGTCCTTGATTAGCTAAAGTGCATGCCAAGTCTTGAATTAGACAAAATCCCTCAAAGGATGGTGTCAGTCAAGCAGTGGTGCTCCCCAGATGCACAGACCAGGCTGCAGAGTCCCTTCCAGCCCTGCCAGTACCCAGGTGAACAGCCCAGGGGCATCTCAACTGGCTGCCCTGGTGAGGGGAATTTTAACTGGTTGGGTTACACAGCATGTGCATCCTTCCCAGCTCAATTGTTCCTGTGTCACTCATCAGCAGGAGGTGTCTGCTGTACATCTGTACAAACAGCACTGTGCTGGTGGCTGGGGCTGCTGGAACTACGAAGTGTTGGCATGGGAATGTTGATGTTCCAGCAAGAAGGATAATTGCTAATAATTTTATTGACTGTTAAGTCACTAAAGGTGGATTCCCCTAATGCAAATGTGTTATGCTTAAATATTATTTAGTACCATTTAATGATCAAGACACCAAGAACTAGCTTTGTACAACTGCCTATGTTGCCAAATATCCCTGACTTAACGACCCTGGGCAGGAGGATCAGCCAAAACCAAGAGGTTTATGCTGCTACTCCTATTTGTTACCTGAGCAGCAGCAGGAGCCAGTGTATAAGATCCCTCACAGGGCTGCAATGACTCAATCAATAATGCTGCAGAACAAACCACAGAACATAAATGTCTACTAGAAACAGCCCAATGCAAAACACAAATACTGACACTGAGTGAACAGAGATCCATCCAGCACGAGCCCAAACAAGTCTGAAAATGGCTTTACTTTGTTTTTACACTTCTGCCTGCTGGGGCACATTTATCACTGAGAGCAACTTCTCCTGAAGCACTGCTGATCTAATTTGCAGTCAGTGCCTGTAGTTCCTTCCTCCCTCTCCTACACTACTCCAGAGTCATTGGGGGAGTTTGTTATTGCTGGAACGCTGCAATTACTGGCTTTACCTAAATACTACAGTCACATCACCTATAAAATGTAAATAGAAACGCACAGAAAAGTTAAATCTGCTCTTAAGGATTATTATACCATGGTGATACCCTCCAACAGAGAATGAGGCCTTTGTTCCATGCCAGCATTTAACAACTTCTGCAGAAATAGTCTATACAGAAAAAAACCCCATGACCTACTCAACAAATTTTTTTAAACGCCATAACTATCTAATTTTTAAAAGACATACAGATAAAAATACACATCTTAAAATGATAATACCAAATAGAACTGAGTCTGTCCCAAAGGGCACAGCTTTAAGGCATCAGCTTTTCAGTCAGCCTGGTTGCAGCAGCACACAAGCCAAGTGTAACCCAGTTCCAATGACAAGGCCAGGAAAGAGGCTCCCAAAATGCAAGGGGCAAAACCAGAACCTGCAGCTACATCACTGATGCCATCCTGTTTACTGTGTTTGGGGTTTCTGAAGGATATCTGTTTGTAGACTATTTAAATTCTCACAATAGTGAAGTCTAATTGATATTTATCTAATAGTCTGCTTACAGTTACCTATATTTCCCTCTCCCTCTTAAACTGTTTTGCAACAGATGTTATAAAAGTTTTTATCCCAGAGTAAATTTAAGAGAGACTGAATAACACTGAGTAAAAGTTTCTCAGTGTACAGCTACACAACATCAGATTCGCAGGTCATACGGATGTAAAAATCATAACAAATTTGACAAGTTTCAGTACACAATGCAGTCAGCACACAATACCAAATATTTCAAAAGCTACACTATCTGTAACTGTGCTATTTCACCATGCACTGGAGTAGGGAATAATCACAGGATCATTTCAGTTGGCTAAGACCTTGAAGAGAGTCCAGCCAGAAATCAACTAAACCCAGTTATCATTCTTATTTCCCACATGGAATTATTGTGTTTAGTGTTTCTCCAGCCAATAATTATTTCACTTACTATTTCAAAGGCCTCAAAGTTTTTGCACTGAAAGAATAGTAAAAAGCAGCCAAGCTTGCTTTGCAGTTTGGGCTGACATTTTTCTCCTTGACCTCATATTACAAATATATCATTATTCAATTAGATTGCTTGACTTATTAAGCAATCTGAATCATTCTGTAGCCTCTAAATGGAGGGGAAAGCTCGAGCTGTAGAACACTTTCCAAAACAATTCTGTTACATACTATAGCAATATATAGTTCTCATATACCAATAACTTATACTAAGTATAAAATGTCAAAGTCAGGTAAACCTTTACATTACCTCTTCACTACCAAATAATATCATGTTTAGATTAAAGTTTGCTCTAAAGCAAGAGTACTTTTATCTGAATACTGTTTCAAAAAACTCAAATTAAATGTCTTTTTTCCAAATAAGTAGTATTTCACAAACCGCATTCGCAAAGCTGTTGGGCAGATTTTCAGCCTGGTAGAGCAGTGCAGCATCAGAGAATTCAATACACCTTTAGACATTCCAACCAATTAAGAAACTAAAATTAGCATTTCAAAAGATATGTACAGGCCCTTCTCCCACCTAGACCTTAATTTTTTTTTAAACAGGCCACACGTTACACTGTATAATACTATATATATAAAAAACTCCTCACACAGAGACAAGTCATTACAGTTCCAAAAATTCAAAATTATATCTTACCAAGACTGAACTCCAGCTTTGGCTCATTTGCAATTCTCTGAATACCTTAAAAGGTCAAGAAAAAAAAATTAGAAATAATTAGATTTCCAAGTCATGGTTTTTAATACATATTAAAACTTTCACATGCCTATAACCACCGCCATTGCCAGTGAAGTAACATTTTGTGTTAGAAACTCATAGTCAAAGCAAACTTAGATGAAATATTTGCCTGGAAAAAAGGCTACTTTTGAAGAAGACTTCCTTCTTAATAGAAACCTTCTATTTCTGAGAAAGAAAACCAGGAAGAAAAACCCAGGCTTTCATGGATGGATACTCCTAAGATTTTTCAGTCACAATGGCTGACTATGTATGTGTTGGAAAAATATTAAGTCTCAAAAGTAATTTTAAGTAGGTATGTCATCACATTAAAAACAAACCTCATGTTTTGTGAAAGTAGGTAAACCAGGTTAATATAATAAAATATAGTTATTGATCCACAATTCCACAAATTGTAAAGTAACAAACCCAACTTCTTTTTGTTGGAAAATAAGTACATTAATTCCTCTTTTCATGTAGCAGGAACAGTTTAATCCATTGTAGAATTATATTCTATTCCATATTTTACTGCACAGGGCAATATTTTCTTGTGCTAAAATGAAGGAGTGAACCACAGAGATGCAACAAGAGAAACATAGGAAGCAAGGAGGGATAGGTGAATAACACTGAGTTGGTTCACCTGATGCAGAAAGTAATTGGACCACAACTACAGTTTCAATGAACTTGTAGAAATTAAACTCTCACTTGTTAACATTTTTGTATGGCCTCCAGTAAGTATTATTAATTATTGGTGAGTATTGAAGAAATTGGGCAGATGGGAAGGACTGAGTTGGTGTATGAACTGGAATAAGATTTTTGTTTAAAAAAATAGCCTACAAACAAAAAAATCACCCCAAACTTATAGCTGTGTCTGCTCCTTAGAAACTTCATGCTGCTAAATCTAGATTCACACCATTCTCATTAGTGTAGCTATTCATTCACATCTGTGTGAGAAAAATTACAGCTGCAGAGCTTATAAAGTTAAAAAAAAAAAAAAAATAAAAACAAAACAAATAAAAGGTTTTTGGGCTTTGGGGTTTTTTTATGGAGATTTAACAAATTTCTGAATTGAACTATGCCACCAGCACATTGACCTCAAACACCTTCATGAATATGCTGCATACAGAATTGATTAAGTGACCAGGCAACTGAAATACAGTCTTCTGACTCCAGTGCATCAAATACAACTCAACAACATATGGCTACTTGCATTCAAATCCCCAGAGTGCTTTTAGATCACATAGAACAAATCTGTGATACTAGTTTAAGTATCACTAAAGATTTATGCATTTATCAAATATTTTAAACAGTAGTCCATATGTTCATATAGCACATAAAAGAGAAAATAAAATACTTTAAGTCTTATGAATAAAATAGGTTAGAGAAAAAAACTCAAACACGAAATCACATATTTGTTACCCTGAAGGTTATATGCATAAACCAAAATATATTAGGGAAAAAGGTTTAAAGACAATTTTCATCAGCTTATTTCCTCTAAACTGCACTTTGACCAGCAAGAAGTTGAACAGCAATTTGTACTCTGCTTTTGACACTACCTGAACTGCCATAGAGACTGACAGGGGTCACTTTGATTGTACCCCTCCATAAAATGAGTACATGCACTTACTCGTAAACTGGAGCTCTCCTAGACTGTCTAACTGGGATGAAGGGAGAAACTGCTGTGCTTCATCTGATGATCTCTCCTCTTTGATTTCCATGATCAGCCTCCGGAGCTGCTGGATTTTATCCCGCAAACCTTCTGAGTTCTCCTCTCTCGCTGCCACGGCCCACGATCCACAGCCCGGCTTCGATGCGGCTTCAAGGTAAAGATCTGGCTCTCCACTCTGAAACTCTGCACTCAGAAAGCATGAAAGCAGCTCTGAGGGACTGGGATTGGAAAGGGGGATGATGGAAATAGTGATGTCACAAACAATCAAAACCACCACATACACACTTATGTTCATGGTCACGGAGCCATCACACAGCCCCATCCGCCTCTGGAGTCAAAGCCCAGCTCCTTCAGACTCGGTGCAGTACCAAACATATCCACAGAGTAGCTCCAAAATCAGCTAACAGAGGGCTAAATTAGGCAGGATCAAACCAAAATGGGAAATCCTTTTCCAGCACATTCTGCAACCTAGCAGGCAGCTCTCAGAGCTGCTAACTTGACAAAGAATTTGATTTAGCCAGGGCAGCAGACACATTTCTGTCAGAGAGTGGGATTCACCAGAATGAATGTGTCCATCATCTCCTCTATTAAAGATTTCCATTATGCTCAACCTCTCATTCATCCTTGCCAGAATACAGATCAGGAACACATGCAGATAATTTAGCATGACATAACTCCTCTATGAAAATTCAACAGTTGGATGTGGGAACTTCTGACCTCATTACTATCCATGTGTCATTTGCTGTTCTGCCTGGAGCCTAATTGTTTAATGATCAAATTTTCTGAGAACGAAAGAAGCAGAGGGGAAAAAAAGCTGAAGCTCCCAAGGAATCCAGATAAGTAGCAAGGGTTGGTCATTTGATTAAGATTAGAAGAGGAAGAAAAAACACCTCTTAGGCATTTAAAATGCTGCAGTATAGATGGCTTCAGAGAGTCACAAATTCAACATGACATTTCGTACAACACACACTGAGAACAGCAAACTGGGGAAGAAAGAAAATCAATGCTTCTTTAAAACAAGTTACCAACTAATTTAGAAACATAAAACTCTATAAAACACCTTCAGTATTATATTAACAAGGACTGAAGTATTTTGTTGGGCATCAAAATCATTCTGAGCTAAATCAGCCATAAATCATATCCCCGGAAGAAACAGAACACTGAAAGGTTTTCATACTTAGTTTGAAAACCCAAACATAGAAAAGTTCTTTTCCACACAATATGAACTTAAATTCCTTTTACTACCTTGAGTATCCAACCTTGGGCACTTGCACACATGTTATTCTAAACCTGTTGGCACTTCATAAACTAAGCACCTGCCAGTTACAATTACCTCTGCTTTTATGGTTATGGAGGGGATAAAAGATGAAACCTCAAGTCTGGAAGGCACTAAAAACTACACACAAATCCCTGTGGAGGTGGGACAAGTTTTTTGTCTGGGCTGGATCTAAGGAGATCTAACTGTGCAGCTGCAGATGCTGCTAAAAATGCTAGGTAACATTTCATGTACCAGCTGGACCATAGATTTCATGAGGAAAGACTGGAAAGAGCAACAAAATGGAAACATCTGCTTCAGAGGCAGATAAAAGCTAATAAGTATTCAAATGCTTGCCTTTAACGCTGGCTTAGGCAGAAAAAGGAAGGTATTCAATTCTTGAGAGAAGAACACCCGAAATCTTAGGGAGCTGCAGATGTGTATTAGATCCTGTTTACACACAAGGTCTGTTCTTGAGTGACCAAGTTGAGGTCTGCTGTGTCAAAGATGACTGATGAGACAGAGAAGATTCAGCTGTAAGCTCTGCAGTGATCTGGTACTGCATGTGAGCCATGAGGGCAGCAACCTTCAGAAAAACCAGTATTTAGAAGAGCTGATGATAACTTGTCTGTTGCTCTGGTAAGGTCTACACCATCAGAGTGCTCTACTCCCTTCTGACAATCAGTGAGTCAGAACTGTTATATTTCGTAATATTTTGGAGCTATTAGTGGAAAATTATAAGGAAAGGAAAGGCATGCAATCGACCAGCACCAAGATCAAAATGAGCTAGCCGTCACTTTAATTAAAAAAAAAAAAAAAACAAACCCAAACAAACAACAAAAAAAACAAACAAAAACCTGAACACCCCCTCTCTGCCCCAAAAAAGCCACCAAAACACACACACAAAAAACAAACCACAAAATTAACATCTGCTTATACCATTCAACATTTAAAAGCATGGACAATTTTAATAAAAGCAGTTTGGATACCCAAAATACCTTAGTGAAAAAAAAAGCTGTTGGAGAAAAGTCAACATTTAATAGCCAAAATACAAATATATGAAGGTGTTCTTTGCTTTTCTCCCTTTATCTTTAAATGGAAATAGGAACAGTAATGTTGCCTTGAAATATCCTACCACTAGCTAGATAAAAAACATCTGCTTTGGGAGGAAATTGATGTTTTTCAATTGAAATCATGCTATTTATATTTACCTCTTAGCTGTAAAAATCAGACTGCCAAGATGAAAAGGCATACTGAATCATCATTAATATGCATGGCACCAGAAATGGAGAGTGAAATGCAGTTGGAGTGGGCATAATTCACTGTATTCTGATCTAACAGGTGCCAGTTTTGAGATGTGGAAATTCATTCGAAACTATCACTTCAAAACACTACAGCCTGCTATATTTAGATCCTTTGAGTACTCTGACAGCTAGAGTTAAATTCTGAAAAGCATATGAAAAGGCCTGAAAAGTACTCATCACTGCAATTGTAAAAAGTTTCATCCTGAAGATCTAACAGTAGGTAAGTTACCTATTTTCCATTCTGTTTCAATGCACAGAATCACAGCACGGTTTGTGTTGGAAGGAACCTTAAAGACCATCTAGTCCAATCCCCCTGCCCCTGGACAGGAACACATTCCACTAGACCAGGTTGCTGAAAGCCCCATCCAACATGACCTTAAACACTTCCAGGGATGGGACAGCCACAACTTCTCTGGGCAGCCTCTTCCACAGGGAAGCATCCTCACAGTGAAGAATTTCTTCCTAACATCTCATCTAAACCTGTTCATTTTTACTTTAAACCCCTTGTCCTGTCACTTCATGGCTTTGTAAAAAGTCCCTCTCCAGCTCTCCTGTAGATCCTCCTTTAGGTACTGAAAGGTGTATGTACCAAAAGTCATCTTGCCAGAGGAAATACAACATGAAAAATGCACACTGGTAAAAAAGTCCGGTGTAATAAAGGAGCACACAGGTTTATTTACATAAAAAAGATGATAATCTCTGCTCTTCTCCTTCAAATAGTTGATGACTATTATTTCAAATCAGCTGCATACAGTACTCCCTAACAATTTCAGACATTTAATTCCAAATATCAGCAGAGGAAGAAAATGGATATGAATCTTTCCCAAAATGAAACTAATGGACCCACAAATGTAAGGAAGGCCTCAAACAAATGGCAGACATATCAGAAGAGTTCTATACACAAAAAATTTTCTCCATGTTTTATCAGAATATTGACATTTAAATAAATAATAGATACATTAATTCATAAAAATATAAATAATAAACCTAAATACAGTAGTATTGCATAGGTGGACAAAAGCACTTCATACTTTGCTGCTAAAAAGTTATTGCAAGACACAAGCACCCTTTGCTAAACTGCTACTACTGACAGGAGCTACCATGAGTAGTTTGGGAAAAAAAACTTTACCTTTTGCAAATATTTACTGCTGACCTCAAAAAAAAAAGTGCCTTTTCTAGTTTGCACTCCTAGCTTTACTGCTGTGATATCACTTATGAACGGGATGGCATAAGATTTAAGAACATACTATATTAAGAAAATTTTCTATCTACTTGATAATCTGTAACAGCAGAACAATAATCCTCTTCTTCAAGCTGGACATCCCCAGTGGGGTTTCAGATTCATAAACCCAGGGGAAAACCTTCAAAAAAATTAAACACACCAGTTTTCTTTGCAGAACAAACTCTGAACTTAGTAGTTCCAAATTGAAAGGAAAATTATATATTGTGTATCTTGATCTCTTGCTGCTGCTCATTATTTCAGTTTCAGAGACCCAATGGAAGACAAGACTTGAGGAAGCAGATAATGGAAAGTAAACAGATCTGTGCACAGAACTTTTTCTGGTCTGTTCACCAAGAGCTCTTTGCTGAGGCACAGTCCCAGTAAGACTCTCCCACAGAAGTCAGCATAGAAAGTTTTGGTCCCACAGGACTTGTGCCACTCAAATAAAACAATAGCCCCTGCTATGAAGGACTGCTGTCAAAAAAGGGAACAGCACAAACAGCTGACACATTCCCAGTGGCACTAGAAAGACTCTTCTAGTCTAACCCAACTACCTAAAATTAGAAACTTATTTTGATGTTAGTTCCCTCAATCTCAGAAAACTTTTCCTCCTTTATTTCATAACAAAAATTATTTTCCAAGTATTTCAATTTAACAGTAACAATTTTCCTTTAAATACTTAAATAGTTCATTGTTTTAAAAATGGAAACAAATTTCACAAGTGACATTTCTCAAAATTTTAAAGCATATTTTATTGTAATTTTAATCACAATTTTTTACACAGAAACTAAGTTTCTGTTGATTCGCCAAAAAGTTTTAGGCAGTTTTTGGACCTGACTCTTGTCTTTCAAAAGACTGCAGTTTATTGGAAAGGCTTTCAAAGTAAAAACATAATAAAATAAAACAAATATATTTCCACTTTGGTTTTATATTTTATTCACTTGCTATTACCTTTCTATTTTTTAAGATTTTATTTGTTTATTTTATTAAATAGGTACAGGTGACAGGAAGACTGATACTCTTTGGCTTGTTTTATTTTCCTTCACGAGAGTTGAAGCATAACAGGACAAAGAACAAATTACTGGGATAATTCAAATCAATAAAATGTACAAAGCCCATGGTCAACATCCATAGTGACAGCCTTGACTTTTTTAGAGGATCACTGGTTTTCCTCCTATGCTGATATGCAAAGTAAGAGTTCAAATAGGTTAAAGGTTGTCTGTCTCTTTTCACACACATCAGTTAAAAAGCAATTCTCAGCTCAGCTGCTAGCTCAGCAGAGCAAAATGTTTAAGGATATCAGTGAGTCACTGACACTCTAAAACATAAAGCACCATCACAGCTAACCAGCATATGCTGTAACAAAAGTAGAATGGAAGCTTTGATACGTAAATTATATCCGCAGGAAATTTCTAATACGGACATCAGAGGCTTTTAATTCACAAAGCTGTCTGAATTCTATATGCTGATGCATTTCATGTTCAAATTAGTAGTGATGAAATCATCCCATGGTTACTCATGATGCTACGCTAATCTTTCTTTGGAAGTTATACTTTCAATCAAAGATAAAGAATTTAATTAAAAATTTTATCTTCAGTGTTCTGTTTTGTTTTTTTTTTTTTTTTTTTAATATTGCAATGCTGGAATAAACTTACTATTATAAGCTCCATTTAAGTCCTTACAGAACCTCCCCAAGAGTGTGAGTATTTGAAATTAATATAGCATGATGCCCCAGGCTACCAACTGCAGTACACCACTGTGTTTCTTCTAATACCTGTCAGGTTCCACACATGCCACACTGCTTCTACCCTTTCATTCAACACCACACCCATACTGGAAGCAAGGCAAACCACACAAATATTTGAATACCACAATGGTATCTCAAGAGCCCTGGACAAATACACTGCAGCATTCACTGAAAGTTCCAAGGGTGGCCTTTGCAAAGCAAAAAAAAAAAGAAAACTGCTTTTGCTGAATGGAAGCAGTTCACATCTTTGGCTGTACCACCAGTTTACCTTAAAGAAAGGCATGATTCAGAGGTCTTCTTTCTTTTGTCTGTATCTGTAAGAGAAACCTTTGCATATGCCTCACTTATTCCATCTCTAAAACAGGGAGTGATCCAGACCTGCCTTTCCAAGCCACCACTATTGAAACAAAAGTCTCCAAGTTTAAGTGGCTTGCATACTACAAATGGCAAAAGGGAATGCTTGCTGCCTTAGGGGTATTCCTACATACAGGCCTCTTTTTTATTATTTTCCCGATTTACTGCAATATGATTTAGATGACTAACCTTGTATGAAAAGCTCCGATTTCTTCCTTTTGTCCCTCCCACCATCCTCACCAGCCTTCCCCGGATGTTACAGCTCTTACCTCCCTAACTCTCACAGAGAGACCACAAACAGTAATGCACTGCAGTCCTTAAGGAGTCTCTCTTCCTGAAAGACAGCAGAGATTTACAGATCAAGAGAAGGCTGTGCCTGCATTCTGTCTCTCACATCTGGTTTCATTTCACTGTGCCTGTGTCTCCTGGGGACATTCCCAATTTTGCATTGCATCATTACATGCAGGAAAGGAGGCAGAGCTGTACATGCATGAGGCTCTGTACAACACTGTGTTCAACTTGAGACTGCTCAGTTTGGGGCAGTTTGAGCACTGAGTCACAGAGCTCCTATTGCCCTATTTGGGAGGAGGACAACAGGGACCCAAAGACCACCCTGTCCTGCTAATGGTGACCAGTTCCCCGCAGAAGGGCACACAAGCCATCAGCCACATGCAATGTCAAAGCTCACCTAAAAATCCTTCTTTTTCCTTCCATGGTTCACTT
This sequence comes from Cichladusa arquata, assembly GCA_026413545.1. NCBI lineage: Eukaryota > Metazoa > Chordata > Aves > Passeriformes > Muscicapidae > Cichladusa > Cichladusa arquata. The sequence continues at coordinate 10,102,392 of JAOTQP010001652.1, forward strand.
GGAAACTTTCTGAGTTCAGCTGCTTCAGGAGCATTCCACTTGAAGCCCTGACAGGATTATCTGCTCTAACTTCTTCTGCACAGCCCTCATATTTCAGGGCCCACAGTGCCCTGAGGTGATCAGCAGCTCCACAGAATCACCAGATGTTGCACAAAAAGGTTTTTCTTTTTCCCTCCATGCTTACTCCACTGCCATTCATTATGTTATCTTCCTCAAGACAGTCTCCATTTCTCACTCTTACAACTCCTAGGATTCAATCCACCAGTCAGAGAAACATGGAGATAATTGGACAAAGGCTGTCTCCAATCCCCCTTCGTAATTTCAAATTGAAGCTTGTGAGATGACGAAAATGTCCTTTTACCACCACAAGTTAAATCTCACAGCCTCCCTTCTTGGAGCTTCTGTTTTGCTGTGGCACAACTCTCCTCCATCTGTTCCACAAGAAATTTGACATTGTGAGCACATATGTCCTCCTATCCTGCTTTCATCTGAATCCTTTGAAGTCCCATATACACATTCTACAGCTTTTTGTGGCTCCCAATAGCCAATGGATCTAATCTTGTGACAACACAAGAACCTTTTCATGGTCAAATCCCCTACTGATAAAAGGGCTCTCTTCCTACTTCCTGAGTTTTGCTTTTCTCCCCCATTTTGTCTTCTGAATTTTATTCTATCCTACAGTACATGGATTATTATTTCACTTCTTTTAGCATTTTATCCTCATTCAGTACATTGTATATCATCTTCATTTGTTTTCAGTTTTGTTCTAATACCTCATAATAGTCTGGCTTTCTTTTCCCGTCCAACAAATCATCAGCCTGGTTGTCATCCTTGCTCTGCAGCATGGGACAATTGCCAAGTCTGAAATGCATTTCTCCTCTACCTGTCTGTCTCTTCCTCTATCTTCTGTTTGGCCATGCCACAGGTATTCATCATCATTTGCTGGCTCTGTTTACCTGGAGTTTCGTACACTGTTTCCTCTTGTCCCCTTTAATATGTTATATTATTTATAAGAGGATGTGCAGAACACCACCCTTAACACTAGGTTTCCCTACAGAAACACCACCAACCTTCAAAACTTTGTTTTGCAAAGTCTGTTTCTCAGCTAGTTTCTAATTATACAAGCTTATTTCTTACTCCATGCATGTTCACAGGCTCTTTTTTTCTCCACAGGCAGCCTGAAATGCTGACTCAGCATTCACTGTTGTCTATGTTTAAGCCCAGCTTCTGGACTTGAAACCTGCCAGTGTCACTGCCACAGAAACTGTCCTGTTTGCAGGCTTCAAAGCTAATTGATTCCTCTCAGCAATTAGAGCTGTGTTCTGGGCTCAGTTCAGCAGCACTGCTTCAAGCACTGCAAAGGAAGCACCAGAAGGGAACTGACATTGACACTCATAAATCTGGAAATTCTATGAATGAACGGGACTCATTGAAGGCACAGTTTGAGAGTCAATGGGAAACATTCAGCCCCTATAGCCAGGGAAAGCAACACTGCCCAACCCAGAGAGAAATACCTGTGATACAGGGCCTCAATACAGGCACACACACGGGAATCCTTAGGAATAGGAATATTTATGGGAAGGAGAAAGAAATGAAGAGAAAGCGAGAAGGAAAGAATGAGAGAAAGGAAGAGAAAGAGAGAAGGAAAGAATGAGGGAAAGAGAAAGGAAAAGGAGGAGTGAGGGAACGAGAAACAAAGGAAGAGGAGGAGTGCAGGACTGAGGGAACGAGAAAGAAAGGAAAAAGAAAGAGCGAATGAAAGAAGGAGGGAACGAGAAAGTAAGGAAGGAAAAAGGAAGAGCAAAAGGACGGCGAAGGAGAAAGTAAGGAAGGAAAAGAGCAAAGGGACAGGGGAATGAGAAAGAAAGAAAAAGAGAAGGAGAAAGGAAGAAAGGAAGAAAGGAAGAAAGGAAGAAAGGAAGAAAGGAAGAAAGGAAGAAAGGAAGAAAGGAAGAAA
>JAOTQP010001652.1:10104448-10207560 GCA_026413545.1 Cichladusa arquata
AGGAAGAAAGGAAGAAAGGAAGAAAGGAAGAAAGGAAGAAAGGAAGAAAGGAAGAAAGGAAGAAAGGAAGAAAGGAATAAAAAGAGAGAATGAATGAGGGAACAAGAAAAAGGAAGAAAAGGAGTGAAAGAATGAGGAAACGAGAAAAAGGAAAAGAAAGAATGAAAGAATGAAGGAGTGAGAAAGAAAATGAAACAGAGAAAGAACGAAGGAACCAGAAAGAGAAAAAGAACGAAGGAATGAGAAAGAAAGAGAGAATGAAGGAAGCAGGGAACGACAAAGAAAGGAAAAGAAAGTGAAAGAATGAGGGAATGAGAAAAAAGGAAAAGAAAGAAAAAAAGAACGAGGTAAGGATAAAAAAGGAAAAGAGAGAGAACGGAAGAATGACACAAAGAGAAAGAAAAGAAAAAAGAGAATATATGAACAAGGGAAGGAGAAAGAAAGGAAGAGAAAGAGAATGAAAGTACAAGGGAAAGAGAAAGGTAGAGAAAGAGTAGAGATGAGGGAAGTGCAAGAAAATGAGGGAATGAGAAAGGGGAAAAGGAGTAGTGCAGGAAAAAACGAGGGAAGGAGAAAGATGAAAAAAGGAGGAATGCAGGAAAGAACAAGGGAACGAGAAAGTCAGGAAATGGATGAGAGCAAGAAAAGAATGAGGGAACAAGAAAGAGGAAAAAAGGAGGAGTGCAGGAAAGAACGAGGGAACGAGAAAGTCGGGAAAAAGGGGCGTGCAGGAAAGAACAAAGGAACGAGAAAGAGGGAAAAGGAGGAGTGCAGGAAAGAACGAGGGAACAAGAAAGTCGGGAAAAGGAGGAGCGCAGGAAAGGAGGGAACGAGAAAGTGGAAGAAAGGAGGAGTGCAGGAAAGAACGAGGGCACGAGAAAGTGGAAAAAAACAGAAGTGCAGGATAAAACGAGGGAACGAGAAAGAAGGAAGGAGGAGGACAGCAGGAGCAAGGGAATAAAAAACTGGGATTTTGTTCCCTGCAAAAGAGCCAAGATTTGAGCTATGCCCCAGAACACTCCCCAGATAAGCATAAAATACACCATGGATATCATTTAAGTCACTGCCTTCTCAAACATGAGCAGCCACTAGCAATCACTTCAGCAGGTGAGGACAACAGTCAGCAGAATTAATGCAGCACTTTCTTAGAAGTGGGCTGGAGATTTTGGTGCGTATAAACACATCATAGGAACTTCTACTGAATGCAAATGTTTCCATCCAGCCCACAAATGCAGCCTGACTTTTCCACCTCTGCTCTTACACTAGCGCAGCTAACAGAAAATGGCAAACTGTTCTAAGGACTTCAGAACTCTGCAGTGGTATCAGGAAGAATTCATGTCATAAAAAATTTTTAACAGTGGCTGTTTAAGTGGCTGCTGCAGAGAAAACTGTCATTACTTTCTCCAAATAAAACCTTTCCCCTACAACAAGGATTCTGATTTATGAGACAGCTTTTTTTTTTTGCTGTTTTTAACAATTTTATGCACGAAGAATTGATAGGAGGTGAGGAAAAACAGGAAATCTGTCATTTAATAGGGAGTTTAGCAATGATTAATTATTCAAGAATAAGATGCATTCACTATGCATCAACAAACCCCATGTAGTACAAAATACCTGACAAAACAACCTCAAACTTCTATTTATCATTAGAGGAAGATGATGACATGACTTTCACTTGATTTCAGGATTTTCTTTGTAGGCATGAATTCAAAGACCACCAGTATTTAAATGTATGCATCGAACAGACAGCAGGATATATTTTAGTCAAATTTCTAATAAAGCTCCAATGGCTGGGTGGCTGAGGTTTTTATTTTCATTTTTGTTGGCAGAAATAAAAGAGTCACACTGAACACATTGAGATATGGCTTACTTACTGAGAACTACTGAAACATCTGTTTTACTCCTGAATTCCACTACCCAGCAGTGCTCCAGGATTACCACTTCAGAGGCATGAGAACTCTGTCAAACAAAGAGAGCAAAACATTAGGATTTGGAACCTGACTGGGAAGTCCTTCTGTTTGGCTGCTCACAGCTGAAGTGACATGGAGGTACAAAGACAACAAAGCATATAAGTCACTAGGCAGATGGATAAAGGCATTCTTTAATTACTGATCTGTGCCATCCTACTTCAGCTCAATGAGGTACAAAAGGAATAAACTGGAAGAAAAGACCCTGCAGGAAACATTAAAAAGTAACTTGAGAGGGTTTTTTCATACTTCCAGTATTCAAAAGTTTAGATGACACCTCATTCCTAAGCAAGTCAGGCAAGCCCAGCTCATTCAACCTTTCATATTTTGTCATATTTTCTAACAAGGTTGACTCAAACGTCAGATTCTATTCAAAGACTAGGATATTTTCAAGTGAACAAAATAACATGTAATTTAACAGAAGGAATTTCTCTTCAATTTTTATCTAAAAAGCATTTCTTTATCAGCACTTGAAACTTTGAATATGGTCTCTGGCTATGCAATTCAAATGACATTAAGCGATATGGACCTACTGCTGAATGCAATAGGATACAAATTACCACTATCACTTTTTGTGAGTGCTTTGCAGACAAGATGCAAACTTTTCTAGTTAATAAGTATGATTCATATTTCAGAAGAGTGAAGCTATCAATCACTCCCTCAGGATTAATAATTTTTCCCTTAAAACTCTTATCCATTTTTTATCTGCAACATCTGGTAACAAATAACCCTTAGAACATATATCCATACACTCCTTTCATTCCAGATTCCCAACATGAATGTCACCAAGCTCATTCCCTTCTTCTGTGACATTCTGAAGGGATTAATGCAAATTCTTATTTTAACACTCCTTCCCTCAGGTGGTACTTTATTCCAAGTGATCCTAAAGATAAAATATTTTTCATATTGTGCAGCAATTTTACCAAAAGTCTGAACTTTAGTTTCACCTGCCACTTAATGAATGACTTCATAAAACAGTTCATATTTATAACACCTGCCTAACATGCACAAGCTTTTTTTGTCTACCCCTTTCTCCTATCTATGCTGCTTTATTTGGCCTGCCAGAATCAGACTCAAACTTTTTGCCAAGGGTTTCATGTCAATTTTTAAGTGGATATCTTGATTCTGCTTCTTTCAAAAAATGATCTTTCGCATACATAGAAATAAACTTTTTCACAACCAACACTGAAAACTCAATACAAGAAGACATTTAGAAAGTCTAAAAAGGATTTCCTTGAAAATTCTATATTTATTCTCTCTAACCTTTTACCACTTACTAAATGAATACTCCAAACTTAGTTATTAAACACAAATCAACAGCCAAAGAAGACAAAAGGTTAAAATAAAACAGAAGAGCATGAAAAAAAGCACACCATGCTGTATTGAACTATGTCAGAATTCAAGAGAGAAGCTGGAGTATACTTAGAAAAAACAGAATTATCTAGAAACCACTTGTAAACTGATTTCTTGGAAAAATTATTCAGTCTGGGCTGGTCTAAAAGGAATGTATTGGCATGTAGACAGAAAAACAGCCCATTTTATTGTTTAAAACAAAAAAAAATAGACCGAAAATAAGTAGTGAAACAATGCAACGAGTTTTGATTGTAACCACAACTGCTCTGTTGAGAACTTTTTAATTTATAGAATCCAGCAAGTCAGTGGCAATACACATGGTAACTCAGCAGCAATTTTCAAGTGTTGTTCAGTGAGGTATTCTTTGAGGATCTACCAGGTCTTTATGGGCAAGAGCTAAAGTCAGTTTGGGAAAATAAGCAATAATAGTACAGCCAAACAAACAGTAGACTAATTAGGAAGAGCTTTTCTCTGCAATGATCCTGGCAATCATTTTAATTCTTTAAATTTTCAAGCCCCAATAGAGACTCCCAGATAACCCTACCTTGAAATGTAGATAATGCACCCTCATTCTTTGAGAGCTGGCAATCTTTCAGTCAAGATATGACCAAAAAGAGTTTATTTTGCAAGTTAATGAAGGTCTGAGTCCATTTAACACATCTGTGACTACATAAAAAGACTCTGAACAGTTTTCCTCCTTCCATCCCCACAGAAAATCATTCCTCTGGTACATTCATGCTCCAAAGATGAAAGACAGAAACATGAGAAGTCCCCAGACTTAACATTTCCTCCAAAACATGTAACTGTGGTAAATGGATGTCTGTCAGTAGGCAAAGAAAAGCAGCTCCCTGTGACACAGGTTTCAGGTGAGTCAGGTGTTTGGAAAGACAAGGGATGAGCAATCACAGCCTCCGTGTAGTTATCTATAGTTGCCAAGACTGGAAGACTTGGTGTTTTGATCTGTACATGAATGACAAGTGTGTAATACAAATAAATTGGCAAGCAGGCAGCAAAAATAGCTTTCAAACAATTAATGAGAATCTGTCTCAGTGCAGTCTGTTTCACAATGCAGTTGACATACAACAGCAACTGCAAACACAAGAGAAGAAGATGATTTCAAGCTCTCTGCATTTTAAGCCCACAGATGCTGCAGCTCAAGAGCCTCTTTAGAGACAAGTTACTCCTCTCTCTGCACCAGTGGAAGCTGGAACAAAGCAATGCTGCAGCTTCAAATGAATGTGAATGCTTTTCCAAGATGCACAATCCAGAACTTGGAGCAGAGGATGTATATTTACCTCTTCTGTACATGAGAGGGGACAAAAAAGGAAACAAGAAAAAGGGATGAAAGACCATAAGGCTGCCAGAAAACAAAGCACCTGTTGCTGCAAAGCATTTCCCACATCCTGACACAAAGCTGAAGAAAAATATCAGAATTACAATTGTGGATGACTTTTCATCATTTAGATGAGCTGTGCTATGGTCCATCACACAAAAAGCTAACAAAAAGTTTACTTATAAAGTAAATAATAAAAAAATCAATAAAAAAATAACCAAACCATTATGCATCTCTGATAAAGGATCAGCTTTGTTTTTCAGCACCCGAAGAGATCCAAAATCTCTCTTATTTTAGGTATAACATAAGAGCATCTGAACTAGCTATTATCTTATTTTTCTGGGTTTTATTTTATTAAAAGGGTACATTGTAATGATCTGGTCTTTATGCATGGAAAATATTATCAAAATCAGATCTCTACCACTGTGTTAAGGTGCAATATAGTCAGGGGTTTTTATTCCTGCCATTAGTATTATTCAATAATTGTTATAAAAACTTACTGAATCAATCCAAATGCCAAACTCTAACATCTTTCTCTAAACACTGACAAAGTCAACAGCACCCCACTGCCACCCTAGATCAGTAAAATTGCTTTAAAACAGTGATTTGAGGAGACAATTAAATTATTTCTAAATTTGAGTTAAATATCTCAGTGAAACTGCTAAAGACTCCCCAAACCAAGAAAATTAAAACACCAAGAAACTTCTGAAGCTGTCAAAGAGAACATCACTTTTGAGCTATTTTTGCACTCCTATAGATCTGATCTGATGTACCATTTTGGGGGAGGGGAGAAGTGTGCCATTGTGAATCGATTTTACAATAGGAGATTCTTTCCTGAAGGCGAGGCAGAGAACCTGCTGGTAGGTATATCAAGTCAAAAACTAAGCTGACAGTTAAAATTAGAAGTGACATTCCAAGCAACTCCTTTGTGTTAAAACAGTAAGTAGGAAAGTAAAGCTATAGCACAAGCTATAGAAAGAACAAACACTACAAAAAGGTAAAAATTCTTCTAAGGCATGGTTTAAAGCCTCCCCAGTCAGCTGGGTTGTGTGTGTGTGAATTGCACAGTTGATTTCTTTCAAAAGCATATATTCACCAATTCAAAATAATCAAATCTAAACCCTACAGACTAAGAATGCTACATACAACAAACCCTACATACAACAAACCACTTATGTGTTTTCACATCAGTTATTTTCCCTGATTCTGTCAAAGGAGCTAATCAGACTGACAGTAGCCCAATAATGCAGGCATGTGCAGGGGTCACACTTTTGACTGTGCTATAAACATTACCACCTACATTTGCTATTTTGGCATTGGCACAGATGATGTTCATCACTCCACTGATAAAGTACAGCTTTCTTATGGACTCAGCATGAAAGAAAGGAACAGGAATTATGGGGTAATATCATTCACAAACAGAAAAGCTAATGGTCTTAAATTTATTTCAATATATATCTATGACTATGTCCATTATCAAATAGCGTAAAAAAATTTTCTAGTTTTGAGATATTAACAAATTACTCCATGGCAATCAAAAGCATATAATTTGCAGAATTAAAATCACCCCTTTAAATACTAGCAAGCAGAATTCAACAATCTCCTTCCATATTATCTATTCTTCTGCTGTAATATCTCCATCCTGTGTCTATTAAGTAATGTGAAGCCTATGACCCAAGCTGTGTGATAAGGAAAGATGTGGTTGCTGGGTGTCTGATGAGGTGCTTCAATTATTCCAGGCCAGCTGTAACCTGGTAGCTCATTACAACCACCTTTACAAACTGTCAGCTCATCAAAGATGCTCAAATCATCTCTTACAAAGCATGAGCTCCCCACTGTGATTAAACCATCATGCACTGCTACCACATCCCAACTTCAAGCTGACAATATAATACCACTAATCTGCATTCACTCTGCAAAATGTTGACTTACATCACTGAATAAGTTCTGCAGAACACAAAACTACCTTTAATAGATCATTACCTTGAACAAAAGCGAACACATAACCAAAAGTAGTTTCCTTTTCAATTTCAAAATGCATTACTAATAATTATAGTGTATAAATACATGTTCCCTTTATTCACACCCCACATTCACTTGGTTAATTATTTCAGCTTGAAAATATCTCCAATTATCCTTCCCACCAGAACTTAGTTGTATGTAATTTAGATACTAATTAATTAAGATTTTCAATGTTATATTCTGGTGCAAGACTCCAGTGATATATCACAACACACCTTGGATAATTCTTTAGTGAATGTTCTCCCATTTTGTTCTACACTTCTGGCAGTTACATAAAATACGTGGCATTCATCTCTGCTCTGTTCCCTATATGTTGCCTTTTTACTTCAGAAATGTTAATAAGCCCTTACCACAGAGAGATTGCTGCAATCCTGGGAAGTCTGAGCATGTGCATACCTGACATAAAACTGACACACAATATTTCCAAGCAAACTGCTGTATCAGACCAAAGAGCCCTTATTCTGCCAAGTGACATAATGAAGTATCCAAGGGAGAGGAAAACAGAGCACCACAGTGCAGTCCTCTTTCAGTTCCCCTCACTTTTCACATGGGGATTTTTTCCTCAGATGTCTTTTCCATTCACTTACTCTCAATAATGCTCCTTGAGAGCATCTTGTACTTTTTCCCAATATGTGTCTATTTTTAGCATCTGCAGAACATTATGGCAAGCAATTCCAGTATTTCCACTACCCATTCCACAAAAAACCATCTTCTTTTGTTTGTTTGAAATCGAGTTCCCCCAACTTCCTTTAACATCACAATGGAAGAGAAACCATAAATCCCTATCTCCTCCTTCAAGCTGTTTTTTCAGATTACTATCAGTGACTGCCTGGGTCATCACCAGTTATCTAGGCTGAAAAGTTTTATCTTCTCACTCCTTGTCCTGATGGCTCTAACAGCCCTTTTTCTGAAACTTTCCCAGCACCTCTATGTCCTGTAAAATGAGGGGGAAATAAGTGCATGGGAAAATAGGAGACAGAGCTCTCTGCTTTGTTTGCTCCTTTCCCAGCATCTCCTAATACTGAATTTATTTTTTCACAACTGACCATCCCTCTGACCTTTTCAAAGAAACATAATTCTCTACAGATTTTATTCTTGGGCAGAAAGTCAGGAACTGTTGCAAAGCCCGTTATTTTGATGGAAAACTTTTATACTCTTCCTTCATATTCACACGTGTAACTTCACAATATGGATATTGACTTTTATCTGCCACTTAATTGCTAATGGTTTAGGCTTGTAAGGGCATTTTATGATTACTCATACTTGACACCCCATCTTGACTATTTAGCAAGTAACAGAATTTCTCACTTCACTGCCTACCTTCTTTTCACCACTTATGCAGATGTGACAGCACCAGACTGCCACATTTCCTAGACCTTATATTATATTCAACTAGTTATTCATGTAAGAAGTCTAGCAATGATCAGCATTATTTGCATCAGCAGGTGAGAAAAACTATATAGAAAGGCAAATGAAGAAGGCAAGCATATAAAGTGAATGAAAATAATTGCTTATATAACTATTTTGTGTGTGCTCTTGGAAGTGAAAGATGTTTTTAGGAATCACACAGATCATTGATTTAAATGATGCACAAACTGCATGCGCAATTACTCGAATACATTTAAAGTATGAACATCATAAATGACAACAAACTGCAGCAAAATATGGCATTTTAAAAATACTTCAAGAGCAGAGAAAAACAAGACCAAACTGCATTCTACTCATTGGCCTACAACAAGTGAAATGCTGTGCATATTACCACTGCAGAAAAAGCTCAGTCTTGAATAAAGCAGAGTTATGAACCACAGAACTCCAGAGAGTCTCAGGATGGATCACTTCATAACCAAATATCCTTTTTAACCATTCATACATTTTCCCCCAAAGTGAAAAATGAACCCAAAATTTCACTACATGCTACCCACTTCTCACACAACCTTAGAATAAAAAGAATTGGAATGGAAACATCGCAAAAATCAAGTGGCTTGAATATTTTAATTATATGCTGCCAATATATGTAGTGCATATATTGTAAAGATAACTCCCTTCTGCTTCCTTGGACTGCCCACAGTGATGGTCATTTGAAAGCAGGCTATGATTCTCCCCCACACAGCCCCTGAGCTTTAATCTCCTGCACAGTTCTTTTAAAATAAGCAAACAGAATATTTTTCAGTATCCTTAAGACTCATCATGCTAAGAGATGGATGTGTGACTAGCTGTAGTCTCTAAGAGGATCAGAAGTCACCCTAGCAGACCTCTAGACTGTTACCAGGCCCAACACCACTAAATGCCAACTTCTGAGCTAAGAAATAAATAAGAGAAGTACTTGAATTGTTATTAAGCTTCTTCATCTTAATTTCACTATTCCTCCTCCAGCACTTGCTTTTCCTTTCCTCTCCTTTTTGGAGCTAAAGAAACAGTAGCTCTCCTGACCACTTCCAAATGCAATGGGGCTTAAGAAGATATGTCAGAGCAAGGTATACTCTGCCTTTAATCAGCACATCTGTGTTCTAAGAGCAGCAGAATTAGGCCCTTAAAATACAGCAGAGATGTATAGAGGATATTATGTTTGAGGAAAAACAAAGCAAAAAGGCTCAGACCGCAGCCATAGAAAGAAAGATGATTGGGGGTTTTTTATCTCCCAGAAAAATTTCTTCTCATATTCCTTTGCAACCAATAAGTCTCTGGATATGAAAGGCAGAGTGATCAATTCATGTGTGGGCAGCCAGAGAAAAAGCCATCTAGGTTATAAGCTCTCAATTTAGAAAACTTACATCACACTCTTTGAAATGAGAGAGATTAATGAAGTTTCATCAATTTTCGTTTAATAAAGAAAAACATCTCCCTTTGCTACTGATTAACAACAATATTTTATTTCAGACATCTTACTGGCTTTCTGTTGTTCAGGATTACATCTCAGGAACTCACAAATTAAAGGATTCACATAGCAGATTGCAGGATTTTGGTGCTTAAGAATCAGGAGAAAAATGTCATAAGCAGCAAGAATAATGTTTAAGTTAAATATCAAAGGAAATGGTGAAGTCTCAATTAATAAGCTTGCCCCACTTTATTCTTAATAAGCAAATTTTTATAGAGTTTTTCAAAAAACAAGTGCTTCAACCCAAAAATAGCTGGTTTGCTCTATTAAAACATCATACATTCCTATTTTTTAGTATTTGTAACAACTGTAACTAAGCACGAACAAATATTTAAGAAAAAAAGCACATTCATGTAGACAATTGATACAGGACAAAGCCAGCCAGATATCAGCAGGAGGACATTTCTCATAAAACAGTTGTTTCATCTCTGAGCTCTCAGACCATCCTCAAGGGAGACCTACACAGCATTTCTCAAATCTAAGCTTTGGAATGGAGGATGCATTTTTACAAGAAACTAAACTGACAAAACGGCAAAAATTCATAACTCTGCTAGATACCAAACACATCCAATGGGCCTTAAAATAAAAATTATGGGCCCCATATGATCTCTTCCCTCTACAGTCAACTCCTCACATTCCTCCAGTTGTAAACTGCCCAACCCTTAGGAGGCTCTCTCATCTCTTCCCTCCACCAAGAACATACTGTCTATTTTTTTCCAGCTTCCCTCTCCCAGGAGTTACCCTCTGTTTTTGAGACGGTAAAATTGATCTCTATTTAACACTAAGAAACACTCTTCACCTTCTATTTGACTTTGAATATGGATGTTTTGATTTCAGACTTTAACAAAGGTATGTGTGATCATGAATGTGCCATGTCTCAGCTGTGTCACCTGGTCTAATAAACCCCACAGCCTCCAGCTATTGATCTATATTGTGCTCTTGCATCAGATACACCACCACTATCATTGTCCAGAGTAAAACACACGAAAAGAAAAAAGGAGTAATGAGCCCACAGCAAAAAGTTTTAGGAAAGGTATTTTTAGCAGTTAGGAAAGAAAGATCAATAGGTGAATGTGTGTGAGCAAGGAAGGTACCTACTTGTTTGAGTGAGGACACCATCCCATGTTTATATTCAAACTGCATTCAGTGATTGAATGTTCAGTTCAAATAAAGTTTTCAAAGGTACCTAGCAAAGAGTAGCACTGGGGTTTCTAACCTATTTAGCAGAAATTCTTTTTTAAATAATGAGTAAATACATTAAAGCAAACTTCTACCTGTACTTAGACCTATTGCACCTTCTCTCTGGAAATCTTTTCTTTCTACATTTTACAAAAATCAAAGTATATTTAAAAAGGAAACCATAAAAATCAGTCCCAAACTGAAAACCCCAGGTATGTAATCTCTATTTGAAGCCATGAGCATGAAGAACAAAAGTGTCCAGCTGCTGAAACTACCACCAGTCTTCTGGACTCTCAAATATTGAAGCATCACATTGTACATTCAAAGCAAAATGAACAAAGCCGTGATAAAGTTAGATTATTGAAATGCAATTAATCCAGAAATTGTTGGTTATAGCACTAACAGGCCCTAAATATTTCATTTATTTCACTTGCCTCAAATACAGTATAGATACTGAAGTCAACAATACCACATGTTGGCTACAAAACAAGCAAGCATAAAATTGATTGTTAAATTAGTGCTAAGAGTAAAGCTCTAAAATATGCCTTAAAATACATATCCTTCATGGAATACTAAAGCTATTTCACAGGCCATCTTTGGCTACTATTTATAAAATGAATATCAGATTTTACAATCACCAAGATAGTTGTCTCAATTGGCTTTGAAATTTGTTTCAATATTCTGTTATTCAAAAAATGCTACACAACAAAGAAACCAGGCAAGAATAAAAATATTTTGAAATTTTTGCTATCTTCCAGTGAAACAACTTTGCTTACCCCTCCAGTCATGTCAGCGTCTTAGAAAAATTCAAACTCAATTTCCTAACCAGACTACTTTGACAAAGAACCACATCTACATCATTACAGAAGCCAGAAAACTAAAATTTAAAAATGCCTAAATAAACCACACAATAATTGTTGCATCTGTGCAAAATCCATATAGCACTGCATGAACTTATGACAGCAAGCACAGGAAAATAAATACGGAATTCTTTAAGAACAGGGCAAGATCATAATCATGCTCCTCAAAAACACCTCCAAAGCTTCTGATAGGCCTGTTCAGGGACTTTTCTGAACAAATGGGCAATTGTGTTTAATGAATTTGTATCAATTCCTTCAGCATAATGCATTTGCCAATGTATTCAATCCTAGGTTTTTTTATAATTTGCTCAATTTTTTCCTAAAATTACCTTGGCTTTTATTTTAAATAACCTCCTACAAAAGACATTCTTCTAATTTGCTGTATTCCCACAGCAACCACAAAAGAAAACAAAATAAAATCCCCAATAAAAATTGTTTGAAAACACTTGGAAATATGCAGAAAGCACACCACACAGACGAGTTTAGGGCAAGCAAAAGGGCAATATGGATCACTTCAGAGTTCTTGCAAAATAACAAAGTCCTATCATTTTCACCTCTGAGAATTTGAATCTGGCTACAAAACACAAATTGAACTGTTGCAGGAATACTATCCTAATTTTGTTAAAGTGTTTTAAGCCTGTGACACATGGGCTAAATAATGCTGAGCAATGTCTGGAGAGACCAGTTCTAGCAGACAAAAGCTCATCCTCAAGGAAAATATTCTGTACAATGTCCTGATACAGCCTCAAGAGGCCATGCATTTGAAGAGTCCAAGTAAGAAGTTAGAGTTTGCTGACAAAACTATATATAAGCAAACACTGAGCTAAAATTTATGGCATACTATGCAGAATCAGGTTAAACTTCTCACCATAAGTGTGGACTGACAAATCACAAACATATTTGATCCCTGAGAAACAAAGCAACAATTTCAAAAATTTCAACATTTTAACATTCTGTTTTGGGGTTTTTTAGGTTGTTGTTTCATACTGCACTTGCAGGTCTTTTGATAAAATACTCTCAAAATCTCACTGGCAACAAAGTGATTTTACTGAAGATCATGAGTAAGTTAAGGTTAAATAGCCTTTATCTTGCCCTTTTGCATTTTCCTACCTCTTCAGTCATAAAAAAGCAGCTTACAGCTCTTGAAACAACTATGTCAAATGCTGAACATTGATAAGAGCAATTAATTTTCCCAAAGATTTTACAGCATAAAATTAAAACACACTCATGATTGTTATTAAAAGAAGAGTGAAGCTGAAAGCACTGGATTAAGGATGATGAAGCTGTACAGTGTTCTGGAAATGTCAATGTTTATTGCAACATAACAGCTTAAAAACCCATTACAGAGCCAACTACAACCTTCATATGGGCTTCATATTCCAACCTGAAGCTGTAATTATAGGTCTAAAAAAGACAAGAAAAAACAAAGCCCTAGAGGTCATAGTTTTAGTACTGTTCTCAAACAGCAAATCAAAAACTTTCTAGACTACATTATAAATGACTAAGGGAATAACACCTATAATACCCCCTCCCTAAAACCAAACACCAAGTCCCCAAAAAAGCCAAATACAACCCCCCTTCTTTCTTTATAGACATCAAAAGACACAGCAATCTTGTTTCAAAATCTGCTCCATCTATGCAATGCCTTCAATTGTGTGTGAACACAAGGACACATGTCCACAAAACAACACATGCAAAGTACCCCCCTACAAAAAAAAAAAAATATACAATGCTAACACAGTGCTACACATTTGGTCCTTTGTGGTTTTAATGAGTTCTCCTGTACCAAGCTGCAAAATCCTTCCAGACAGACTTTCATGAGCAGTTTGCACACAGAGACACTTAGTGAGCAGCAAAGTGTATGTTCTCAATATAAAATAAATAGAACATTATTTCTCCTGCTTCCACTTGCTAGTGTTATTTTCCATCTAGAGTAAAATAGAAAAATGCCTCCCAAAAAAAAAAAAAAAAAAAAAAAAACCTTTTATAAACAGTTCTCTCATTTAGCAGCTTCATCACTGCTCTGGCATTTAGCCACCCTAAAAAAGGCATTTATTGCTTCATACGCCATCTCACTCTTAAGTGCTGTGCCCTAAACATTGAATGAAGCATTAGATATTCCCCAGGAAACTGATCAAAATGACACAGCATAAAGGGCAACCAGCAATCTAGGGTATAATAAAATAACAGCACATTAAAGAATTAGTACAATATTTATACTCAGTTGCATAGAAACCCTGTGAAGCTACTTACAACATTGACTTCAGTACCCACTACATCCATCATATCACTACTAATTTAAATGTCAAAGCAGCTAACAGGGACTTTTCAGTGTTACAGAAGGTGCATGTTTATTATACTGAGATGCTGTAATCACATTTAATAAGGTGTGGGGAGAACCCACCAGCTGAACATTTCAAAGTAATACACGCGATTAATGAAACTCTTTTCTTTTTGCCACATCTACCCCAGCTACACTTTAGGATATTGTGAGCTTGCAGACAACCTGGTAAAATTATATGGTTGATACAGTCACATGGCTACACATGCATTTTTCAGTTCTCTTGGTTAAACATCACTAAATCCCTACCAGGACTCAGAGATGAATGACCTCATATCTGTGTTGTCAGGGGACCAAAGGAATACAATGTCCAACTGGTCCTGGATTTCTACTCAGAGTGGGAATAAAAAAATAATTTCCTTCTCCTCTGGAATTTTGAGGGAAAAAAAAGCTTATTTTCTCCTTTTACTGGAACTCCTACAGAATTTCTTCTGAATTCCTGTTTTAGGGAAGTCTGCAGGTTCCAGTTCTCTCTACTCATTCAGTACTTTAGGCTTGGAGCCCTTTTCCCCTAAGCCTTCATTTTTCCAGAGTTTGAGGCAAAAGGGAGGATAAAGCTGTGCAATGTTGATTTTGTCAATCTAGTCATCAACTCAAAAGACTTGATAGGAAGCAACAGCTTCCACTAAGTTGATTCTCGTCTTTATCACATTGCTGTGGACTCCAATCTAAACTACACCAAAATTAGATAACTCTATTTGACATTTGGCAAAAACTTCTAAAATTAAGAAAGGAGCTATCTATAATTCCATTCAGATGCTCTCATCTCTAATTATCTTCCTCCTGCAGGTGACTTGTACTCATCACCTGTACCAAGCAAAAGAAAGGCTTGGCAGCCACACAAGTCTCATCTTCTTGAACAAAACCAGCTCGGCATCACTCTGGGGAAGTGCACAGCAAGACTGTCTCAACACACAAGACCTGTGGAGAGGGATCCTGAGCAGAAATGTTCATGAAGAGACCAGGAGGAGGAGAAGAAGTGGACATAAAAGCAGTAAGGAGAAAGCTCAGCAAGTATTTCAATGTACAGAAGGTACTTAAAAGATCTGAGTGTCATTTCCAGAGACAGAAGCACTTCTGGAGTGCTTCAATTCTTTGCTTCATTTTTCTAATATCAATAATAAACCAAAGAAGTGAAACCAAAATTAGGACTTTAAGCTTTCTTAAGCTGGTAGCTGTAATTACTCTCTTCTAAGGACCCAATATAAATGCAGTAATTTCTGAGGAAAAGAGAAAGAAATTAGGCTCGTTTCAACTAATCTTTCTCACAATTACCAGGGATATGCACGATCAGTCTTCGTTAATTCTTTACCACAGAACTTCTCTTCAGATAAGTTTCTCACACAAGCAAGTCCTTAAGTAAAAGAGAATCAGCTTTCCAGAACATCTTATCCACGTCAATATATATTAAAGAGGAGAACTACAGCTACCATTTAACCTCTTTTGCTGTGAATAAATTGAAACACACTGAGCATTTCCTTAAATGCAGCTAGAATTTAATCTAGGCAACTGGCTAGGAATGTTAAGCAGCAGTATCATATCCACAAGTTTACACACACAATTTAAATTCTCTAGACTGGCTTTCCTACTCTTTTATCAATAGCAATAGTGTTGGTATCCCAGCTCTGAAAAATGAAACCACTGGAACCATATGTGCTCATAAGAAACACACATGCCATAAATGCCCCCTTCCCCCCACCCCCTTTTTTTTTTTTCTGCCTAAACAGAAAATTTTGTTTTAGGAGAAAAAGCAATGCTTTTATGCCTAGGTCAATGTGTTCTTTTCATCACAGCTGTTGAGTTCAAAAAACAGACACTCTAGAAGTAGCACAGCAGAAAAGTCTTCAACCAAAAACGAGAATTTTTCACATTAAGACATTTCTTATATTCATTTTTTAGCTGTGGAAAATATAAGTAAATGTTTCAATAGCCGTATTAATGTAGCAGAATGTCTTGTTTTTACTAGGATACCCGAAACAATAATTTCCTTCCTTACAAAACTTTTAAAATACCTTTTTCTGGTACTTCCTAGCTATGCCATAATAGCTATCCCGGATAATTTAATCCCAGATTATTCCATTTCTTATGGCAATTTCAAGCTTCTTGTAACAGCTTTTGAATATGTATTATCTGAAATTGAACTTCACACTATATTTAGATTCTACCTCATTTTTTACAGAGTTTTTTTAAGCTTTTATTTTAATGGAATGTCTAAAACTTTTTTAGTGTAGCACCCCAAAAAAAGAGTTTCACGCACAGTTTATCCTCAGGCACCACCATCCATCATGTCTTTACACCTCGTAACAGCTGAAGTCTATCAGAAACAATGGCAAAGGCAAACCTGAGTGCACAATGCCAATGATGTTAACAGAGTTTTTGCACCATAAAGTGTTCCATCCATATGTTCTTAAATAGATTATCACTCAATCTCACATTTTAACTCAAAGGTAACAGAAAAGCCTAAAATTTTTTCAAAATTACTAAGTTTCAAACATTTCCACAAACTCAAATGGCAGACATCAAGTAGTGTTAATGCAATGCCATGCTAGGTGAAGACAGAGAGGCTAGATTCGAAGTTGATCTACCTCAATCCATTTAATTTCCTGCTTTCATTTTCTGAAAATCATACTATATTCATCAAGGAATACATTAAAATTATATTGCCATTATCACTAAAATAGTTTTTCTGCTACAGTAAACAGAAATATGGAAGGGCTTCCACCTTCCATAAGGGACTGGTTGGTGACACAAAGGCATAAGGATACAGGAGCATATAAAGCATAGTAGAGGGACCAAGAAGTCTCCCAGACATTTGCAACTCCCATTACAATGTCCGTTCCCATGGAGAGATGCACATGAAGGCCACAAGGAAAGGAAGTATGAGAGAAGAGAATGAGCTTGTTTGTGACAGTTCTCCCCAACATTTCTACCTAGCAGAGTGGCATCCTCCTCTCCCTGGGCTGCTGCCAAACACAGCTCACTTGTAATCCCAGAATGCAGCAGCAACTCTCATGGTTCATATTCCCCCAGCAACTGCTGCTACTGCAAGAGCCTTAGTATCAATGCCACCTGCATTTGACCCTGACAAATGTCAAATGCAGCAAGCTGGAAAAACACCCACAAGTCCTGCACATTCATTTATAAAATATTTAATTTGGGCTCCCTTTCTTAACCACGGATAATAGCCACATAACTACTTGCGCCATTCAGCCTTGGTGTAAAGTGTTTAATGCAGAATGTAAATCTTACCATCTTGCCATTTGTGAAGGCATCAAAATTACTTGAAAAGCTCATCTTAACTCAAAGTACAGGAGAGGTTGTGAAATGTGATTTCAATGAAAAGCTTATCATTAAAACATACACCTTTCCATACCTTACAATTAAAATTAAAACACATCTTATACAAATATAAGAGTGAAAGCTGGAGATGCACATTATGGGCATGTCCTAATGCGTGCACATACTTCAGCCCTTCAGCCGAAATCATTCTATGGGAGAAGGAACAAAGTCCCTCCAGCACTTTAGGACTTACCAGATCTACTCTAAGTATAAGGCAGCCCTACAACAAGCACCATCAACACAGCTAATGAGGCAGCAAAAGGCAGGATTTTTGTACCAGCATCACCACTTTCCAAGGAAAAAGTACATGGAGCCACACCCTTACTGGCAGAGGAAGGCAAAAAACACAGCTTGAGACAAATGCTTTTAGCACTTTCCTGACTCAGGGTCTTCTTCCTCACAAATCTCCAGAGCAGCACAGTAGAGAGCTGGATCTAACAGAAAGAGTTCCTGGTTTGCTATTGCAATTTCTGTCCAGCACAAGGAGCACAGGACTTTAACAGCCTATTTTAAGTATCCCAGGTTTTCAGGACAGAGACAGGGCTTTGCACAGTGCCTGAAGACAGGCTGTCGTGCCCAAGCAACTGCAGGCAGCTGTGCTGGGCTCCTTCCAGCTGCTCTCAGCTCTGCACAAATGCCATTGCTGATAATCCTTCCTGAGAGCAGAGCCAAGCACTACTTAAAACTTCCAGAGGTCATTGATTACCAATTCTTTGGGTGCACCAGAATTTTTGCCTTAAATGAAGCTCTACTGACTATATAAGCCCCTCATTTAGACATAATGGCTGTGAGTTAATGCATGGATATAATTACAAGGTTTTCATTTTGCCAGGAAAAAGTGGTGTGTTTTACAGAGTAACTGCATAGTGAAATCACCTTTTTACAGTACATAAACTGAAACTAAAACTCACAACTTAAGTTACTAAAATTGTCACCACTATCATGGCTGTAATATGCAAAACAGTTTTGCTAGTTTGAAAACGCCATAAAACGACACTGTTGCTCTGAAAGCTTATTTATTATGGGTTACACTATACCACAGCAAGGCAGTAAGAAAACAGAGCAACCGTTGTGTGTTAACATCTTCTGTAAGTTTCATTTCCCAATAAAATGTCGCTAGGAATAAAAACATCTGATGCACAGATCAAAGACAGAATTTTCTGCCGTTCTGCTGTTATCAAAGACCAATTAGACAAAATGTGAAACGATAAGTAAAAAGGTCCCAGTTGGCATTTCCACTCTGGGTTAAATAACCTGATATGACTTGGCAAGTAGAAGCAAGTTCTGTCATATTGAGATCATTTTGCTTCTGCATTGCCAGATACCAACTCCTGCTAAGCCTTTAGGCTCCCTCCATTCTAGGTGTTAATTTTGACCCAGTTCTGGCCTCATTAAATACATATCCCCAAATACCCTCTTTTGCATAAAAAACCCTAAGTTACCACATGTAAGGTCAACAAATAAGCTCACTCTCATTTTCAGATTAGTGAGAAATCAGGCTACATTTCAATACTGCATGGTGACATACAATTCTAGGAGAAGTCTTATTCCCATTCCTGCTCCTTTATGTTGGGCAAATGGGCTGCAGCAGGAACAAAAGGCTGGAAAGCCAGTCTGTCAGAGATGTTTCCTTCATGCAGAAATAGTTTAACACACAGCCAAGACCAGCAGCTCATCATTATAAGCTATGATTTCTATCAAGATATACCACATACAATGAAATGAGAAAACGGTTTTGGTCTTCACAAGAATCCTCTGAACTACAACAAACTGGGTGCAGAGAGCAAGAGAGATGATGTCTAGTATATTACACTAAGGGAAAAATTACCCTATTAAAACAGGTAAGATGCCAAAAAGAGAAGTCAAACCACAGCATCAAGTCCTGTAAGAACATTTACACACATACTTGGCAATAATACAGCGCTTACTACAGATTTTTTTCTCCCTGATTGTTGATTATTACCTCTTTGGAAATGAGTGGCAACAACCCATAAAGCCTTCATTATCTAAGCTGTTAAATTTTATATCAAGCTATTTTTGCTTTTCTGTTAGTACTTATTTTACCACAACACCAAAGCAATTGCTACATAATTCTTCTGTAGCCAAAACTCCAGCTTATACCTGTAAGAGTGCCAAACATCACAGCTTAAAACTCAAAAGCTACACCCAACTCGAAAAAGCACTATACGAGCAACACATACAAATTAAGAAAAACAGTTAAATTGTGTTTAAAACTGCTACAAGCTAGTTTAGTTATTCTAGTATGCAGTCTATTATCTGTTACTTGACCCACGTTCACATTTTCATTTTTCAAGGCCAGGTTGGATGGGGCTTTGAGCAACCTCATGTAGTGAAAATTGTCTCCTTCCATGGCAGAGGGATTGAAATGGGATGATCTTTACGGTCCCTTTCCAACCCAAACCTTTCTACCCTTTTATGATTTCATGTCTTGAAAGCTCTCACTATTCAACATCCAAAAGAAACCTTAGAATGACTTACAAGGCTCTTGAACTAGCGATGACAGAGATTTATTTTGAGTGAGGAATTTTGGAGCAGCCTGCCACAAAACCACAAATTCAGAGTGAAGGAATAAAGGTAGCTGTGCCAGTCTAATTGCCATCCATATGTAGTTATATCACAATATCTAAGGGTTTTGTTCTCCCCCTGCACTGCCACCTTTTCTGCCACACTCTTTGTTCTGGTATTTGTTCCATGACACTCTCCATAAACTGTACCAACTATTAGCCTGAAGATAAGTAACACAGTAATACAAGGATTTTTCTACTAATTTAGTGAACATATCGATTAAAAAAATCATCAGGAGAAACACAGTGATGGGCACAGAACCTCACCACTGGGACCTAGGGTTAATTCAAGGAGTGAGATGACTTATTTTCCTTTACCAGCAACATATTTTCAATCTGCTCACTGCACAGCTTCGCCCACAGATTTAAGCCACTAGTTAAAATGATCTGATTATAAGTCCAATCAGTATTATTTCAAACTCAGTACAGGGTTAGAAAAAAATATTATTTATATTCCCTGTTCATGTGTTATTGGTTTTCTCACATCTCTTAGAAATGGCTACTTCTTAAAGTGAAAACATAAGTTCAAACCCATGAATTTTTCAGCAAAGAATAAACAAGAAATTGATTCCTTAATCAAAAGCACTGTACAGACACAAAGCAAGCAGGATTTTCAATTTAGTCCATATCAGAACTTTAATTCTTCATTTCCTGGCTTCTTTCCCAATATAGTTTCAATTTGGCATTCCATTTAAATGTATCCTTTCAACTTAGATATGATAGGCTTTAAATTTATATATTTCAAGTTCAGTAAACATCAAAATATTCTATTAAAAGATCATAATCAATTAACTAATGCCCTTGAAGTAGTTTGAGCAAACTTCTCTGGGCAATCAGAATTTTGAAAAAAATAAATAAATTAGAACAAAGTAAACAAAACAGAAGCCCATGAACAGACAAAAACCCTTGCCCAATACCTTGTACTCCTGGCTGGAATAAGCGCCACCTCTAATTTCACCACAGCTACCAGCATATTCTGAATATACAATGCAGTCACAGCTGTTCCAGTGACATTGGACCTTGCAGAAAAAGTACTTCTAAATCCCTGTGGCTGTGAGAAGTTGTAAATCCAAGGAACATCTGCCTCGCTGCTAGCTGAACACAATACAGAGTTTCATTTTGGTGCAAGGTGATGTGAGCTTGCCATCTGCTTTTGGCTTCACCTGTTTTTCATCAGGAAATAATCACCATATTAACATTATGAACTCCCAAAATATTTGCATGAAATGACAATTAACTTCAAGAGAGCACATGCCAGTGCTAAACTTGACAATTACAGAGTACCACTATGCTGCAGTGGTAAGACTGGTTGAGACTGGAAAAAGGACAGACATGTCTAAAGATAAAGATCATTCTTAGAAGTGGAAGTAAATCTCAGTACATTCAAATGCCATCTACAATGGTGAAGGGCTTAGGTTTTATAAGAAACTAAAAATCCTTTTCCATGCAATATTTAGAATGACAACTCTCCAGATCCTTCAAGACGAAGTGTGCTTTGCTCATGTTTAGAAATTCCCCACAATATAGAAACCCAACTTGTGTCATTCTTAGAGAAAAAGCCATAACACATTTTATTTCACTTAATCTTTAGGTGATAGAATAAAACCAGCATCTTCAAATGGAAAAAAAAAAAAAAACAACCCACAACTCTTTGAATGGTGCAATCAATAGACAGCACTCCAATCCAAGCTCAGCCCCAAAGGTAACTATAACCTCATTTCAGTTTACAGATTGCTTCTGGGACTTGAGCCCATGCTACCAACAATGTCCAAAAATGAAGAGGCAGCTTAAAATATTGCAATTGCAGCAAACAGAAAGCAGAGCCCTTACTCAAGCTGGTAGAAAAATAATTCTGGTTATCCTGTTATTTCATGAGGACAGCTATTGATTTTATTAACAACTTTTACCACTAGGGAGGAGTCAAGTAAATGCTCTGAGCAAACTACTTCAGCAACAAGGCTCCACTTAAGACAAGCAGTTTGAGATGCTGGCTAATTTTCATAATAGCTAAGGGTTTTCTTGTTAAACACTTGACAACTTCAACTCTTGAGAAAGCAGTCACTCCAGGCAATATAATCACCACAGTTCAGGTTAGGCAAGTGGCTAGTGACAACTGGTGAAAAGATGTGTCAGACCTCAAAAACAGCTAATCATTGAATGTGAAACACACACAAGTGCAGCTGAGAGTACAGAAGAACCCAGCTCTGCCTGAAAAGAGAGGTCTCAGATATTTTCTACAAAGTCCCTTCTGACATGCTATGTCCCACCTAACAAATGCCCAGCTATAATACTGCAAATATATAATACCAGCCAGCTGCAAGCTCATCAAGCAGCTTGTGTCTTGCAGGAGTCAGCTTCCATAAAGCCATCAGCTCAGAGACTGCCAGGTTTCAGTCATGCTGATTGCTGTATTACCAGTCTTCCTTGCAATTAGCTCAGATGTCACAGATCTGCCTTCCTTTAGTACCCCTGAAATCTAATTTTTCCATCTAGATTAACAGCTTTCTCTCCCCTCCACCTGAGAAAATTTTATCTGCAACATAAAATACTTTCACTGTTATCTAAGGATAAGAGGAATGAAAAGAATTCCTTCTGCTTGCTCAAAGCCTCAAAGCAGAATCACTGTCACTGTAGAGGGATCCAAATGATATCCCACAGTAGCCTAAGGACAAGCTCTCCCTCTAGAGAGACTTGAACCAACAAAGGATTGAAATCTAGAGAAGGTTCTTGAAACACTTAAGAATTTGAAAACCATGGAGCAGGAGATGTGGTTTGAGAAGTTGAGATAAGGCATTCCACTCTTTCTTCTAATTATTATTTTGATAGTTTCATAAGAGGGGGAAAATGTTCATGTACAACTCAAGTTCACAGCAGAAAGGAGAATTTAGGAAAACAGTATCTCTTTTTAGAATTCAATAAACAAGATTTTTTTTTTAAATCCTGCTGATGCTTTCAAAAGAAGAATAAACTTTATTTCAATTGATAACTGATATAACTCCTTTTCAGCCCAAAGCAACAATGCCTAATCTTGCCACAAACTCTGCTGTTTTCACATAATTGGGGGAAGTGTCTTATGTCTCTACAAGCCACTGTGATTTTTTTCCATAATTTGTTGAGGTTAAGCATGACAATTTGATTATAATTTTGCAAACATTACAAGCCTCAAAAATGAATGGAGCACACTTATAAAGAGGGCACTCCAAATTACAAAATATTTGACAAAAGTACCCCACAACAAGGACACAGGAAGGCAAATTGAATGAACTGCAGGTGTCTCATTAGTTCATAAATCTAGTTCAGCACCACTGTAAATATTCCCACCCTCCTCAGGCAGGGAACCACACAAAACTCAGGATGCTTCTAGTTCTGAAGGAGAAGTGGGTACATGAGAGTTCACCTTAACTTCTGATAAGCAAACAGGAAAAAAAGAAAAAACACTGCTGTTTTTCTTTCCTATATCTGATCTCAGTCTTTCGAATCATTGGAACCAATACTTATGTGAATGATTAAAAAAAAAAAAAAAAAGGAAGAGTTCCATAAAAAGGGAAAATCCTTTCCCATGTAGCATATGGTGGTAATGCCTCTAACAAACCAGCCCTGAAAATGAGTCTGAAAACACAAGGAACTATGGCCTACTTTTGTAAATAAGCATCTAATGTTTCCCCATGTCCCAGTTTAACAACTCAATAAGATACTTTTGAGCTCAGTACAGTATCAACTGAGAGGCTTCTCTAAAGTATATCCTATAATCCTGAGCAAAACATGTGAAGCCAGCCAATATGGATTCTATCTTCCAGAAAGCATAGCATTTTCAAACAAATGTGAAATTTGGGGGGGAAAAACTACAAATATGGTCAAGTTCTGCAATTCAAACTTAATAGAAGTTAATCCTAAAACAAACTGGGAACATATACCTATAGACATTCAATCCTAAAGTCTGTTCTGCCTAATAATCTTTTGGAGAGACATAGCCAAATTGTTTCAGCATTTTGTGTTACAACACTCCACTTTCCAAGGCATTCAGAGACACTACTAACAAAAAATAGTCAGGACTCAAAAATTAGAGTTTTAATTGTAATAAAAAGCAGTTGGTAAGTATATACATGTATCTAGAACACAAAGAAGTTAACTCTATATCTTACCAATAATAAATTCAGTTATCTCATAATGCTACTTTAGTGCTTTGAGTTTTAGTTTTTTTCCTTTCAGTGGCAGCTATATCAGGTAAAATGCTATTTACATGGCTTGAGCATCCCAATTTGAAGTCCAGTATAGATCTCCCATCTGCAAAAATTGGGGTGAAAGGCTATTCACCCATTGTTGTACACTACCTCCAGATCCTTCTTCAGCTGAAAATACTATAAGATTACCTAGTAGCAATTTTTAGGCTGGGGACAGCTGCAGAATAACTATTCAGCTAGTTTTATGTAACTTGATACAAAGACTTTTCTGTGATGCACAGCCAAATCCTTTCTTGCAGAATGTCACAAAGAACAGAACAGATATTCAAATAATACCAATAATTTTAAGAAATGGATAATCTCTAGATAGACCTACAACTCAGAGAAGCTGCACTGATCTGGGACAATACTCAACTGCAGCCAGAGATTAACATATTAAATATTTAATCCAACAAATAGCTAGCAAATCCATCTAGAAGCATATCAAAATCATGCATTCCTTATGCAAGCAAGTATTAATACAGCATACCAATTAATTCACATTCAACTTCAACAGGAAAACAACTGAGACACACACAGAGTAAAAGTACTATCCTAGGGCTTTTTCCTGAATCAGAACAAGGGTGCACACATGAAATAGGTGAACAGTGAAACTGTCTTGCTGTTCATCTCAAAACCAAACAAAAAATGGAAAAAAAGAAGTAAGACTCAAACAGTTGTAATGGTGTTTTGTTAATAAAAATTACCAGTTTCTGCACAGTCAGCCACAGAAGTCCTGGACAACATGTGTACGAAATCCCTAAATAGTCAAACACTGGAAACTTGACCTAATTCTGCCACTAGCCTGCTGTGACACTGTGGCTACCAAACTCCCTACACAACTTGATTATTCCATTGCAGGGGGGGCAGAAAATCAGGCAATCCAATTCTAACCAAGTGGCCGTGTTAGTGCTAGAGCTTTGTAAAGCATTTCCTACATTCTCTATTCTCACATGCAGTGCTGGATCACATGGATTTCCTAAGCAGACAACTCCTGTTTGCATAGGAAGAGACCTGCTTCACCCTTTAAGAGGTCCTTAATACTCTGCTGGCCCCATTTGGTGAAAAAAGCTGGAAAAGATATCCCAAATAATCTAAGAACTATACACTGAGTGCTCAAACAAATGGCTTTATTAGAAGTAGTATGGTGACCAGGGTGCCAGGTAAAGAAAAACATGTGTTCATAGTATCAACAGTAACACCACAATTCACCATTTTTCCTGTGTCCCACCTCCACTTCCCTTTGCTTTCCTCTTCTGTCAACACGTGACTTGCATATTTTTATATCATTTCAGATTAAAACCTCACCTTTATGAGGGCCATACCTTGGGATACAAAACTAATAGTGAGATTTCATCTCTGAAGTGAACAAAGTGACAGACCTTAGAGAAATTTAATTCATAGCCATAAGTGAGCTAATACAGAATAAAAGTGGGAACACTACTTCCAATACAAGGGACTGAGAAAAAAAGTAGAAAAAAAGTTCAGTGGAAATTAAAGCGATAAAGTGCATGGACCAGAAAAAAAAATGAAATCCAGCTTGAATACAAGTAGAAAAACACACCTGTGGGAATACAGCATAACATATAAATGTACCTGGTGAGATCTATTGCTTAAAGATTATTCATAATGTCAAGAATTCAAGTACAAGTATTAAATGAGCTGCCCTATTATGGAAGCTGAACGATTTGTGTGATAGGTAAGCAGGACATTTATCACTCTTCAGGGCTGGAACAGTAGTGAAACTTTCCTTTCATGCCCCTTATAGCAGCTCTCTGCCCTAGAGAAATAATTTCCAACCATTCATATAGTGTTCCATTTTATTCCTTTTACTGCTTTCCTACTATTAAATAGGATCTTTTCACTTTGTCTCCCTCTTCTCTTGTCCCCAAAATATACTGTTCTTTCTTTTCTCTTAAAAGATCATCAGCCCATCAGAGCTGAGATGGGAACTGCTTCAAAAATCAAGACACTCAATAAGACAAAAACAACAAAGGAGAAGTAAATATAACATCCATAAATGCACTGTAGATGATTATCCAGTGACTCACAGGATGACAATCAGACAAAAAAGCCAAATTCAAACAATTTGAAAGAAGTGAGAATCTTTCTAAAGTGTTTCAACTTCATGACCATATATATTCTTTGAGGGGGGAGGGAAAGTCTTATAGTCAAGTTCTTTACACTGAAATTCTATGGAAATTACCTGAAAACTACATCTAAAATACCTTAAGGTATACTGAAACTTATTTTTTCATCATTTCTCATACAGCTTTTTAAATTACATTAAGAATATATTCACCACTTATATGATGGAATTTAGGCTACTCTTTAAAGATCTTTTTATACTTTAAAAAAATCCTGTAATCTGAAAGGTATTCGAAATGCAGTGACATTGGACTATAAAGTGGACTAAAGTCTCTACTTTAATCATAAAATCTTTAAGCATTTCTTGCCACACCAAGTAAATTTCCTTTCCTGTTTTTTAAGGCGTGATTGGAAAATCAGCCCTAAGTTCTGGGTGAGCAGCACCACCCCCCTCCAAAACCAAAAAATCATCAGACCCTTTGGAATATACAGGATGGAATTTGAAAAAATCCAGTGGAAGATAATTTACTTGTGCTAAAACATGCTTGGCAGACATATGGAAGAATCCAAACATTAAGAAACTAAAAGGGAAAGAATGTATTTTACTAGAAGACTCAAGTTTTGCAATTCTCATTGAAAAAAGATTTCTGCATTCAATGTACTAATTGATGAGGAGGATTGTTCCAGCAGCTGGTACAGTTCACTGTACAGTTCCAAAAACTTCAAATTCCTGGTACTGTGCCACTGCTTTCACATTGCAATACAAGAGACAGTCTGGCAGTAAGTATCACTTAAAAGACCATAAAACCCTTGAAAACTACAAATGCTAAAGAGGTGTGACTGCAGATAAACAAAACATCTAGAAATCTTCACGTTTTTTAAGATGGCTTCTCTTGCCCCAGCCCCAGGTTTCAATTTTATGTAACTGAAATGAAGCCCATTGAAAAGCTTCAAGGCTACTTTGAGAAACAAACTAAGGAAAAAAGTTCAAAATGGTGATCTCAAATCTTCCTCCCAGATATCTCTAAATCTGGGAAATCTGCCTTCCTGCTCCTTTGCTTAAATGCATTCACTGCATTCCCATACAGTTCTGGTACAGTTAAAAATAGGAAACCAAACTAACTTTTCATGTTTTTTATGAATGTAGCATTTAGAGAGACAAAAAGAAGCAAAATCAAAAGAAAATCAGTTTCAACATTCCAAAACGACCTGTTCCAAAATATGGGTTTAGACCACATTTGCTTGAGAATATAAATTATTTCTGTTGTACATTAGAAACTGTATTTATAGAGTTACACTGCTTATAAACCAAATGAGAAATAAACCCCATGATGATATGAGAAATCATGTCTACTAGGCTGAATTCTGCACTGACTTTTGAAAATGCTTTAAAAATTAAAAACAAAAAGAAGCCAATAAATCAAAAACAGCCACAAAACAAAAACAACCAAAACAAAACAAACACCATTAAGAAGAAAAAAAATCTTTAAGTATACTGAGAAATATGATGGCTAATATTCCAGGTTTTTCAGCTACCAGTTCCACCTCCATGGGTCAAACGTGTCCCTTGCAATTCATCAGTGACTCAGGACTTGTATGAAGAACAAATTCCATTTCACAGGTCAAATTTTGGATGAAGCCACAACCTGCACATTCAATAGAGCCACTGATACAACACAGATTCATATTTTGCTGTAAAAATTCTTGTAGGAGACAGGAAGAAAAGATAATCTTATAATACCATTAGCTACTCTGCACTTTACGATATCTAAAACAATTTTCTTCCTTTTCAGTTATTGTAAAAGCATTAGAGTCCCTTTTTACCAGTCTTCTACTATGTTGTATAAAAGTCTCTAAGGGTTGAAACAAATCCAGTAGTTTTCCTTTTCCAAGGCTATGGAAAAAGAAACCTATTCCACCCTATCAAAATCAAGTTGTCCACCTCAGTAAGCTGTCTGTAATATTATTGGCTCCCTTATTACAGGGTTACTCTCGCCCTGTCCAGCAAGATGCCAGCAGTGTTTGCATCTTCCCAGCTGTGCAAGGCTGAGCAAGCCAGTTTGAACCTAAAAAAATTTATAAGGTCAGAATCAAATGAAGCCCATTGTTGCTTGGTATTTTCCAGAAACAGTTTCTGGTTTTTGTCCCTCTATGGTTACAAGCAGCCACACAGGTCCTTGTACACCCTCAAAAGGGTTGTGACGTCCAGCTTTGCCCATGAAGACAAAATCATTATCCAATTAGATTTATACACAAAGCCACTGAATACAAACTACCTTCATTTTGTTCATGTATTCCAATAAAATAGCATTCATCTCTAAGATGAAATCAGGAAGCATGAAAAGAGCATTTCCTAAGCATCAAAAAGAGTTTAAAAGAAGACATAAAACAGTCAAAACAGAAAATTGAATTGAAGCTTTGACTAACAAGATTTCTGTCACTGTATGAGTTAAGTCTCTCTAAAAGAAAAAAATTTTAAAAATCAGTTCTTATGCAGGCTGTCTCTCTGTTCTTTAAGAAGCCCTGGATTTTAAATTCTATTTATGGACAGGAAGCGAGCAGTAATTCCTCTAGGGTTTGAACAGTGGTTTCGACAATATTTACATAATTTAGACTCCCTTTGGCTATGACTTCAATCTAAATAGAACACTTCAGAAATGTGACAAAAGAGTGCAGTACTAAGCACAATCAGAATAAAAATAAAATAATATTGATTTCATAATAAATGAACTTGCTTCAGAGGAGGCTTTTTGCCTGTGCTGTTAGAGGTATTCCTCATGTTTGGGATTTTTTTAGAGAAATTTTTTAAAAGTCACTACCATAAGATTTCAAGACCAGATTTCCACACAGTTTTTCATTACAAGTGGTATACTGGAAGTCTTCAATGCATGTGGAACCCCCAAGCCTCCTAAAAAAAGAGGAGCCAAATCCAAAAGGCTGTCTTACTGGCTTGCCTTAATGAAAAATATCTGTTCCAAGATATAAGCTTCAACCCTAATGAAAGAATTTGAGCAACCCTATCTCTGCATGCAGTTTCCAGTCTTCACTGCACCACTTTTCCTGTGTCCAATTCTGAATGGCACATCGGGGCCCAGTTTTCATTTCCACAGCCAAAAGAGAGCAGCAAGCAAGTGTAAAATACAATTCCTTGCAGTATTTCCATGGCATCTGAGTAAACAGCATTTGAAGGTGGGAATCTATTCCCACCATTCTGCATAAGAATGCCCTACCATTCCATCAATGTACATTCAGCTAATACAGTCCTGATCTAATGGTTTTGTCTGAGTAACTTGTCATGATTGTAAAGAGCCTCTCTCACTCCTTCACATATATGACAAGAACAGTTTAACTTTGTCACTTAACAGCTGGCCTACACTTCCATATGCAGGCAACAACCACTTTAATCACCTCATCACAGGAATTTTTAATTCACATAATTGCAAATTCTATGGCCATTTTACCTTAATTACTTATGTTATGGTCAACAAAAATTTCATAAGCCATCCAAGACAAGTCACCAGCAAAACTGAAAACTCCTGTAAGTTAAGCATTTCAATTCGAATACCTAAGCAAATAAATACTACAAAGAATGCTTTTTCTTTTCATTTTGAAATTTTAACATTGATGATCTCAAAGGACATACTAGCTCACGTTGCCAACAAAGCAGAGAAATCTGCAATCAGAAGAGAACGAATCCAGAGTGTCAGGAAAAACAACTTCCCAAAGCACGCAATGGGACTGTCCCTACTGCATTTCAAAGGCCACCATGCCACTTACTCACACTCAACATCATCACTCAGCCCCTGCCTCTATGAAAGCAGACAAGCAGAACACTGGAGTCACTGCCAAATGAACAGGTTATTGACCAGTATCGGCCCTTTCGAATCAGCAAGGTCCTCGTGAACCATTTCACAGTGAACTTGATGTCACAGACAGAGAAAAAGGACATTTATCTCACCTCCTCTGCCACTGCTTCTAATGATTTAATCTCACACTTGATTACCTCATGTGAAGTCTGACCTTAAGAACTGCCTGGTGACAGAGGACAGTGGAAGAAGATCTCATCTCAACAATGGCCACAATTTCTCCTCGAGTTTCTGCTTCTCGTTAGCTCACCATCTCTGAAAAGTCAAATAAAATTATTGAACTAGTTATGCCTGCACAGCTGGCAGGGCAAGGATTCAAGAACATGTCTGGTGTGCCCCATAACTTAAATTTTGCATATTTGTTGCACAAGTCAAGCTTTTTCTGCCTCACCACGTTCAGTTCTGGAGCTTCCTCCACATGTATGCTTCAGACTTTGTGAATCCCAACAGACTGAAACTTGGGGATTTGCTCAAAATGGATCAGACAGACAGAGGCAACAGTTAGCTTTGCCAGCAAAAAACTTTACTCAGAGTTTTTAACGCTCTCCTATCTGAAGGTGTCAGACTTCAAAGCAAGAATGCCAGGAGAACAGAGACCTGAAACGGCAGATTTACTGCAGCTAAAAGGCTGAAAAACAACCAGTAATATCCTTATAACCATTTGTAGTACAAAAAAAGAGAAGCAGCTACATGGAATTTGGCATTACTCCACAATTAAATAATTTAAATTTCCTGCTTCACTTAGAGCATTATACTCCTACTGTGCTTAATGAATGAAATTTCACAACAGCAGTGACTGCCTGTCTGTCTTTTAAAGCTCTCAGACAGCTGAAATCTTCTTTCTAGTCATCTATTTTGTAGCTTTGATCAGGGGAGTAACACAATCATAACACAAGTGTAGCTCTATAGACTCCAAAAACATTCTTTAATAAGAATCTCAGTCATCTGGTATGTGTTTCTTAAGCACTTTGGGGATTTTTTAAAATAGATTTTTTAATAAGCAAAATTGACATTATCAAGCCCTTTATGTTTCGCTCTCTTCTCTACAGCAATTCTAATTCTCATTTCTGTTATTTCATTTCATAATTTTCAAGTGTCACAGAAAGCTGAAATAGCAAGCATTAGTGCATGGCATCAGGGACAGGCAGTCACATCCAGATTCCTAAAACCAATACAGCAGATACATTAGGCTACCATGCATTCATTTAGCCAACAGCTCGAAAACAGAGATGAGGTTTCAGTAAGCAATCCCATTTGAAAACTATTCTGTGCTTTTTTAACTCTCCATTAACAGAGGTGGAAAGAAATACAAGGGAATTATTTCTTCAAAATGGAAGTGCATACATAAACTAAGAGTGAGAAATTCATCACTTCTGAAAGAAATCTCTCTCTAATTTACAACACTTCACCAGACAGATGTGAATACTACTCTGATCCAGGCCAGAAAAACTCAACAGAATAAGAATTGCAGAATCATTTAGGTTGGAAAAGACTTTTAAGAACATTCAGTCCAACCATTAACCCAGCACTGCCAAGCCCACTGCTAAAACATGTCCCTGAGTGCCACATCTACACATCTTTTAAATCCCTCCACGGATGGTGACTCAACCACACTTGGTGAACAAATTTTTCCTAAAATCTCATCTAAACTGCCCCAGCACAACTTGAGACTCCTTCCTCTTGTCCTCACCCTTGTTGTCAGGGAGGAGAGACTGACACCCTCCCTCTAGGTAGTTGTGGAAACCTTACTCTAATGGCTCCCCATTTTGAAAGACCACCAAGGACAAGACAGAACATACTATTTTGGGACTGCATACAGCCAAAAAACTGTTTCCACATTCACAGAAGTTATAAAAATGAACTAAAACTCATTTGTTGCACTTGGATTCCCCTTGAGGCTCAGCACTGCTGCAAGCATCAAAACTACTTGTTAAGTTTCCATTCCATACAGAGGAAAAAACAAAAGGTATACTAGCCTGAAGCAGGTTGTCTTCTAGCCATGGCCACCCTTCCCTATTCTAGAGGCAGATTTTTCTCATGAGGTACCAATTCTTCCAGTGTTGAAAAAGAATACATTACCCTTTTCTTCAAATAGTTGAAGAAAAGCTATTTGTCAAAAAGTTGAAATAGCCTGAATTTTGAATTAATTGCTCTGGTTAAATAAATTGATCAAGGCTTCCATTTGCTAGTTCCAAGACCAACCTGATCCTAAATGATGAGAGTTAATAAAAAGGTACCATAAGAATTCGGTAATGATTTTACAAGGAAACATTATAAATACACTAAAAGCAGCTTGCACTTTTATTACAATTATTTGCATTATCTTCAAACAAAAGAGAAAACTCTATATTCCTCCCTTGCCTAAACTTGGAACAGAATTCATACCGCTGTTGGAAAAGCAAGTTTGAAAAGCAACATTTTTCTCTTAGAATACAGCTTCCATTCTACTCAAATTATTTACTCTCTCACTTTAGTAGAGGCTTAATTAGAGTAATAGAAGAAGGGGATATTTAGGTGGTTTTGTGGACCTAAAATTGTCAAGTGCATAATAGTAAAAGCATTCTTAATTATAGCATATATTGCATATTAAGCCTACTGCACATTTTCATTACATTTAGCATTATTAGCCTTATTTATCTGCACAAGGAAGACAAGGAGCACAGCTCAGCTGAATGCCACAGAGGCAGGCTGGAGGAAGGACAGACAGACTGCAATTACATTGGGGCACATATTTCAGCAGAAGTCTTTTTACTGCACCAGGTTTTGCTGATTTATTATAAAAACTGAAAGAAATGGCCCTGGGATCAGCAATTCATTCCTATGTGCCAGGGTATTATTTGATCAGTATATGTAGATTTCCAGAGGTGATTTTCTAGCTATTGTCATGGCCATTAGAAACCATCTCTCTTCACTAGAGTGTAGTCCTACAGCATAGCAATATTCTTATGAATTCAGACAGCCAAATCACATGGAGAACTGATTCCTAAAGCCAGCTATATTATTTCTATTATCTCTTTACAAAGAAAAATTATCTTTTTGTATCCTAGCTAAATCTGTAACTACTCGGACTGCTATTTCCTTTTTTAATTTATCCATCCATTCTTCACATGCAAAGCCAGAAGACATAATTACTCAACATCATTTGAAAGTATCCTGAAGCAAACAAGTCTGCTTGTACATTGAGAGCATGAGTGTAACAACCCAAAGTAAATCATCTCCCTTTTAATTTTCTGTTGTTATCTAAATGTTGAGAGAATAATTCCCCCAAGAATAGATTGGGATACCTAAGCTATGGTTGGGTAACTGCTGTCATTTCTACCTGAAAATTTTTAGAATCTCATTTTAATCCTCCAAGAGACTGACTCCAGGAGAAACAGAAGGAAAGAAAAACAAACCAACCCCAAAACAGTAACAAAAAACCCCACACCTCTGAAGGTAAAATACACCAGGCTTCAAAAACAGCATAGGTACTATAAAATTTGTGGCTAATAATTTTTTACTTTACAGTCCAGTGAACAGTACAGAAGATAGACACACATTTGCAGAATCTGAAAGCAGGAAACCATGTCTCAATCATTCCCACAGCCCTCACAAACAGGATGATTTTTCACTCGGCACACATTCTTCTCCCCGTTCACCTACTCCAGCACCACCTTCTTGATCTGAGCTACTCAACTCCATGGAAAGCTGAACACAAGTGCAGGAAACAGAGGTTGGTGGGAGACATC
Source organism: Cichladusa arquata (assembly GCA_026413545.1). Classification (NCBI taxonomy): domain Eukaryota; kingdom Metazoa; phylum Chordata; class Aves; order Passeriformes; family Muscicapidae; genus Cichladusa; species Cichladusa arquata. The sequence continues at coordinate 10,138,205 of JAOTQP010001652.1, forward strand.
CCCACACACAGCCCTGCCCTTGACACAAACCATCCCCTTACTCCCCAGCATATATCAGCTCACTTACATGAAGAGGAAGAGGCTGATACAAAGGAAGGGTTCAGACAAGTGAACTTGTTTATATCCAGAAGGATTTTCCTTAGTGCAAGGAGAATAGCACCTGGTGATATACAGCTAAAACCCAAGTGTCCTCTAGCAGAGGGCAAAGCACAATAAGGACTACACATTATTTCAAGAAATGAACAAGCCTACATTTTTGGTGTTCAACATGACCCAAAGCATTTAGATACTTTGCAAAGACAAATACTTCAGACAGTTTACATGGCAAAGCATTTATGTTAAACGTGTTATTAATGGTAAATGTAGCAGCTTAAATATGAGAATTTCAGTCAATTGCCAGTTCTTAGGCCAAAGAGGCAGGATAACTATTCACGTTAAAGAAATTAATTTGCCAGTAAATCATGAAGATGCTTTAAGAAACAGGGCAATCTGAAATAGCTTTAAAAAACTTTTACAGAGGGTTAAAAAACGTATATCCCAAATCTGCTTTTAGTCAATTTACAAAGAAAAGACCTTTCAGAAAACTGACTCCAAGCAGCATTTTCCATCAGCATTTCAGATGTCTGAGCAGAACGCAGAATTCCTTACTCCATGATGCCCTGAGAACTACAATGACTCTTAAGTTAACCTGCACAGCACCTTGAGGGATACACAAAAACTGAAAAATTCATCCTGGAGCATAGAAGCACTTATAACTTGTGGCACATGCCAAGTCTTGACCTAAAATAGATTATTTTAAGCAACTTATGAACTTGGAGTAAAGAAGAAGAGTCAATTTAGCTTTTTAGAATGTGTTTTGAAGAACAGTAAAGACTGGCAGCATAGGATTGAGCCATGTGCTGGGCACTTTTCTAGATCCCAGAAATGGGGAACTGTGGCATTTCCTCACATGTTAAAAAGAGGAACAGAAACAATTACTGCTATGTAATATGCACCATATATTGTTTTCCTGTAGCAGTAATTCTGGCAGCTTGAACATGCAGTTTGCAATGCCTGCACAAGTATTTATCACTGCTTCCCCCAGCTTCTGTCCTCCCAGGTACACACGGCTGTGCTTGCACATGTACACACATAAATTCAAATATCTGACTAAAAAGGCAACACACTGAGATGCCACATTTATTTTTCCAGGCAACCATTTAGCTCACAAAGGGAAAGCAGTGTGCTGCATGCTTACAAAATCTCATGGACTAGCTGATCTAGGGCAAATCATCTCAAATCACTTAGAGGAAAGATAATGATTCTCTCTAATGCAATCAGCATGCTGCTTACAGCACAAATTTGCTGGGGTGCTTGCCAGCAGAACAAACCTCATCCACTGAAGTATATATCCAAATCAGTATTTCAATTTAAAACAAAGATTTCTCCAAAGAAAATGACTGAGTTCAGAGAAGAATTTCCAAATCACTTTGTTCATATTTTTAGAATATTTAACAGCAATTTTTCCACTTCTGAAATCCAGTTACCACGAAGATTAAACTTATATTCATTTATTTATATTAAGAAAAAGGAGATGAAGGCATAATATCTGGAGATTTTTCTGTATTCACTCACTATATCCTGCTTCTTTGCTGATGAAGCAGTGCTTTGCGCAATGGAGCAGATATGAACAATGTTACAGTCTAAAGACCAGGGGATCTCAAGCAGCTCTTTGGGGCCACAAATTAGAAAGTACAACACCACAGAACAGAGACTGTGAGAAATGGAAAGTCAGTTTGACTTGCTTATAATATTAAGCATACAACAAATAAATATAAAAGATACTTGGTCCCACCTCTGTCCCGTGCAAAAAACTTTTATACCAAATTTTGAGACCATCAGCTCGAACATCACCCAAAGGAAACAAATTAATCTCACCCATCCCTGCGGAGCCTGTTCCAGGTTCCAGCCATCCCCAAGTGAAGAACCTCCTGATATCCAACCTAAACTTCTCCTGACACAACTTCAAGCCATTCCCTTTGTCCTGTCACTGGTCACCACTGAGAAGATTTCAGTGCCTGCCCCTCTGCTTCCCTCACAAGGGAAGCATGGAACTATTGCTCACACTGAGGTCTCCCCTCAGTCTCCTCCAGGCTGGACAAACCAAGTCCTCACACACCCAGTCTGTACATCTAGGGCTGCCCCATCCCAGGGCAGAATCTGGCTCTTCACTTGTTAAACTTTGTATAGAGAATAAGCAAGATAGAGGCATCATCCTGTTACTACTAAGCCTACAAAATAAAATAATAGAACTAAAACCCAAACTAATAAAGCACAAGATACAAGATTAGTTTTTTTAGAGTCCATAGCAAAATAAAGAAATCAATTTTTTGATGCTATTATCAAAGTGTCTCCTGCCTGAGCATAGAATTTTTCACCTGGGGTAGCTACTGACCTTCAAGAAAAACACCACCTGTCAATATCAATGCAGGTGTGCCAAGCCTGCTGTTCAACCCTCCAACTGAACAAAATACTGCTGGCAATCCAGGAACTGACCTTTTGCTTTAATCCTTTACTATTATTTCTCTATGTGGAATACTAGAGATAGATGCAGTTTTCCATTCCAAATATTTTTTTTCTTCTTCTAGTATAAATTTTTTTCTGCGTCCACAAAAACCAGCAGGTTTTTATTTGCTTTCCTAGCATATTCTTACACATCATAAGCTACATACTAATAATTAAAAACTGGTTTACTTACAAGTTAATATATATTATCTTCTTATTCATAGCAAGATTAGAGTATAAATTTGGCCTTCCACAGAATATTCCCAAATCAAAATGCATCAAATTAGATAGCAGAATCAAAAATAAGTACAGCTGAAGAGACCTAAATCTACAAAATGATTCCTGAGAGCAGCTGCTGAATTTCTGTATTGCCAACAACTAATGCTTCTCTCCTAGATGGTTCAAAGACAAAATACAGAAAGAGGCTTCTAAAAAACAGAACCAAAGCAACCCATCCAAAAACAGGAGGAACAGGTGAGTAATAGATATGCAGCAGCAACTCTTCATTCATTAAATGTGCACATTATTCTTCATGAAAATTGTTGACAGGAAATTGCTTTGTTTTTCCTGGAGTTCATTCTCATCTATGGAGGCTGTTACCTGTTACCTTCCTAGCCATCCATGGCTGCACACTACCTGTTATTTTCCAAATTAGATCAATTTATGACTCTGATCCATGTTTTTGTGAGCAGTTGAAAAGGTTTTGTAACCAATTCATGATATGATCCAATCCCACAGATGACCTCAGAGCCAAGTTCTGTGTTTCTCCCAGAGAGCAAAAGCCAAGCAATCCTCCTCCTGCACTGCCTGCTTGGATTGATCTTAGTGCAAAGACCTTTTTTAGATAACATTCATGAAAGTTTAAATTGTGGAACTAATAGAATAAATGGATAAGCCTAATCCTACATCTAACTTCAAATTTTTCGACTGGGGAACCACAGGGAGGAAAAAAAATGGGAGACTGGAAAAACCCTACACACTCTCTCTGCAGGACTCACCTTCTGGTCATGAACAAAGCATAATTCTAACCTTCCTCAGATTCTCACCCAGCCTCTATGGAAGTAAAACAAATTAGCACAACACAGGACAAGCAGAACTCAATTGCATTTATATTGCAGAAAACTCCAGCTCCTTGAATTTTGTGGCAAATACCAGGAGAATTTTAGAACACTGCTGCAATTTGTTTTGAAATAGCAATAGCTTTAAATTTTTGAACAATTTTTCTTCATTCAAAATTAAATTAGGAGTCCACTAAGTTTGAGGTCTATCAGCTTTACAGTTATTACTAAAAAGTGCAGATTTAATTCCATGCCCTGTATTTAAAGTGAAGGAAACTTAAGATCTTGCTGTCAATAAGTCAACACAATCCAAATACTAGCAGCAACATCACAATCAAGCACACAATTATATACAACCAATTTGCATTCTATAAGCAGCAAGAAAAACTACAGTAGTTTTGCAGCTGTAAGCCAAATAAACCCTCAATTTCAAATATTAAGAAACCCTCTAAAGGTAAAAATTGTCTGACATTTTAAGATAAGCTACTGATTTTGCTGGTTTACTGGAAAATCATTAGGCTCAAAAGGTTAAATGGATGTTGAATCAGGAGCAGATTGTTAAAATTTGATTTAGGAGGCACAGTATTTCTTATTGCATGGTGAACAATGAGTGGGTGTAAAAGTCATTCAATCTCTTGAACAGCCAGGCTCTTCAGTAGATGGAAAAAGCAATCTCAGTTTGTTAACTGAACCATTTTAATGTTTTCCATCCTTACAACATCCTTCCTAACATACATAAAATACTTCCCACATAAAATAAATAATAACTTACTTTAATAATGTGGCAAGGAATTAGTTCATTATATTAGTTACTAGTCTTTCTGTCTTGATTAATAGTTAGGGTTAATTATAGCATACAAGAGTAAGAGTCACAAAATATGTCAAGGTTTAATGGCTTCTTGAAAATGCGACATAATATTGATATGCCTGCTAACACTGAGATTATGTAGCCTCTAAAACATGCATCACATGAAAGACGAGAAAAAAACACCACTATAAAATGAGAAATTATTACTGCTAATGCAGGAAAAGTGTTGGTGTGAAAATGGATATACTGGACAAAATGCAAAGACAAAGGCAGATGGAGAACTGAGGGTTTCATACAAAACTGGAAGAAAGAACTACCTCTCCCTCAAAAACAAGTAAAGAAAACTAACAGGTTAAAAGAAACTGGAAGAAACAAACAGACCTGCCTAAACCAAACTACCTTAAAACCAAGATGAGTCAACTGGACTAAAAACAGCTGAAACATATCGCTGCAACAATTTGACTTGAATGAAGCCCAAGAAAAGGGCTAAATATTTTATGTACCAAGGTATAAAAATCCAGTTTGGAGTGTTCAGGAAACACTCAACCCTGGCTTTTGAAGAAAAGAATCATCAGTCCAAAGTTCCATCTATTGCCAAGTGCTTTCCACACAGAATGCACATTCCCTTTGGAGCTCTTCAGGCACCTTGGCACAAAGGTCTGCAATTGTGACACTTCATCAGCATCTCTTCCTCATTCAACCAAAGGAAGTCCAAAAAGGGCAAACTGCATTTCCAGCTCTCACTTACAGAAATCGGGAAGAAATTGAGGCAACAATACACATTACCTGGCATAATTCCCTTTTTTTTTTTTAAGACCAGCCTAAATGAATGCTACAATAAAGAAATAATTACAGCAGTCACTGCTCTAAAGCTCTGAATATCAGATTGTGGACAGCATAATCAAACAGATGCAGAAAATATGACTCTTTCACCAAACCAGACCCAACCCAGCTGCAATTTCTGCAGTTTCTTAAGTAGAAAAGGTCACTCACTTTTCCTGAGAGAAGTCAGTATGCAGGAGGCAATGCTATTACAAGAGACAGCAGGTGTCCTGCTACCAGTGAGGGAAAAGAGCCATGGAAGGTACAGCTCATGATGTACAATTTGATAAAGCACCCTTTGAGACATAATTGCAAATATTCCAATTCCACCTTCACCAAGCAAAGAATCCATAAAAAGGATTTAGATGCTTTCCTTCATATCCACTCCCTTCCAAACCACTGTTTTCTCTAGGCACTTTTTTCCCTGACCCTTACTGATCCTCTTGCCCTGTGTTTTACGTTAATCAGCATTATTTCATTCACGTTCCTACCAACAAAACAAAATATTTTCTAAGTATCCAGTAGCCATGAATGCTGTTAGAGCATGATTTAGCAGTATATTTAGCACACATTTGGGAATCTCTGCTGCTGAAGGAGCACTTCCATCAACTGTTGCTACTGTGCCAGATAATGTCTTCATAGAATCCTATGAAAAGCATGGAAGAGGGGTGAATATTAGCCTTAAGTTCCTGGAAAACAAACCTATTCTGTTGTTTCACTCTCAGTCAGTTGCAGCAGCAGAGCAGAAGTACACACAGCACAACTGAATCTATTATTAATAAGCAAGAACAAAGAGAACAAAGTGACTTCAAGACCTGCAATGGCTCAGTCAATCTGCTGCTTTCCTGAGGTCTCCAGGGGATAAAACTAGACTTACTAAAGAACAGTGTACCACATTCCAGGGCTGTGCTAATCCTTAATTAATCCACAACCTCTCTCCCTGCAGAAACAAGTATCTGAAATAATGCTTTCCTTAGTATTGCTGTAATCACCATAAGGATACACTTTTAAGGTAGCTCTGTTCTATTTCACACTTCTTTCTTCTCCTGAAGGATGTTTCTCTACCTTGCCAGTGGTAGATTGCAATGAAAGACCTTTTTCAAGCTAGTGAGATAAAGTAGAATTTTCAATGCTTTAGAATGTTTCCCCCCCCACAAAACAATGAAAACTAAAACCAAACAAACAACCAAAAACAAACAAACCAAACCCACAATCAAAAAACCCACAAAGAACACAAGCAAACTTATCCCTAATAAACCTAAAAACCTATCCTGACAATCTCTAAGTAGTCCACAAGAGAATAGAAATTTTCCTAACTTATCCAGCCAAAGATACAAAATTCCTAGCTCAACACAAAACTGTCTTTTTAATAATTTCAATACTCATGTTCTTCTTGGCTTATCTTGATTTACCATCTCTCTCATTCATCCTCAATACACTTGATATAATAAAGCAGACTGCATTTTATCTCCGAGTTCATATTTTTCATCTCCATAAATATATTTAGCACATACTTTATTTTCTATTTTCTTCTGCTTTATCATTCAGTCTTATCCTTGAAAAAATAACCTCAATCCTATTATTTTATCAGTTTCATGACATCTGAAAACAAGTGTTTTAATTATGTAAAAAACTTTCATTCACTTAGTTCTCTAATTTTAACATGTTTTGTACTCTTTGGACATTTTTTCCACTGAAGAGAATATTTAATATAATTAGTTTACGTACAGTGTGTGCACACCTCACTCATCTACAAAGTCAATGTAACACACAGCAATGCTGAGTTTGAGTTCTCATCTCAAATGGGTCCTACACTAAGGGCATAACCTTACAAACCTTCATTTCACAGCACTCTCAGTGAAGTCAAAGTGAATGGCATCTGGAAATAGTTTGGGGAGCCCTATAACTTTTCTGCCTCTCAGCTATTCTAACCTACATTATTGGTAGACAAATATCAATTGCACACCAAGTGTAAGCTGATGCATTGCTGGCATGAAGCTATTAAATAAAAATAAACAAATTCTTTGGCATAAAATTTTAACTAAAAGCAGAGTGAACTGTACTACAAAATTTTGTCTTAAATAAGAATACAAGCAAACAAAGCTGCAAATTAATATGCACCTCAACCACAAAATCTAATGTCACCAATGAGGACAAAAATGACAAGACAGCAGTACATGCAGTAATTGGTATCATACAGTAACTGGTATCAACAGGAAGGAATGTTATTTTTGGCACCATGCACTAATCTAAATAGAGTGCACAGTAAAGTCAATGGGCTACATTTGCTGAACTTGGTTCTCATTAAGCTCTATAATTTGAAAGAATTTCACTAGCATTCACCATTCCTCCTAAAATTTTTAAAGGAAAAAGGGATATTGGCACTGATTGCAAGATAAAGTTGGCTAAATTATGCCTTCGAGAGCTTTGCTTAAACACAAACATTTGCTTAATAGTGAGTCAAACTAAAGTTGGAAAATTCCAAATTTGCTTACTTTATATAAACTTTAAGTTACAATATAACATACCCCTTTACCCACCAAAACAGTCAGCATTATGGAATTCCAAAAACATACTCAATCTTTAAAAAAAGAACTAAAAATTGCATTTTATTTCTGAAGATAAGATTTATGTGGAGTACAAATTGCATGTTTTGAATGAAGCAATGCTGAGATGATACAGAAAAATTTATTTTCTTTATACCTATGGACTTTTGAATCTCACTTCATAAAGTCTCAGAATATCATGATTTCAATAATGAAAAGTGTCTAAACATTGTTCTGAGCCAGCTTTTTGAGGTATCCTGAACAGAGTAATAAAAGTCTCAAATTGATTATTGAATTCAAAGGATGTGCCATTGTCTTCCTTCACTGAGAGCCTGAAGGAATTTCAGGAAGCTTACTGAAGTATCTACATGGGTAGCTAGATCTTGACAAGTAACATCCCATTTAAAGACTTCTCACTAAGACCCTTTTCTATTTTTAATTAATGGAGGAGTCAGAGGCAGAAGCTGTCACCATGATGGTAAATTATGTAGAACTGTTGCGAGAGTAGTTGAGAGAACAGTCTTGACCTTTCTTCCAATTTCTAATCAATGTTTGCATTGATGCACACAAATGAACAGTGATGCAGCCATCATGCTGCTCACTTGATGCACTGCTGTGTTGAAGAGTTTGGGAATTGTCAGGAATCAGCTCACCTTCATCTCCTTCTAGAAGCACAAGTGTGTTACACATCAATAGAGCTAATCAGAGTGCCATGGTCTACTTGAGGTGTTAGGGCATGGGTTGGACTTGATGATCTTGAAGGTCTCTTCCAACCTAGTCATTCTGTAAATTTTGTGAAGTTCTACTCCTTCCCCCATTTGTAAATGTTTGATTACTTACTGAACTTGAAGATGTTCCTGTTTCAGAGTAGAAGAAAAATAAGAAAAAGCTTAGCTTGTAATTTGTCTTTCTTTTTGATTTCAAATAGAAAAGGTCATTTACTACAAAAAATACTGGGGTTATATTAATGCAAGGGAATGAATCAAAATAGAAACACCTGACTCTGAACATTTCTAAAGTTTAATTTATTTTAAACCATTGCCAAAAAGTAACATTTTTTCCCTTGACATTATTCTCCAATTCATACTTAAGTATGTCTTTTATAATTCTGAAAGGAGTAACAGCCAGCAATACATCAAAATGAAAGCTGCAATTTCACATATTCCATTTTCCCACTTTACAAGCCACAACAATATTACTTAATAGGCAACAGTTGGCTTCCTTCAACACTTTTCTATCCACTTTGGATCAGAAAATATATATTCCTGTACAAGTAGAACATTTGAGTATTTACAACTTTGGAACTCCTGCAAGACTGGAAAGAATGGAGAAGGAGCCAGCAACATTTAAGAGCAATACTTTGTTGAGGAGATATTTCACACAGTTCAGTATTTCACTGGTTGTTCTAAAAAAATTAGAAATTCCCCTTGGGGACAACTTAAAGCAATAAGCAAAAATCACACCCAATACAACTCAATACCAGGCCTTTTTTCTTTTAGAAGTGACTTTTAGAATTGTGTAGCTAACTTAACAGTATAGGCTCCTAACTTGAAATAGGAAGTCATAATATATCTGAAAAGTGGACAGTGATATTTTACTCTTCCCATATAAATGGAAAGAGGTATAGAAAGTCTAATTTAGAGATCTTAAGCTGACATCAGCAAGATTCCATCATTCCAGTGAAAGGGTATTCTGACCTTGATGTGAAGTTTCAGTGTAAATTTTGAGGACTGCCCTAGAAGACAGCAGTCACAATTTAGGTAGGTCTAGCACCAGGAAAACAAAACTATCATCTGGTTTCAGGGAGGAGAGCTCTTTTCTGACAAGAAAGACAGACATAGGAAAAGCGCTGGAATGCAGAATTCAGTGCAAAACTTCTTTGTCTTTAGTGAACTTTTCCTTAAAGCAGAGAGAGAGGAGGCACATGAAGCAATAAGTCTGTTAAAGCAGGATCACCCAGAAAATCCTCATTCATGATAACCAGAGAGAGATAAAGATCATGGAAGCACAGTTCCCATCTTCTTCACCAGAATTTCTAGCATGCATATGCACATTTCTGTTGATTAGGGTTTTTAGCCTGTAATGTTTACACACAAATCATGCTACTTCCTTCACAGGAGCAAAGCCTTTGCTTTCAGGTTATGTTTCCCTACACAGTGAGCAGGGAACAAGGTTTTAAAATGTGTAACCACAATACTTAAGAATAGAGCTGAGCGTTGAAATGATCCTTATAAAGACATTTTCAATTTTGAGCTTTACACTCCAAAATTATCACCTTCTATAAAAGGAAGCTGAGGAATAGGGCATATAATTAAAGAATAACTGAGTATGCAATTAAGAAATCAAGTAACAAATTAATTATAGTTCTACCTCATGGTTAATTTACCTACTTTATATAAATTAAATCATGTACTCAAAAATTCTTTTGAAACAAACAAAAAAACACATTGAAAACACTGTAGAATGGAGCTGAAAACATTCAAATTAACTTGCACATACACAAAAAAAAGATTTGGATTTCTTGTTATTCATGTGGTAGCGAAAGAGACTGGAAGAGTATTTCCAGTTCCTTTCAAGTTTTGGAAGAGGAAGAAATCATTAGTAGGTCAGACATTCATCCAACTTATTTCTACCACCAAGCAGAAACAAACTGGAAACATTTCCCCACAAACTAAATTAAGTCTGAATTACATTTCAAAATGTGAAAACAGTGACATGAGGCTAAAAGCATAGGCTGTTCACAGATTAGACAAAAAAATATTTGTGTCAGCTACAGAACTGAGGAATGAGGGAGCACAGACATTCAAAAAACAGGCTCTACATGAATAAAATAAAATTTAAAAGGCAAACAACACATTCTTGTCAATAATACTTGATCCTGGTCTCATGTCACTTTTAGAGTTCATTTAACCTGGCTGAACACTAAAATAATGTATCACTGAATAAAAAAGGACAGAATAATGAATAAGGTATGAAAGTTCATCCTACCCTTTCATTTGCAATTTTATCAGGAGCAGGAAGGGGCAGGCACAAGGGAACATGACCTATTGCTTCACACAGAAAAAAAGACCTGCTAGCCCCAACAGAGACATTCAGAACATTTCAGATCCAAATCAACCTAAAAGTGGATTCACACCAGCATGTGACCCCTTGTAATGAAAAAGTAGTCAGACTAAACCTACCAATACAGGGAGAAATACAATATACTAGTGGGACAGAATGGCCCATCTGAACATCTTTTAGAATTATTATATGCACTCTTTCTGAAGTTTAGCATTAGATCAATGCATGTAATAGTCTAAAGCAAGCAAGCAGGTTGGTAACTACCTGTATAACCAGAACAGGAAAGTTTTTAGGTGAAATACAAAGCTTTTGTGTCTGTCTTCAACAATCACATTCAACTTGTGTCAGAGTAGACAGGGAAGGAACAGAAATTCTGAACTTACAGTGCCTTTTTTAAACCATAGAATTCCAGATTGCAAGGGACCCCAAGGTCCATTAGGTCCAACCTTTCTTGACAAAAGCACCATCTAGACTAGGTGGTTCAGCAACCTGTCCAGCTGAATTTCACACGTGTCCAGATTTGGAGAATCCACCACTCCTTGGGGATATTATTCCAACTAATTGATCTCAGTGTGAAAATTCTCCTTTTGTGCCTAGAAGCAATCTCCCCAGGAGCAACTTCTATCCATTAGTCTTCTTTTCTGTGCGACTCCTTGTGAAAAAAAGGGGTCTCCATTTTCTCTGCAGCCACATACTGGAATCTGGTGAAAGTCTCCACTAAGCACACCACTAAAACCTGTCCTAAGCACCATAGCTACACAACTTCCAAATGCCTCCAGGGATTTAGCTCCACCACCTCCCTGGACACCTGTTCCAATGCTGGACAACCCTTTAAGTGAATACATTTTCCCTAATATCCCATCTAAACCTCCCCTGGCACAACTTGAGGCCTTTTCTCTTATCCTACCACTTCCCATATGCAATTTTCTGCTATCTAGATTACTGAGCATTTAAAATAATTCTGTAAAGATTTTAGTGGTAATGTATATGAAAACATTTTTTTCTCTTCAATTTGCCTTTTTTTTTAAATAGGCTAAAGACCTAAGTCTTAATAGTGCCTGGTTAAGTGTTAATTATTTTTATGCCACAGGAATTCTTTGTGTCCTAGTTTCGCAGCTGAGTTCTCAAACATAAAATTATTTCAAAACATTAATTTTATAACTTAGAGAATAGACATGATACTTTCCCCACATGTAAGTTAACTGAAACTGAAATAAGTGAAGCACAATTTGTTTCAACCAGCACCAGAAAAAGTTTAAGATCCCCCCTTTTCAACACAATCATACTGTGATCACTGGCAACCACAGAAAGATTCCAAGACAAAACACAGCAAGCACCAGTACTTTAAAACCATTTCTTAATACTTGATGATGGGTCTTTAAAGTGTTCAGGGAGATTTGCAGGGTCAATGTTGACACCATGGATCAGGAAAGAATGATGGATAAAGACAACACAAAACTTGGGGATCACAGAAGTACTTCCCACGCACCTGACCAAAGCTGCTGTGCTCATTAAAGAGAGGTGCAGAGGAATTTAACAGCATTCTAAACAATTATTTGAATTCTGGTCAATGCTATGTGTCCAGCATTCCAGATATCAGTCCTAACGCCTTAAAATCTATATAAAACTTCCTAAATTGAAGAAAAGTATTGTCAATACATATGAAAAGAAGGATGCACCTAGCAAAACCTATACCACCCTAATGCTTCTTCCCATCTTCTTGTCTCTCTTCACCTGTTTTCATTTCTTTAACAAGATTACCTTTCCTTGTTGCTGTATGTATCCCAAAGAATTCATCAGTTCATTAACTGGCTTTGCTCAAGATGGTCATATGTGGTATTAAAACCATGTTCAACAAAGTGGAAGCTATTAAAGCTTTGATAAAACCCAGACCAAGTAACACTGATTACCAGACTATTGATCAGAAACTCTTCCTCAAATACGGAAAATCTCATCAGTAAAAACTGATGATACACACTATTTATTTCTCTAAAATGCCAAACATATTGGCCTCACTGAATCTCATTATCCTGGACTATACTGGCATTAATCCTCAAATGTCCCATTTTAGTTTAAGTGCTTATTTAAGCTATGTACCTAGAACAAATCTATAAAAATCAAAGACTGTGTCAGCTAAAAGCAGTTCCACCAACTAATTTTGAAAAGGTGGCACGTTCCTGGCTATTTAAATTTTTATTTATTTTATTATTTTCTCCTTCTACTTCAACTGTGTAGCACATCAAACCTACATCATTCAAATAACTCCTGCAAAAAAAAAAAAAAAAAAAAAAAAACACAGTACTGCTGCAACCCATGACCTGCACTCCAATGAAATCAAACCACCTGTGGTGGGTAGGACACAGGAGGTTGTCACTCACATGCTATGCTGCACTGGTATCTGCAATGCACTTCACAGAAAGAGAATTAATTGCAATTCTCTAAAGAGCTGATCCATTAGCACTCCAGTGTAAGGATGTGAGAAAAAGGAGATATCAGGGCTAATGCTCAGGCTTATCTTCTCTCATGGGAATACTTCAGATATTTTTTATATTAGGAAGGCTTTTATACCCTTCTGAAACAGTATATAGATATCCTTTTTTGTTTCAGGAGCTTTTGAGTTCCACATTTGTTCTAGCCTCATAAATATTGCTCTAAAGAAAAGGTCAATGGCAAAAGTCTACAGATACATTCAATAACAGGCAGACATTCCAAACAGTGAGAGGAGCCAAAGTCTAAGAACTTAAGTAAGCCTAAAAGCCAGATGCATGTGATTAAAAATAAACAGAACAACAACAAACCAACATACACACAAAAACAGTGGCCAAAACCCACAAAAAAAAAAAAAACACACACTACCAAAAAACCCCACTGAGATGTTAACACTAAAAAAAATATATAGAAAAAATAAAATCACCCACAAGACCATATAACCAAACTCTCCCAAACCAAGCCATTGGTTTAATGTATAAGATCTGACACTGTCTCTTTTCTAAAAAGGAAAATAGAACATCTATGATTTGAACTACAGCTGGTTTTCCCCATCTTGCACTTCTTCTCAACTTCTACTAGTTAGCTAGAACAATGCTCTAAGTATGCCAGTTTTTGATTAATCTAAATAACAAATTCAATGTCAAAAATTTAACTTACCCTAAAAAGCTAAAGTTAGGTTAATATCCTGGCCAATCCTTGCCTGTGGCTAGTATTACTAATCTTCTACAAATAGGCATGTAACAGCAGATTTCAGAACTTTCTAATGAGGAACTCCTCTGTGGTACACTAGTGGATAGAAATTTTAATAGAGCAAAATAAGAGGAATTCACAAAAATAAATTAATAGGAAGGTAAAGAGTTAGCAGGTTTTGTAGAAGTCACATGTCAAACTTGGCAGAGTAATCAGAAGCACTGGTGTAGAATTTTTTAACTTTCTTTTAAAAAAATGTTTACAAGGTCCTTGGCAAATTGCTTGGAAATATTACACTGCAAAGGCATAAAAGGCAAATACCTTCTATTAATAGAAGCCCAGGTACAACAATGTGCATAGCAAGGTGATAACTGAAGGTAGAGCTAAAGGCTCTCAGTATCCCCACCAAGTGATCAAATATTAAATGAAATTCAATGCTGATAAGTGCAAACTGGACACATTTGTTGAAGGCACAACCACTTTTACAATACTGGACTTGAAATTAGCCCTCACCACTCAGCAAATAAGTTCTGGTGGCACTGTGGAGAATTCAGCTCACTTCTCAGAAAAAGAATGGAAATAGTAGATAGTGCTCAGTGGAGATACTGAACAAGAGGGCACCATTTTGCCCTTACCAGTCAATAGCTCCTGATATCCCAAATGTGAGAGTAGGATTGCACTAAGCCGTTCTTATAAATCAGAGCTATTCAACTTCTTTGGAGGCAAAATGAAAATCTCGTCTCAGAGTGAGAAACAGGTAAGAAACCTGGCCATTTTCTTCTTGGCACAAGCAGATGCCTGAATCATGGCTGTTCTTCACTGCTGATCTCCTCTGTTTAATGATACCCCTGGCTGGTGCCAAGATGACTCCAAGAGATTACCCTGCATCCCCCTACAGCAGCCAGACCATGGCATCTGTGTTACAGCTGAGCCTTGAGAGGAATAAAACATCCCCTCCCTAAGGCACCTTCTGGCAACCACAGAACACATCCTATGTCAACCCCACTGAGAAAAGGATATGGACAGAACAAAAAACCCTGTATGCCTCATTTCCTGAAGGGGCAAAGGGTGTGGGGTAAGCTGGACCCCCTGGCCCTCGAGATCAGCCTGCTCTCAGACCTGGGAGCCACTGCAGTGCAAGCACTAGAGCTAGTTAGGATCACGGAAAAAACTTCAAGAGCAGCACCCTGAAATGCGTGTGTGTATATGCATAGCCCCTCTCTCCCTTGTGCTAAACACAAGCTGCACTCATGAGTGCATGGTGGGGAAAACAGCCTAGCCCCAAGATCTTTAATGGCCCTTTGGGCTCCACCCACGAGTTCCTTGGGTTGGCTGCCATCAATCACTCTGCAGCTGCAAGATGTCTCTAGCTGTACATAGACTCCTTTGGCTTCCCTTCCTTGCTCGTGAAAGTCTAAACCGAGGTTAATCAGCAGCCCCTGGCTTCAAAATCCTGCTTTAGGCCAAGAATAAAAGTGAGTTTTGCCTGCACTGAATTACTTCAGTAGAGTATTTTTCCTTAGTATTAGTTAACATTAGTGTAAGATGCTCATTTGGCTGGTAACCCAAAACTATTATGTGAGGAGATTGCTGCTGCCATCTACTGGCAGCTTGCCTTACAAACAAATTCAAAGCGATTTAAACCAAGGTTAGAGTCTAAAGCAAGACCAACTGGCGCTATAGAAAAGCCCAGCATGCACAGACTGGCAGCCAGGCTACACTACCCATACAACAGAAAAATGAAACAGAATAATGCTTCATATCAGCCCCAGATCACTTTCAGTAAAGCAAGTTTAGCAACAGTATCCTCACAGACTAGTTTACTGCCTTAAACAGAAGATATCTGATGCAAGCCATAAGATTTTTGAGGTGGTTTATTTTCTTTGTTAGATTCTAAATAAAAATTTAAATAAAATGTGGGGGGGTTCTTTCTTTGAGTATTAATCACTCAGCAATAAAGAAATGTAGATATACTACTGCCAAGACCAATGTCTAACTCTTTCACAGCATATTCTGTTAAGAGTATTGACTAATCAAACACAATCCTAACATAATCAAAAAGGCCAGTTCTGTGCTTGGTTTGATAAAGTTTTGTTTCCCTAAGAGGTCCTTCACTGGCATGCATTGTGAAGTGAAACATTTTCAGAGGCCGAGGTGGTCTTCCTGCTACAGTCAATACCAACTTCAAAACACAAACTACAGCATTTCCATGATTCCCTTCAGTGCAGACTGAGGGACTGCAGCAGCAGTCATCTCTCAATGCAGCCTGTTCACACACTGCTATTATTAGCCTTCCTCCACCCCTGGGTTTCTTTCACGCATTAAAAGCTAATATTTAATGACAAATATCAAATATTTCACTTTCCATCTACTCAGTTATAGACTGCTACACTACTTGTGCACAGCATTCCAAAGCCTTTCTTGTCTCCAATATAGCTATCAGGTCCTCTCTAACCCAAACCAGACTGCTATTAGAGTCATCTCTAAAAATCACAGCTTGCATTTCAAGAACTGCCGCCCAAGTTTCCCAAAACAGCACAGAATGGAAGCGAATTGTGTCCTGATCTTATAAATTTATCTCAAATAGTGAATGCACACCCATCCCCAGGACTCTCTGCAGTCATGTGAGCAGCTGTTCAACAAAAACATCT
The DNA here is from genome assembly GCA_026413545.1 of Cichladusa arquata. Classification (NCBI taxonomy): domain Eukaryota; kingdom Metazoa; phylum Chordata; class Aves; order Passeriformes; family Muscicapidae; genus Cichladusa; species Cichladusa arquata. The sequence goes on from JAOTQP010001652.1 coordinate 10,154,877, forward strand.
GACAGACCCCACACTCTGAGAAACCACAGAGCAGCACCAAATCCAGTAAGAACCACTGAACTGAGACAGAGCCACAAGGGGATGCTCAATAACCTTTTGTTAAATACAGCTATCTACACAATTATCTAGTGCAAGTGAGACTAATACTTGATTACCATCAATTATGGAATTGTAACACATACAATTCTATCTATTACACAATTGCAATACACCAATTGCTGCAGGGATAGCAGAGCATACAAGAAATTTTTAAAAATTAAACTGAGTTAATTCTATTAGATAACACTTATCAGTTCAGGGATTTGCTCAGATTAAAAGTTTATATTTATCACCCAAGGGTTTATGAAGGCAGGTCAGGGATTACAGGACCCTATAATATTAACCACTGACAGATACAGAACACAGATGATAAACAAGAAAGCTGGAGAATTTATATACCACAGACATGCAAATCTCCATCAGCCTACACGAGAGCCAATGAACATTAAATAAAAACCTATCATTGTGAATTTCTGGCAGGCATTATAGCAAAGATGATTTGTAAAGGCAGAACTTTGGGGAAGATAATGAGATTACATTTTTTATTAAGTATTTTGTTTTGGTACTTCCTTGCTGGTTTGACAGGCCTATGAACACATTTGTTGCATGCTAGACACAGCTCAGAATCAGAATTTTAAAGAAAACTTCAGGAAAGAACAAGAAGGGTACTGGAGACTTGGAAAAAATCTTCACAGTGAAAGCAAAAAGGACACAACAATCTGATGCAAAGCAAAGAGGGATGGTAAAAAAAAAAAACTGAGGAAATTTTTTTTTGCCAGAGGTCTAATGGATATAACCAAATGTCTTCTCTACCAAGAACAGGAGAAGGTTATTTCAGTAAAAGAAAACACAAAAATTAGATTTATCCTAGTCCAGACTTCTAGGTGATACAGAGTAGGAAAGCTTTCTATCTGTAAAACACAAATACTTAAAAACACATTCCTGTTGAAAGCAATGCTAAAAATTATATGAGCAGCAGGAAAAGTACTGATGTTTGCTTCAGCCATCAAAACCGAGGGGAGAAAGAATTTGACAGAAAAGATTAAGCAGCTGTTTGATTCCCACTGAAATTGAATTCATGGCTAAATGCACAGGAAGAGGTCTCTGAAAGGCAAGATGAAAGCACAGTTTGGACAAACAGGTATTGAGGCAGGTCTAGATGCAACTTAGTATTGAAGAATTTTCAGTTTAAAGTTACATTTTCTCATATATGCTTTAACTCTAGGTACAGCACAGTATTAATCCCTCAAAGGAATAAAATCAATGGAAGAAGCTGAGAATGTCTGTTGCTTCCAACACCAGCTCACCCTCTGACTGTGGCTCCTTTTTCCTCTAGTCAGTCACATGAACAAGAGATGTTCCTTGGCTTTCATTTAGAAGAGTTTATTCAGTGATTAGTAAAAGACTGTTCTGTAGAGTGCAAGGAACAGCAACAGGACCAGGGAGGATTCTGGGATGGAAATGCAATGGAGGACACTGCAAACAAAGCAACACTACAGCTATCAATCCAAACAGTGGGCACAGCTGGGGAAGCAGGCAGGTCAAGGACCAGTAGGCAAAAAAGAGGAAGGAGTAAAGCCTGCCTACACCATGGAAAAGCTAAAGGAAAGGAAGGCATGGAACAAGTTAAGCAAGAGATGGAAGAGGAAAAACAGGAGACATATGTGGAGAACCAGTCATATCTGGAGGGAGAAAGGAGAAGCAACAAGAAAATAGGGGGAATCAGATGGCAAAAGGGCAGTAGGGCTTGCCAGGATCCTGTTAAGGGAAACGAGAGATGTAAAGTCTTTCAGTTCATAGCAAAAATAGAAGCAATTGATTATTCTCATTCCTCAATGGCTATAAATTGCATTTTCAAGTACTATTGAAAAGCAGACTGAAGCAACAGTCAGCACACAGACACTTAGTGATCCTCCAGAGATGCCTGAGAACAAAATCCCAGTGTGCCCTTGCTACCCCAAGGAGAGGTGGCCTTCTGCTGTCACAAGGCTTTGCATTGGCATTATGTGCATTGTGCTTAGCAGGGTTCTAAGGCTAGAATTTGCAGCATCTATCTAGCACAGAGTTCTCTGCACAGCATTCTCCCAATCCAAAATGGCTAAAACCATCATCAAACCTTAACCAAAAAACCTATTTAAATTAAGGCATGCAAAAATATAAGCGTTCAAAAATGCCTTCACAGTCTAACATAAGGGGAAGCAAAACTTGTTCCTTAAAAAAAGACCAGACATAAGTAAGGGACTTCAAACACATATAGGATCTCTCACTGACCTGAATGCATGACTACAGTAACAGGAAAACACCTAACACTAAGGCAAACCTGAAGTCCACATGGCAGCATCTCTTCTCTCAACACAACCAAATTCATTTGGGTTCTTCACTAAACACTGACTGATATTTACATATTTTTGGATAGCTGTAAACTTATATGCACATGTCTATTGTTACGTACCTAACATTCCAACAGTCAGAGGACAACTCACACTCCTGTTAAGTGCAGGCAGAAGCACAGGCAACATTGGGGCTGAGAACACTCAAACACACTGAGACTTCTGAACCATGAAGGGGTGATAAGGCTTTCAGACCTGCTTGTACCACGGTTTTGTAATTTCTCCACTCTTCTCCATCTAGCTCACTTCCCACTGGAAAGCAAAACCTTACCAGAACAGCAACAACATTTCACTGAAACTTATGGACATAGATTCACGTACCTGCTCCTCAGCTTGCAGAACATGCTCATAACTAGTATCATACATGTAGTTTATAGCCAGAGAAACCACACTGAGCAAAGACATTCAATCCTGAAGCTATGCTACATTGTGCAGCAGCACTTATTCAGCTGCTCAGTCTTTAAACTGACACAGAGCATGCTCTAGAAAATTAAAATCACTGCTGAAAAATGGTTTATAATAAGTACATCCTTAGCCAGAAGAGACACTTTTATTTCAAGATGCCCTGGAGAGATCACTGACTTACAGAATGCTAAACCACACACACACACAGAAACTTCATATTCTGGCAGAGCAGAAAAGACTCTGCAGCTTCAATATATATAAAAAAATCTCATTCTGTAAGAATATTTTAAAAACATCAAATTTGAGAGAAAAAAACTAAAACTCTACAGCTATGAAATGGTGACAATACATTGTGTATGCCTGCCTGATGCAGATAAGATTCTATGATACATTCACATATTTTTATGGCAGAACTCACATACAACTATGCCATGAAAACCCAAATAACATTTTCACAGCTGCATTAGAATATAATTCACATCTCAAATTCAGGAGTATGTCATTATTCTATTATTTCTACCTTGCATGTGGCTCTCTGGTTATTAATTTATGAGTCAATCTGAAATCTCACTTTCAGGCTTTTTTGCCAACTGTTAAGAACACATTACACCTGTGATAAATGCTGTAACAACATAATTTATGTTAAACTTGCACATACATTACAGGAAAGCTTGTTTTTATTGACAGCATAACCAGTCAGACTTGCTCTTTAAACTCCTCTACAAAATCTCAAGCCCAACAATGCACTTGGTTTAACAAAATTTAATTCATTACAAGAGGAGTCTCAAAATATTCACCACCTTTTACATAATTCTCTCTAGCACTGGGCATATTACAGCACTCTCATTTACATCTGTGTAGTTAAGTCCATGGATTGGCTCTGGCCAATGTAAGTCCCTTGGTTCTAGGAGGTCAGCAAACAAGTACATGGGTTTACTACAGTATGAATGTGCCCTAAAACATTGCTTAGATTACAGGGGAAATAAAAAAGATCATGTTTAAAATTTTGTGTGAAATATGATTTCTAATGCAAGATACTTTCAGTACTCATAGCAACTTTAATTTTCAGTGCTGTCATCTGTAAACTAAACTTTTTTCTTTCTACATGATAATTTTTAACAATCAATACATCACAAAAATCTTAAAAGACGATTTTCCTACACAAAAGCAGAATGAGTTTACTGAGCTGATGCATGGACAAACTGATCTGACAGACTGAAATGGTTACCCCCACAGGATCATTAAACCACAAACTATACAAGATTCACACAACAGGCAGTGATGATTCTTCCAGAGAACTTACTACAGACCATTAATCAATAACCAATTTTTAAATAAATTCCTAAATACGTACTCAAAAATAAGCAGCAATGTCAACATGTTTACTCAATAGAACATAATGGGCCCTCTGGAACTATTACTGAGAGGCAAAAACATAATTGTACTTTTTAGTGTATCTTTTTTGTGGCCAGATTGCAAAGTAATTTACAAATCTGCTTAAGCTTCAACACTACTATTTGGGAATATTAGGATATGGGGAAATGAACCATAGATGGGTGAGGTAGCTCCTCTCTTTACATTACTAGTAAAGACTCCAAACTCACACATATATGGCAAATAACAGTTTAGGCTGAAACCCAGCCCTGAATTGACATAAGTATTAAGCAACTGAAAAAGACCAAAGTTAAATGTTTATTCCTTTAGTGGAAAGAAAAATACAAAACTATTCTGAAGAACCTATGAACTGAAAACAAAAAGCAAATGAAACAACATGACAAAATATGCTTTGTTCTCTTTCTTCTTGTTGGTTTACATTGAGGTGTTTTCCTCAAGAAAACCATTGCTATAAATTGTGATCTGCAATTAAAACAAAAATTAGTACACAATACTGCAATCCTCAAAGTGATCCAAAATTTCTAATCAAAAGTCCCCTCCTACACTAATGAAAAATGGTACATAAATATCTAATGCTTATTATGAACACTAGCAACTGTATATAACAGTAACTAGCAATATTCTCCCAGTATCCCACTCAAGTTCTGAAAGAAACCACCTCCCAGGCTGGAATTGGGCAGAAACTAAGTATATAACCCACCTGCCAGATACTTTAGGTGAGTCACAAACTTGCCAAGTTCCACATTAAATATTTTGGACAGGGATCCACAAGAATTGGTCCAAGATTAATACAATATCAAACTTTTCTCTGGAAGCCCTGTCATGCACCAGGTTCCCCAGCCCAGTCACACCACTGACCACACCTTTATGGAGTCCCCAACTCTGCCTTCAAAAGCGACTTACACTGAGTGTGTTCATAGGATGCAAAGCCACACCTGTCACTTCCTGGAAAGTGGACACAAAGCCCACACACACACAAACTCAAGGTTTGAGGACTCCACACAGCTATTAGCAAAATATGCTTCCCATAGGGGATTTTATCTCTGGTTGGTCAGGCTGCCACCCACCATTCACTCTACAATGGCCTCTTCTTAGCAGGACTGGGTAAGAAAATAAAATTTAAATGCTAATGGTTAAGATGAAGACAGGGAGGTTACTTGTCAATAACCATCACAGGCAAAACAGGTTCAACCCAGAGATAATGAATTTAAGTTTATGCCAGTTAAAATAGATCTGGACAATAAGAAACAAAGACAAGAACTGAAACAAGTTCCTCCAACCCCCTTCTTCCCAAGGTACAGCTTCACACTCCTTCATGCTCAACTACTCAACCTCCTTGTCCACACCTCTAAGTGGCAGAAGGGAGATAGGGAATGGGATTATATTCAGCCCATAACAGCTCCTCTCTGCCACTCCTTCCTCTTCCTGCCTTTCCCCTGCTCCAGAATGGAGTTCCCTCCTTAGGTGTACAGATATCAAAGATCTGTTCCAGTGTGGGTCCTCTCCATGGGCTACAGGTCCTTTCAAAAGGACCAGCTTCAACATGGACTAGCCATGTGCTGCACATCACTCAGAATATATCTGCATGCTCCTGCATGGTCTCCTCCACGTGGAGCAGACTTTGCAGAGCTATTTCTCACACTTCCCTTTCCTAAATACATTCCTAATACATTTCCTAAATGCATCTTCCTAATACATTACTGCTATTACTCAGCTATCTACAACCAATGTAATATGGTAGGGAACAGACTGGAGGGGGAAAAAAACACAACAAAAGAACCACCAACCTACCCACACAAAACCACACTGAAGTCCACAAAGGAAAAAAGTTACCCCAACACCAGCAAATGCTGAGTTGTGCCTCAGTTCAAAATGACTAACTACACTACTAGACCAAAGAAAATAAATGTCCTTAAGATGCCTAATGGTTTATTGTCCTGCATCTAAATATGAAAAAGTGGGAGAATGAACCACATTTTATCCCTACACTGAAAATTTATTCCCACACTACTTAAGATTTACAGCACAGCTAAGTTGGGAGGCATTCTTTGCCATTTCATAGAGAAGATTCTTCTTATATAAGTAGCAAAATTTATGAGCATCTGAACTAAAATGAGATTCTGCCATTAAACTGTAAATATTTGTATACACACGCATACATGCACGTGCCCCTGAGAGCAGCTAACAAATAGTAGCAAATCAGTGTTTGCTTCATGGTAGTGACTTCCAGAGTTAATTGTTCAGCATTCAGATGATCTTCCAAAACATGCAAGTTAGTTTTCTTCCATGTCAAGTCATAAGGCAAGTCAGATTCCAACAACAAAAATATGAACATGTCTTCATTAGGGCTGTTTGGGACATATCTTTCACACACTGCATTAGCAGCCTACTGAAACCTTTGCTAATTCAAGCAAAGAGCAGAAAACTGGCAACCATGCTTATTTAAGACGCTTAATATATTTCATCATAGGACTATTTTTTGTTTCTATACTGGCAAACTAACTCTCAAAATTTAAACTATGATTTCATATGTCAACAATCTGCTTTAGATGGAAAGCCTATTCATTTCTAGGATAAGAAAAAAAAAATACACAGGGTACACCCCTTCTGTCCTCACAGCACACAAATTGCTTTGGTTTTACTTAGTATGCCTATAAATTACATCTTTTGAAACATGGTTATGAGATTCAAGAGAGATTTGTCTTTGTCAAAGAAGCTATACTTTATAGTACCCAACAGATGAAGCCTCTGAAAGTGACTGTTTTACAAATTCTTGGGATATAAGCTGACTAGGAAGTGCTATATCATTTAGTTTGATCCATCATAAGACATTGTCCTTTAATCACTCAGTAGTCTCTGTACTGCATCTGGTACCTTGTGACATTTTAAAACTAAGCACCTGTTATATTTAAGCACACTTGGGCTTCGCTGCCCAATCATTCTGTGATCAGATTCATTTGTCTGGCTTCCATTTCCAAGTTTCTCTCTTATTGTGACCTCCCTATTCAAAGAAAGTTCCTGATAAAACCACCTTCTGAAAATACTGACATTAATCATGTCACTAATCTTTCTATGAGCTAAAACTTGTCAAATCTCCTGATTCCTTCCATAATTTCTGGAAATTTTGAAAACTTTTTCAAACAAAGAAACCAGATTAAGGTTCAGTTAACTAGCACTGACCTGGATGTAGAGTGAAAATCACTCACCTATTTAACCAGTTTCAAACCACAACATTTCAAGGGGAATTCCCATTTTGTTTCCTGCAAGCCTAAATCATTTCAGCAATAAGCCATTAATTTGTGTCTCACTCTCCAAGTTTATTAAAACACAACTTCAAATTTCAAAAGCCTAAGTGGACTGAGCAGTTGATTTCCACAAAACTCACCCACTCCTTTCTTCACTGTTGCCAAGTTGATCAAAACACTTCTTTAAACTGTTTCACAAAATGCCGAGGCTCTCATGAAAATAGGGCACTTAGAGGAATGTGGAGTAGAAGAGCAGTTTCAAATTTGAAGTCCTTCACTAAAAAATTTCTGCAAGTCACACAGCAGAATGATAATGCATGAAGGTGTGACAAAGGGGTGGCCATGAACTTGCTGTCACCTACATTAAACTTGTCAGACCATTTACCATGCAGGGGAATGCAGCTGGATGAAACTTGAGCCAGAGAGCCCCTGACATCCTACTGGTTCCTTTTGTCTGCAAACATACAGAAATCTCACAGGCTCCTGAACAATGCTTTGAAAGCAAACACTGCTTTAAAAATGTACCATATGTGCACATTCATCACTATATTAAGATAAACCACTATATCACACTGAAAAATCTTTCCAACAAAATACATAGTCTGCCCAGCAGGGCAATAATTTCCTTCCAACTGCTGGTCCATACAGTATAAAAATATCCTGGAAGCCAATTATGAAGTACTTACTGTTAACAGGTGAGAGTGTCTCAAGCTGCACACTCTCCTCAATTCTTTGCAATCCAGTGCTATTTTCAGGCAACTATGGAAGCATGTCCATAGTATCAGGCAGAAAAGGTAGGAAAAAGGGCAATTCTACACTTAGTGCTTGTTCATTCCAGAAGATGAGTGGCCTCAACTCCTAATAAAGGCAATGATAGATGAGGGCACTCAGTAGCTTGTGGAAGGCTTTCCACTGTATGTCAGTGTCAGAGCCTATTTGAACAGGCCCTTCATATTAGATATATAATTGCCTTTTATAACAAAGGAAGAGAAAATACCATTCCTATATAACAGATATAGTTATAAAAATCAAATTAAAAAACTGTAGAAATTGTGTCTTGAACATTGCCACAATGCCTCATCTAGCTGTGAGATTTGGTTTTCATTATTCCAGTGGATTTGGTGGAATAGTTCTGGATTTAGACCTGTGTATGTTCTGAGCATACCCTGGGCATAGACTGTTTATGATTCAGCTAAAGGATGTTGATATCATGAAGTATAGCCAGCATTACAGACAGCAAACAAGGGATTTTTTTCATTTCCACTCTTCTAATAATAGTGATTTATATTTTTTGTCCCTAAAAGCACAATGCCAATATAGCCATCATTAAAAAAGATTACTCAAGTTCTCATGTTAGACTAGCACATCCAGAAAAGCAGTAGGAAAATGAATTACCTTATTTTTCATTAGAAAAAGCAGATTTCCTTTCAGTCAGCACCATCTCTCCCTTGGCTCTGCATGCAAAAAGGGGTAAGAGATTAATAAAAACAATCTTTTGTCTACCCACATTAAATGCTTCTCAAAGAGGTGAATTAGTTATAAAGGTCAGAAAAGAAAATCATTATCAACCAAAACAAGACACCTTAACTCAGTGGCTGCCTATGTTAGATGTCAAATAAGTTCCCAGAAGGTTTTTTCTACTCTGCAGCTGGGAGAATTGGTGACTGCAGCACACCCTCAACAGTTTTCTCAGCTTTTCTCCTTCCTCACATGGGAGCAGAAACAGGCACTTTAGCATGGAGCACCTTTTGTTCCCATAATTTCAGGGGATCAAAACTAATCCATGTTAAAACAGAAAAACACTCACTATTACACTTACATTAAACATGCTAATCTGAATTTACAATTTTCAGAACATAAAAAAGAGGAATAAAATGAGGCCTAAATATTTACAGTCAGTTTCCTATTTTGCTACACTTTTAAAAAGTGTTTTACCAGCAGGAATAACATCTTTTTGTTTATTTATGTGTCTATATCTTTATAGACACATTCAGGCATGTAAAAAACCTTTTGAGAATGGGGAATGTTTCACAACTTCACGGTCAGTGAGTGGGTCAAAAAACCTTGAAAGATGGTTTTAAATATTGCATTATTTTTATTTTTAAAAACATACTTGCAGGTGTATGAGTAGACATTATAGATACATAACATACACAGATAGCAATTTCACAGACAAATGTGATCTCTTTAGAGATCACTTCTTAAAAGAAGAAGAAATACTTTTACACAAGATGCATTCTTTTACATTTTTGAGGGGACACATGAAACCCTGTACCTCCAGACAGGAGCCAGCCCGAAATTGCTAAGGAGCTGGAAGAACAGCTGTATCTTAAGGTCACATAATTCTACAGCTGCCTCTGAGAAACTCTTGCATTTCCCTAAGCTAGCCACCACTAAAACCATTATACTGAGCAGAAGGATATCTAGTTGCAGTAAATAAATAAATAGCATTCTCTTTTTCTCTTGATAATTTCAATTAAGATGTTCCAATAGGCAACATTTGAAAAAACAGAGTACCTCTTTCCCCACAAGAAAGTGGGAGGTTTATACTTAGAGGCACTGGGATTTAGAATGACTCTTGAATAACAACCTGGGGGGGGGGGGGTGGTCTTAGAAAAGGAATTGAAGTTCCTGCATCTTTTCAGACCTACTAGTGCAAAGACAACACAGAAAATAACATAATATAAATTGATGAACATCCACCAACTGAAAACTTAAAGTTATCAGATCCAAGTATGTAGCTTCAGAATATAAGCACAGGAAGCTGCTAAGACTAAATTCCATCCCCCAGAACACTGTGGGCACCAGAAGGAAGGAAACACATTCACACTGCAGCTTTTTCAGATTAAAGATAATTTTCTATAGGATTGGAAAGTCATTACCTTTGTGTGAAAAAGAAGCAAGTCCAAAGATTAGTCAGACTAACATTGACAAACCTATCAGTGAACAGGACACACAGTGACCAACACGCCCTGACAGAAAGGGCCCTTCCTCTCAAGGGGTCTTAAAATGATTGCTGGGAGCCACAAGGATTTACAAGGCAATAGGAACATCGTGCACAGCTCCTCAAACACTTTGCTAGAATCTATGATACTGAGCAACAGAAATGTTTGCTATCTCTCCAGTAAATGTAAGGTTTTTAACAGTATTAGCAGTAATAGCACTCAACATAATCATAAGTAACAGAAAATTCAAAAACATACTCAAAACATCAGCTATCAACCAGGTAGGGATTAATGTGGTGCCTGCAATGAGTACACAGGGTAAGTAAACCTGGTGAGGAACCTCAAGGCAGACAGAAGTGAATGCTTCCTAAAGCCTCCTGCCTAGGAAGTTTGCTGCACACTCCACAGGAAATTGTGGCTAATTATCGTTAGAAAATGCATGTTGTGGTTTTACCAGAGAATGTATAAAATTTTCTGAAAATGTGGCAGAGAACTTGCTCAGCCCCTTATAACTGAGTCTGTGCTGGGTTTGAGCTTGTTTGGTTTTTCTTCTAATAGAATAAAAGTAAATACAATCACTATGAAGATCAACTGGGACAAGTGAAGATAAAACATTTGCTGTTGTTGAAATTATTGTGTTAGGACTGATTTTACCACTAAACATAAGCTATTTTCTAACAGCTACTGAGGGAATAGACATTTATTCAAGCTTACTGGAAATTGAAAGACATTTAAAATATGGTCATAAAAGCCTGAAGAAACCTGCAAAGGAGGTGCAAAGTGAGTCATGGAAAAATCTATACTGATAAAAGAACACAGTTTTTAGAGATGGGAGGGGTAAATTCTGAGGAACTTGATATCTAATTTTTAAAACATGGCAAACAGTGACTGGTTACTAGCAGTTACTAGAAGAGAAAAACCAGTCTTTGTTTTACAGGGAAAAAAAATTAATGTTAAGGACTTCATACTCTTTCTCAGGTATATGACAAAGGAAATTTGAGCAAACTAGTTTCATTATTTAGAAAGGTATTTAGTGCCAATCAAGCACCAGTAATGAAGAAAACAAAGTCAGATAGGTGTATGTGATTAGTGAAACCAAGCTAACAACTGCACAAAGCACACATAGCAACCAGGAGCAGTTTTCAGTGCAAGTCACTTGTACCTATTTTTTTTCTATAGGACTGGGAAAGTCAATGACTTCCAGTGCAAGCCATTTTTACCTAATTTCTCATCCCTAACCACCCTGCAAATCTTCATTTTCCCTTCCTAGTCAAAACAACGTGATGGGCCCCTGGCCAGCAATGCCAGATCTTTGGCATTGAACCTCACAGGGTTGCCAGGGAAGAGGATAAAGAGTAAGAGATGGAGGGGAACAATGATGATGGTGCTACTTGTTCTGTTGAAGCTGAGCAAAATCTAGACAACAAATGTGAAGGTCAACTGAAACATTGAAAACCTCAAAAAGATGCCATTGTTTATTGTGGTTTCCATTCTATTGGATGGACTCCAAATACTACTTTCTTTTCATAACATGTGAGCAGTGTAAGTAACAGGGAAAAAACCCAAGGTCACTGAGGTAACCACTCACATTTCTTGAGAAAGAAAAATTTAGTTTCTTTTCAGTTGCTCTAGGATCTCATGTAGAAGCTGTAATTTTATGCAGCATTGCCACAGTTAATTAATACCACTAAAATATATATTTTGGCTATAGTCATATAAATCACTAGAAAACTCAAATATGCTGTTAGGGGGCAAGGTGAAGAGGGTAGATTGCTTTTTATTGCTATCTCCTCCACAGGAACAATAGCTCTAACAAAATACCAAGTGTTAACTATAAAAGTCTACTACTCTAACAGTTTTCAGCTCTTTTGGAACATTTTCTTCTGTGGTTTCAGGGAATAACTTGTGTGTTTATCTCTTACACCAACCATAAAAACAAACAAACAAAAAACCCAACCCAACAGTTTTTTATTTCTTGGAACTATGTTTACTGAACTTTATGAAAAAATTGTACTCGGCACATATAAGACTTCTTTGTTTCTTTCTCAACATCTCTCCTCTGTTTATTGGAAATTATTTTAACATTAAGTTCCATAGAAATTTTGACCACTAGATATTTGAAAACAAATATTTTTGTCCAAATTGCAGTTAACACAGCACCATTTCATTTTATTTTCCTTGCAGTAGTATAAGGCCAGAAAAGTAGTTCTAGAGATCTTCCTTTTAATCCCCAAAATATTCTATGCTTTTTAAATATCCAACGTTTATGTAAAGGCTTCTCTCATAAAAAGAATTCTTGGTATGACCCTTATACAAACAGGTAAGTGAAGCCTGTCAGATGGATTTTAATACACCCATGCAGTCTAAGAAAAAAAATAATCCTCAGTACATGGGTTTCAGAAGCCAGTTTCAGTCTCTAAATCAGGAGCCTTTTTTCTTCCCAGAGCAACACTGACATCTTTTTCTGGTGGAAAACTACAACTCTCAACTCCTGATCCAGTTCCTTTCAATTGTTGAGCTGTAGGAGAAGCTACATCTTCTGTATCTTTCTGTGGGCCCTTTCATTCCTACTTTTACCTTTACATTCACTTTCTTTTTATCTCTCAAGCAATGGTCACTGCTTGTAATTTCCAACAGCCCTACTACAGCCAGTTCCCATAGCTCTATATCAGTGAAAGCAAACCAAACTTAACTATTACTTTGTACACATGAAAAATTGCCAAGTCAAAAAAATACTATGTTCTGAAGACACCTCCAAGTAATTTTTTCCTCCTAGGAAGGTTCTACAGAATTGGCACAGAGCCAAAAGCTATTTAGTTTCTCTTCATTATCAAATACCCTGACAAGCAAGGAAGAGAATATGCGCAAGCAGTCCCAACGTGTGTCTAAGCTCCAACTTTTCTGTTGATTTCCACACATACACCTTTTTTGTTTTCCCTTGAGCATCAGTAGCTATACTTCTTTTACCCCATCTTCATAATCTTCTTGAAATAACCTCATAACTTCACAGACATCTCAAAACCTGACCTGCAGTTTCCAGTACAAGGATGCTGTTGTGCCCAAAGTGTGTTACCAGAGGCTCGACCATGCAGGTGCAGCTGGCTGCCAATGTTTTGCAAATTGATAGACTACAGCTGTGCAAAGATGACTCATACAGCACTCACAAATAGGATATTTATCATACACTGTAATCCTATACAATGAGCATATTCAGCATTGAAGACCAAATCCATCCAAAGACACTGGTTGGGCTGCATGACACATGAAATCCAGCCACAACAGACCCCTGCAAAAGGAACTTTAGAGTTGGCAGTGCATACATTCCTACCAGTCTCCATATGCTAAATGGAATTAATTCTTCATTTTACTTTACAACAGCAGATTGTATTTTTAAAAAACAGAGAACAGTCTTTGCAATAGGCCTATTTGCTTTTCAAGACAAACAATTAAGTTTGGCAAGCTAAACAATTTCTGCTGTCTCCAACTGTGCACTCTTTTGGTTTGGCTGGCTCCCTCTTAGACAAATCTCTTGCACACCTTTCATACAGCTCATTGGTACCCTTCCTGTTTTAGAAATCCAACAGCAACCAACCTCCTTACTGGTTTGTGAACCAATCGGTTCCAGTCTTTTTATAAAGACCTTATAAGTCTATCCTAAACAGCATCTTCATCTGCTTACTGTTATTTTTGACTGCTTCAATCTCTTTGAATAGCATAAAGAAAATCAGAACTTAGGAGTCTGGTCCCAGATGAAAAAGCCTTAAAAACTGCCAGTAACTGAATAAAACCTGACTTATCAAAGTAAATAAGGGTTACTGGCTAAACTAATTATGCTTGAGTGCAGTAATTATTATAATGCACAGACAGCTGTACTCCCACATAGCCCTGCAAAACACAGAAGGTCAGGAGACGAGACAAGTTGTAAACTGCTATTAAGAAAGCATTTGCTTTCTAGCAAAGGAAAAAACAATGCCAGGTAAACAGAACACACCAGGCTTCTGGAAAGGCTATTAAAAGGAACAAAAGTTCCAGGAGGAGATGTGCATATTGATTTTATTTTCTCTTCCAGAGGAGATGGCACATATCTTGCACTCATCTATCAGTAAAGTAGTAACAGCCTAGAATTCCTTCTATCATATCTGTGCATCACTTGCTCAGCATGGGAGCCATAACATGCAAATCAGGGGGGACAGTAAAAGCAGGACACAGCAGTAAAACCCTTGAGACAGCACACTTTGGTACATATCAGCCAGTACCTGATGGAAATGCAAGGCAGCAGGGCCAGCAGTTCCACAGCAGTAATAATCAAGGTGCCTGTTCCCTGGAAGTTTGCCAGAGAAGCTAAACTAATCTGACAGTGTCCGAATAGTATTCAGACCTAAAACATGTAGGAGATTCTGGGATTCAAGCTTAGATTTAACTTAGAGACTCAATGACCATCCAAAGACTATCACAACAGTAAAATTAAAGGTAAATAACCCCAAAGGACATGTCTGTCTTCAGCAGCAGGACTGGGTCTCCTTGAAGGACCAGAAAGACTTTCTAGCTCAATAATCCACTTCCCTTCTGTCTCCATTTCAGACTAAAACTGTCAGTCAGGGAAACTACTTAATCATACAGTGCCTTTAAATGTTTGTCCTAGATAATTTCTTTCCTAGCAGGAACTCAGATAGAAAAGATATTATCTTCAGTTATTTAACACCAGTGGTTCAAGAGACAGGCATTATTTAATGCTCATGGAAAGAGACACAGACATGCTGAGACCAAAGTCCTTCTCAACATTCTTCTGTACATAATCACCACAGCCATAATTTATAAACAAAGTGGACCAGTCAATTACTTTGTGAGTGGCCAGGAGAGAAAGAGGTGGAGAAGTCTGTGTCCTTGGAAGCAGTAATTTTAGAACAAATTACCATTTTGACAGCTCATAGACCACAAAATTTATCAAGTTCTCTGCTGGATGTCCCCTGTCTCCCTGCATTTGAAGTTATAGTTTTCATGATCACTATCCATGGACAGGGTAAATGTGATATATGTGACAAAGAAAAAGAACTGCACCATACAGTAACTGTAAGCACCAGCCTTGAAGTTGCCCATCTCTGATTAGCATGAAAAAAAGCACACACTTGAAGAGATGCTAACACACCTCTTACCCAACATAAACATTAGAAGTCAAAAAACTCAGTAGCACATTTGAATAAATTTTTAAAATAGAAGCAAATTTTATTATGTAAAACCTGCACAAAATTGACTTCAGCACTTAAAGGCTAGCATGAATAACAGCCACCCATTGGAAAACTTGCAACTCCTTCCACCCTGCACAACAGCTACTAAAGCATATGTTATTAGTTCTAGACAGCCACCACACTGTGCCTGTCCAAAGCAGGAATTGCAGGAGGTCAGTGCTGCAAGTACAAAAGGGAGTAAGCACCTTTAAGGCTGCATGCACTACCTGAAACAACACTTTCAGCACAGTCTCTTAGGTTCCAAGGTTTCTTACAGATCATAAGCCTAGATCAACATCAAATCAGTACATAATGCATTGAAGCTTTCATTAGTACTACATATAATTCTAGATATTTTGGTGAAGTGTTAAAATACAAGCTTTTTAATACTGCAATCTTCTAAACCTCTGAAGCAAAGTCAATAAAATTGACTGCCCAAATTCACTAGTTTAGCTTTTTCACACAGAAAAACACCAGAACTCACAGCTTCAAGTCCTCAGAGACTCTACCAAATACATTCTAAACTCCCATTCTCTTCCTTTGAAAAGGTACAATATTTTTAGTTCACATCATTTTGCATTAAGAACGTCTTTAATCTTTGCAACACACAGCACAGGAAACAGCCTTCAAAAGGAACACTGCAAAATTAGCCCATAATTTTGTCTTCAAAAATTATATTCTTTTTAAGCAAAGAGATATTGTTAATTCCTCATACTGTCTCTTTATTAGGTCATAAAATATAAATAACACATGTTTCCCCATTAAAACACTCTATCCATGATCCCTGCACATTGAAACAAAACTCTAGGTTTCCTGCCTTGGACTGCAGAAATAAGAGTACAAGGCAGAGTCAGCAAAAAGAATTAATACATGGCAGAAGTTCCAAATAGATAGATATATGGATATATCTAACTAAAAATTTCAAAATTCTATATTTAAATCTATATTCAAGTTTTACCCTAAAAATCATTAACAGCTGATCAGCAGGAAAGAAAACTCTTGGCTGACATATTCAGGGATTGCATTCCAAACAAGGTTTCAGAGATCTGCAAAGGCAACCTTAATACAAAGGGGGGAAACGGTAGAAAGCAGTAGAAAAATTTATCTTGCAAAAGAATCTTCTCTTTAGGTTTGGGTTTTTCTTTTTTCCTCACCGAAGAAAGACAGGCAAGACCTATATACCAAGTATCACTAAGTACTAGGCTATCTACAGAAGGTATCTATTGGCATTACAAAGTTATTCATGCCTTTCTATATGAAGTTAAAGATGCTTATCAGCTGGCTGCACGCAGCCAAGCTAACTGATTAAATCCAGGGAAAATTCCAGTTTTTTCCTAGCTGCTCAGTCTCCTCGCTGTCTTATTTCCTTCCAGCAAGGTCAAAGCCAGGGCTGATCAAATAATGTTTGTAGTTTTCACTTATACTTTGGTAGGCTGAAAGTACTATAGCAATCTATTTGAACAGATTATCATCCTTAACTAGTTCAAATGTTTCTTCCTACACTTTATCAGCCATTGTGCCTTTCAAAAACAAGTAGAATCAAAAAATTACAAGCAGCAAGTTAATAAATCATATCATTTCCTAGGATAGCCTTTACTGAGCAGTGAAAACAATTTTGAATTGTGTTTTGTTTACATAGAAGAAAGGTAACAGAAACATTAAGTAATTATTCATTTTCACAATTGTACCAGTGGTTATTTCAGTTGTATTTAGCTTGGAATCACATATACCCTATTGTAATAACTTTATCCTCTGTAAGTTTTCAGTTCAGCCACCCTTACCTCAATATACCCTGAAAAGACTATAGGAGCTCAACTGACACAGAAATCCCTAACCAGAACCAGACTTCTTCCAAGTGATGCAGGATCTAGCAATGGTGTAATTGTGCACCACATAAACCAACCAGTATCCTCATCTGCTATCGCTGCTGTTTGCAAGTCCCTTTTAGAAAGTCTTAAACCAAAAAAAGACCTTAAAAGCAAAGTATCTCCTCAGAAAAAAAGGCACTTAGAGGTGAGCTATTCTATTTGGAGACAGATAATGAAAAATTAAATGCTGGCTTGCCTTGAGGGTATTCCCTTCACCTGAAAAAAGTAGCAACCACGCAGAACAGCTCCGTCTTCCCTTCAGCTGACAGATTTCCCAGTCAAGCAAACTCCTAAATGATTCATGTAGCTTCCCAGTGTTCATTCCCACATCACATTTAGACGTGATCTTTCTGGGGAAGGGGAAAAAAGAAATCCTGCCTTTTGTTTCCTCAAAAAGAGATAATACAAATAAGCATAACAGCTATCACCTGACACACTCACTGAGCAATGTACTTCCAGCCACTGATTCTGATCCAGATGAAAACCTGTCCTGTGAGAAGGAAGTCATTTATCTGTTTGAGGGAGTTGTCCCATGTGGTTTTAGTGCACCACACTAGGCAGAGATTGAGCAAGAATTTACTGCTTTGCTCAGCACAGCCACCGCACTGTGACACCAAGCGTTCGAAGGGCAACTTCCCTCGGGCTGTGCCTGAGCAGCCGCTGACCCGACCCAGGTGCAGCTCCTGGGAAAGGAGGCACCAGTGCTGATGGAGCCACGGTCAGCTCAAGGAGCTGACCTCGATGAGAGCCTAACCAAGCCTTTCCCTGATCTACCCGGCTGCAGAAATGCAGTGCCAGCCCAGCACGGAGGGCAGAAGTGCCCCCACAGGTAATCCTTCTGCAGAGGACCACAGGTGTGCCAGCTTAGGATGATTGGTACCTGCAGCCTTACAACAGCAATTCCCTTATGAAGGGCCTCAAGCATTGTCCTCACACATGAAGATTCATGGCAAATTCAAATTAATCCATCATCTTTACTCAAATTTCCAACTATACTTTCAAGCAATGTAGCAATTGTGTTGATACAGACACAGCTGGCACCAACACCAGTCTTTTATTGAAAACATTTCATGCCTTCTCTCAGGGAACTCCAATTCCTTTCCTCACAGGCAACTCCACACAGCAGACTCCTTTGCTCTGCAAGTTTCCTTCTCTCCTTTCTACATGACTGACTATCCCCAAGCTGTCCCTTACCCAGCCACCTAACCCAGTCTGTCCCTCACACAGCATCTTCTTACCTTATCTGTCCCGTGCATAACTGCATGTCCCTTCCTCCTCACAGCACAGCCAGCAGACTGCATCCCAAACTGCAGCAGACTCCAACTGCAACTAACTCTCAACAGCTGACCCACTCTTATAATCCCCATCCTCACTGGGCAGGCAAGGATGTCTCCACTTCTCTGCAATCAGTACAGCTGTAACTCATTGAGGAAAATTGCCTTCTGCTATTACCATCTACTACTATTCTACTATCCTTACAACCTATCTTCCCACAAAATTCAAGTTAATCCATGAACTTTGCTCAAATTTCCAACTACACTTTCAAGCAACACTGCCTATATTCCTCCTTCTCCCATGTCAGCTCAGCCACAGACATGCTGTAGCACTGGCTATAACTCTGTCTTGGGCAAGACAAACTGTGGTATGGACATTACCTTCTAGAGCACTTGAAAACAAACACTAGAAGCTTAAGTCAGTCTTTCAAAACCCTACATCTGCTACAGGCAAACAACTGTGAAGACAAGTTCAGACACTACTGTGACCCCATGGGTTCAGAGCAAGTGGAGCTCAGCTAAATATTAGTATTTCAGTCACTACTTACAAACTTATTTACACAGCAGATTTCTTTCTCTAATCTCCAGGAATGAAAACACACCAACCTGTAAGCTGCCATTTCAAATAAAACAAAACAAAAAACCCAAGTAAATGAGTGCAGCACAGCTCAATTCACCAGGAGCTCCTATACACAAGTCAGCAGTAGAACCTGGCTGGGGGAACTGGTTTGCTAGGAACACCAATCCCTTAAAGAAAGGAATGAAGGTAGGACACAGTAACTAGTTTCAAAAAAATATTGCACTATATTGCTTCATTCTGCAAGGTACAGTATCTGCAGAGTGGCAATAACTGGAACTTTTGCCTCTATAAGATTTATTTCCTCTTTCTTCCAATATCTATAAACATGTAAAAGATAGAAGCAAACTTAAAATGCAAAATTGCTGTAGCATCATTTTCAGTGGTCACTACTATAACAGATAAATTACTCTATTAAGACTGCAGCTTTTAGTAAGATAAAGGATTTTATCTTAAGTTTGCAGTCCCCAACACCTCTGAACTTGTCAACCATTTTGGTTTGCATCATACCCTAGAACTAAAAAACTTCATCTATCTTAACACCTGTATATATAGATATGTAACCACAACTTGAACCCCAGGTCAACTGATGATCCAGAAGATGATCCAACTCTCCCCAAATAGCTGTTCCAATTAAGATTAGGACAGTTCAAACTGCATACATGCACATACTGAAGCTCTCCAGAGCAGCCTATGTGTCTGCTGGTTTTGTGGCTAATAGAACTTGTAAGCAACACAGACACCATCTGTTGGGAGTCAAAACCTACTAACACCTTTCCATGCAGACAGGCAATCTGGGAAGTGTAACACTTCACTCAGTAAATCTAAATTTCCTATTCATGCACATCCATTACTACACTACCTGTTTTCACCAATATGCAGCTTTTCACTAGCTAGAAACAGTGAGGGAATAAAATAATCCTGAAAAATAAGTCATGTCTTATTTAATAAATTATTAATTAGGCAATAGAGCCAAACACTTAGCTGGATTTCTGTGTACAGTTATCTACTCTGTATTGCACCCTGCTTTCTCCAACTAAAAGGGTCATGGGCAAATGTTTTTATAAACATTAAAAAAAAAAAAAAGTAGTCTACAAACTGATAAATAGCTCAGCTACATAAAACCTGCTAAAAGTACACTTTTTGCAGATTAAAGCCCCTGCAAAGAAAAAAGCTCACAACAATAACTTAATAAATATAAGGCTAACAGATATACACTATAAGCAAATTCAAGAGTTGGTTTCATAAGATATTCATGCTCCTCAGGTACACACCTACTTGGGTAAAAAGGCTCTGACTGCAGTGGTATGATGCAATTATTACAAAACAGGTATGTCTGAATTAAATGAACGGCTTTATATTAAACATGAAACATATCTATGATTTTACTAGAGGCAGTCCAGGGCTGAATGTTTCTGTGATGAAAACTGAAGGTGCACAGTAGTACAAGCCAAGTCCCTTGACACAGAAACTGAGCTTGCCTCAGGATGCGAATGGCTGGCAACAGCCTCTTTTTCACTTGTAGTAAAATTGCATCTGATTGCCCAGCCTGGAATAGCTGCTCAACATCTAGCTGAGGGATTATCACCTACATTTTAATAAGACCTACATGCTTTGAAGGATTCTCATCTTCTAAAAGACCCTCTGGGCAAGAATTAACGGGGAAACCAGCCTAAAGCAGAGAATCAGAGCTTAGAAGGGACCAACAAACTCAAGGCACCAAAAGATCTGGCTCTAAAAAGGCTGAAAAGAAGAATAACCCTCAGAACTACAGCTCACAAAGCTCTGCAGTTACAAACAGGCTGTTCCTTGGTCACACTTGTGTTCTTTGCTTTCCTATCATCCCACCACAGTGGTAAAGCAGAGCACCTAGAGCCTGGACAGAGCTTGGAGCAAGCTTCTCTCACCAGGCTGGGTATCACTAAGTCTCTGGTGTGTTTGCAGTAGGCAAAAATGGAGTAGCAAGATCTCACAGCCCACAGACAGGTGCTTCACCTACAGTAAGCACAGTCTGAGGAGCAAGCCCTCCAAGTAAAAACAGCAGCTGGACTAAACTCCATCCCAGTCAGCACTGGAGCAATTATCAGCATTACAAATGACATAGAGCCAGATATTGGAGAAGAGCATACTCATACAGACAGAGTGACTATATAACAGTACCATTAATTCAGCACAAAAATAAATTTGAATAATACCATCATGAACTACCTCCTCCTCCTCAGAGCATCATTCCATTACAATGTCATTGCACTGCTGCAGACATGCAGTTATTTTCATCTTAACTACATTTGCATACTTTAAAAGATGAGAATCTCTTAAGATCTAAATCTTTCAGAATGAATGCTTTCTTGTGTATTGAATAATCAGAAATATTACCTAACTAATTAAATGAAAGTGTTTCTTAAGAAAGTATTTTCTAAAAAAATGCAGTTCCAAGATATAATTCTTGAAGTCAGCTTCAACACTGCAGATTTTGTGGAAAGAACCACCAGAGAGTCAATTGAAATAGGGCACCACAAAAAGAAGGAAAGTTTGGGGACAGAAAGGAAAGGACCAAATATAGCAACACACTTTAAGGATGTGGGACAAACATAACTATAACAAATAGCAACTGAGCATGGCCTGGGAAGAGCCATTAGAGTTGTTGGGAACACAAAGTAGAGAACTTATGAGGAGGATTGTGGAAATAGTCCTCTGTGGGACCTGCTAGTAGGCCTAGAAGGAAAAATGAGAGGTAAAAAGGTAGCACACTAAAACATCAAGGTCCAGGTCAGAAGAGAGTCAGTTTTTAAGACTCATGCACAGCTTCTTGCAGCTCTCTAAACAAGCCCAGCTAAAGCAGCTGCCTCTGGAGACCAACAGCTCTTTGACAGCTGGGAGAGGAGCACACTTTCTGCACCTGATGTACAGCAGCCTTAAAGCTCTTATCCCAAATAGAACATCAGTGGCTACAGGAATTTTTTTCCTGTTCTGTTCTTGACTTTTCAGATGTTAGCCAAACAATTTTATCCATCTTACTTTGAGGCAAAAAAGCAACTTGTGCAGGAGTTTAGGCAAAAAAAAGTTTAAGAAACTTAAATTCTCCTGGTAAGTAGCTTTTGCATTCTTCTGAGAACATCTTGAAATTTTCAGACTGCAAGCACACCCGTGCCAACAAACAGTATTTTACAGAAGCATTCCACTCATTTTATCCACTGCAGGTAGTTGTGGTTACCCACCCCCCCCCAATTTATGATGGCATATTAGCACCTTACAAGGGCAACGCAAAAAAAAACATAAATTACTCAAAAACTGATTTTTTTATTACCTTAAGGCAGTTGGGCAATTAGGAATGTTAGATGGAAGATACAACCAAAGAAACTTGGCACTGTGCAGTTTCTCAAACTTAGCTGTCTCCTTCCTTCCCCAGCATTTATAAAATATTTCAAATAAATTTTTTAAATCAAAATTTTTGAAACAAATACAACTTTTAAATTAATAATCAAAGGAAGACTGACATTTTGCTTGAAATGCCAGTAAGTTAGCACTTTCTTTGATCATTCACAGTAAATGTTTTAAATTCTGTCCAACATTTATCTTTTGTTTTAAAATGTTTTTCCTCACCTCCCAGCAGTAACACAGACCCACTCAACTTCTTTAATTATCTGCTCATTGTTTATTTTCTTCCTCAAATCCAACTTTGTCATATTTAATTAGTCTATGAATGTATCATCTGATTTCTCCTGCCCTACCAAAATAACAAGATTCAACCTTTGTTTTGCTCCAGCAGAAGAGCCTAACATTCATTTAAGAATCACTTTGTATGGAGATGCATAGAAAACTCCCTTGCCATTAGCACAAGTGCCAAGACCAGACTCTTTCTGCAGGTGGATGGAAGAGGTGTCAAGTCTGAAAGGGTGACAAGGTGAAGGAGGGGAATTGTTGTCACCTTGTTTTACTGTGCTGATGCTTTTGAAATGTGTGAGAATGAAAGATTGTTCCTGTGATTACCTTTCAAGCACAAAAAAAATTACCAAGGGTCAGAAACCAGTCAGCTACAGCATTGTCTGTTTTAAAGACATGGAGTCCTTTAAACTTCACATTCAGTACTTCCTCTAAATGTGGAAATGAAAGGGCAATTTTTTGTGTGTGTGTGTTGCAGAGATATTTCAACTTAATTGGATGTAATACTCAGAAGAAACTGTTAACACAAAGTTACTCCTGTAAAGCCTGGGCTATCTCAGCAAAGAAAAAGAAACTGACTTCAACCAAATTGAACCCAGAAATCACATGCTGGGGACAGGATTAGTCCAACCACATTAAAAAACACCAAACAGAAAGATCTCTGAATTATCAGACCTACTACAACATGCAATAAAATCTAATATTTTCCACAATATATTCTATAGCTCAAGCCTAAAAGTAGCTAGAAAGCTTTGTCTCTATATCCCCAGAAGAATGTTGTCCCAGAAGCTGACTGGTTTAGCATCAAGAACCTTCTGTAATCTTCAAAGTAAATGTCTCAATGTACAAATTATCCACATTATTATGCCAACAATTACCTTTATCTTACATGTATGTGTTCTTTTTTTCCACTATTGGAAGTGATAAAGAAGCCAAGTTCTGGGGTTGTTTTCATCCTTCATTCATCCCCTGTAGGAAATGCTTTCCAGTTCTCATAATCCTTCCCTGAACCCATCTCTCAGGAAAATATATAAGACCAAACCCATATAAATCCCCAAGATATACAAGTCTGAGTTGAAACTACCTTACTCAAAACAAGTCTCACCCGGTTTTGGTCCCATGATTTATTTTCATATTTAAAGAACTGCTGCACCTTTAAACCATACTATCTTGGCCCTACCTACCATTATGAGCAGCACTTGTTCTCCAATTGATATTCACAAAGATGGTTTCTCTTGTGATGTGCCCAGTAGTTTTGATCTTTACTGCAATACAATTACTTGTTTCCAGATTCAGCACTGCAGAAATCTACCAAATGAAATGCCCCAGAAGTCTCAGCACCTTTCACTGAACTGACATCAATCCAAGTGGTTTCTGCTTCACTAGCATTTCCTCCAAGTTGTTCCAGCAACACTCTAATACCATTATAATATCATGTACTATAGTGCCACTCAATAACATCTATTTCTAGGTTTTGGTCGTATCCTTCAATAGTCATGTTCAGCTATGCCTACTATGCTATTACCTTATGGCTGTGATATCCAGTCTAACATTTTGCAATTCAAATTATTCCATTTTGTACTCCAAGCTCTTGGTATTTGCACAAAAGTGTTTCAGCTTTGCTTGCACTTCAGCTAATACACAATCTGAACTGCACTGAAAGCTGCATAGTCATAACCAGTAGTTACATACCTGACTACTATTCTCAGAAATATTTATTGCACTTAACTTTTATTCTAATAATTGTCTGTTGTTCTGTACAGTTACATCACTTTATCTGCTATGCTATCCTTGGGTTTCTATCTCTTTTCATGTACACTTTAAAGAAAAAAAAAATAGGCATTATGCAAATCTATCAGATTTCTCAATTTCAAGTTCTTCAGCAACAGCATAAATTCTCAATGCCAGTGAGCCATTTCTCTGGAGACTGCAGTTTGATCTTATCTTTTCAAAGACTCCTCTTCCAGTAAATGCATTTTAAATGGCCAAAATTTTCAAATCTTCTCTGTAGGAAAAGGTCTCAAGTGATACATCTCTGTTATCCTGTTACATCTTTGTTCCAAGGCCTGGGAGAGCTTTGTTCAATGCCAAGTAAGCCTGTACATGTGCCATGCAGCTTCTCCAACCCCACTGCACTCTTCCTTTGTTTGAAAGTTGGAAGAAACTTTCAATATCTCTGATCTTCAAAACTCTCTGCAGAGTCACAAACATATACCTACAATTACCCTCCACTAGCCAGATTTCTCTTCCATCTTGTTTTTTTAGCACCTCAATCTTCCACTGGGATATTGAATAGACAGGTTATATTGATTTACCTGTGGAGTTACCATTTTGACTTAGAATTTTGCATATGCCTATCTCCACATTCCACCACTATGCCAAAGTCTTATGTGACCTCAAGACTGTAAGCTTTTGGTCTTTCCATTACAAACCAATAAAATAAACAAAATAGGCTAGCAGGCTCGGAAAAAGAGATTCATTGCAACTTAACATTTTTCACCTTCCCCCACTCCCCAAGTACAATGGGGAGTGACCATGGGTTACATTGAGCTTTTAGTGACTCATTTTTTAACCATGAGTAAAAGAGAGGTGGGGGGGATCTCACAGAAAAATACAGGGGTGATTTCTGAAGATTTTTTAAAAGTTAGTGGTCATATTCCTCTAGATATCAAAAATCCAAGCATCCAACTAGAAATTTAAGGCAGTAAACATTCAAAGCCACAGAAGAAGGTGCAACACTTGTTCTCTCCTCACAGCTAAGCAATGCAGTCTCAGCTGATAAAACAAGGGTACTACCATAGTAAGAAAGCTCTGAATCTCAAATGGTGGCTTGTCACTTTTCTTAAGCAACAATAAAGAAAATCACAACAAAATATGAAAGCAGCAGCCACAAATCAGTATTTCCATCCTCTCAGATTGTAAAATTAAGTCAGAAATAATTTAGAATAAGAAACAATAGATAGCATTATCCCGGTCACTGGGAGATACTGATAGAGAAACAAGCTCTGCTTTATAAAATAATGTGAAACAAAAAAAAAAAAAAAAAAAAAAAAAAAACAAAAAACCCCACAAAGAAAAAAAGCAGCAAAGACAAAAAGTTGCAGTTTCTCATGTCATAGACCAGAAAAAGTTAATATAGCAACTCTGTTATGAATCTTTAAGAAAGGTTTCTAAGTAGTCCAGGTAACACTTAAATTCCTTTGTGATTAAACTATTGACAATAGGCTAGAGTTAGAGTTCAGAAAGTTATGATGGAACACTAATTCTATTTGGTATAATTATGAAATTATGTACTTCCTTCTACAAGAACAACAAATCTTTTTTTAGCACATATTTTCTGAAGGTGTTTGGTCCTCATGGTTTCACTGTTAAGCACAAATGTCATTCACACATACTTAAGAAACTACAAATATTTTTACTCATTTTACATGCTCTCACAGTCTTAGTATCATAGCTTGTAATAACATTGTGTGACTCTTAAAGAAACACAGCATCTTGTTTTTTGTTGAGTGCCTTTTTCTATTCATCATGGAAAAAGAGATGGAGCAGTAGCTGGAATACATTGCTTCTTTCTACTACTATATCATGCTAAAAAATTGGGGGAGAGCAAGTAAAGTAGCAGTTGCACACAACCATAAAAGTTTGTTTTTATCAGCACTTGACTTTCTTTACAGAGAAGATGCAAACAGAAACACTATCAAAACACTACATGAATTCAAAACCAGAAGTATTTTTGTACAGAATCCAAAGTTTATGGACAGAATTACTTTAGCATTACACCAGACTAAGCCTCATATTTTCGCCAGAAAGCTTAATATATACAGATACCTTTTTAAAAAGCTTTGAACTGGGTTATTGGATATACTAGGCCTGTTCTCTCAGTTCAGAGAGAATCACAGAAACATAAGACCCTAACCAAAAGTTACAAGTGTATCTTGTGAAGTACTAAAAATGCCAATGTTGATTATCTCCATCTATATCATAGCACCTAAGAGTTATCCACCGAGTCATAGAACATAATTTCTCCAGTTTTACAGAAGAAAACCAGAAAGGCCAGACATCCTCATATTTGAAATACAACTGTCCCCACTTCTCTTGTGAGCGGTACAGAAGTGCAGTAACTGCTACAAACACAAGAGGGAACACAGCTTCTACCACATCTCCTCCTAAAAGCACACAACACCCATTATCCCAGGGCATTTCATGGCCAACTGACTCCCTTCAAGGAAGTCCAGCCCTCCTGCAAACATTAGCCTAACCCTGTTTCTTGTACACTCAACCTCCCCTTTCTGGCAGCTATTTAATTTCAGGCACAGTGTAAGCCACTTCACCCTGGCAAAGTCTGAGTAACTTGCCTATAACACATACTCAGACACATCCAGTAAAACAAGAAGGGCAGGTTTGATACACACTAGGCTTTTTTTAAAGCCAAAATAATAATCCTATTAGTAATTTACAATTAGTTTCCAGATTATTTTTTAGCAAATGACAGAGCTCAGACTTACCACATCCACCTGAACACACACCTCCTTACTTCTTATCATTTTTAATCCAGCTTGATATCCCACATACTGGCTATATTTATAATAGACCAGAAGTTTGCTGATTTGTGTGTCCTTGACTATCTTTTCTTTATTATTTATTCCTTTACTTTAATATTCAAGTACCTTTTTTTAACCTAGCTGCAACTTTGAGATGACTTTGAAGACAAGCTTGGCAACCTGTATTTCATAAGTATAAAAACATGGAAGTTCAACCTAGACATTTTGCAGGTACAAGAAAGGTAAATGCTACCCTGTAAAGAGGCTGTATGCATGAATTGATAGGATTAATGGGAAAACTGCTTACTGAAAACCTGAAGCAGGATTGATCATATAAAAGATAAGTGGGATATATAAACACGTGACACCTAAACTAATCCATCTAGGATAAAGAGACCAACTCACTGATAGGACTTCAAGATAGCATTAGGCAAATGACTGAGAAAATAATTCCAGGTTTAGCGTGGGATCAGACAGCAAGTAACTCTGCTTGATTGCATCTGTATTTTTTCAGACACACTAGGAACTAACTTGTAACAATGCACAACTTGATTATTATGACTTTTACAGATTTTAAAAAACACTGAACAGCCTATTCAACTGCAAAAGGCCCCTGGGCCAAATAGAAACAATAGGGAGTCTAGATGCTCTGCATTCTTAAATGAAAACTAATAAGGAAATTTGGTAAAACTTTTAAACTTACTAATCACATTAGCACATTTTTGATGTATTAAAACGATTTCTACAGCAGCCTCTAGAGGATAAGAGAATGGTATACCCTCAGAGGACAGGAAATACTGATGCATCAAGTTCTGCTACTGAAGAGGAAAAGAAAAAGACAAACTAATCCCAAAATAATAGATAAGAAAAAATTAATTCAGTGCTGTCATAGGAACTCCAAACCAAAGAGTTACTAGGACAAAAAAAAAAAAAAAAAAAAAAAAAAAAGAACAGATATAATTTAAATATTATTTCCTAAAATGCAAATCCATCTTTTCTAATTTATGAAACTCATGAGGAAGCTCACGATTTCTTTCACAGCAAATATCTGAAGATGCAGTTAGGACCAAAACCTGCATATTGTGGGGTTCACTCCTGTTGGGCTCTGTTTTATGCAAAGAAAGAAGAAAAAGAACATGGCATAGGAGAAACTCTAAGCTACCATGCACTGTGTTACTAATACATCTAACTAATAAATCTGACATAATGCTGCAGTAGGAACCTACAGTTATTTCCAAAGGCTTTATTTCAATGAAGAACTAACATTAACACTATTAACAGTATCTTTAGAGCTAGCTTCAGCCTAAAGAGCAGATTTTTCATGTAATAGGTGACCACTTTGTCATAACTTTCTTTGGGCTAATACATGCAACATAAAGCCTACATTCCAATGCTTACTCTATAAAAAACAAACAGCTTTCAGATACATTTGTGAGCCAGAACCAGGCTAAACACAGAAAAAAAAAACAATACATACATATATAATGCATAATTGTCAAGAATTACTTCTAAAGGAAAAACAATTACAGCCAACTACCTTACCTGAGCTTAGTGCATCAAGGCACTGTCTTCAAGAAACTCATCTTGATTTCTTCTGATTTTTTCATCTCTTCCATGAAATTGTCAATTTTCTACAAATCCTACTCTCTCCCTCTCAGAGAGCACTGAATTTAGCAGTAACAGTATGAAACTGCTGCACTACTATTTGCCACTCCTCCCTCCTTGGGGAAGGCACCAGCCCCACGGCAAGGGGACCAAAAATAAAGATATGCTAATTCTCAACACCTGCTGTTCAACACAAATGAGCACCGGTATCAGCACAAACTAGAACACCTGGCTGGGACTGGTAACAGCCAGAACATCATTTGTTTCTGCTGCCCAGCACTAACACCACAACAATCCAGTCAGGGAGAGTAAGTTCCCCAGCAACTTCTGCAACACCCAGAAAAGCTGATCATCTGCCTTCTACTCTTGCTTCCCATTCTGCTGTACAAAGCCAGGGATCTCAGGATGCTCAGTAATGTAACTTGGATTTAATGTCAGTATGTTCCTTTTAAACACAGATGAATCATAATCCCTGAAGGTTATGGTTTTCCATACTTGCAAGACTGCTCCTGATGGGATTAGTTCTTGCAATAGCATAGCTGATCACCACCATTAAACAAATACAAAAAACACATCATCAAGTAGATGAATGTACGCAAATAAACAATTTCTTACAATCTGAAGGGACTTGTTGCTGTGTCTAGAGAATGGCACAGTTTTATTTCTTAACCTAAAATTTCAGCAAAGCATTCAAAAACAAATTTCTCCAGCCTCCTGGAGTACTGATTATCTAAGTCCAGCTGCTGCAGTATCTGCATTGTTTTCTGGTGCCAATTTTCTCCAGCCTTGTTCACTTTGAGAGCACCTAATCTGCCCCACTGAGTCTGATTACAGACCAGACATGGCTAACTATAGACTGGTGCCATCCTGTTAGCAACAAAATAAATCATTCTCCGGAGAGCTCTTCACAAGGTGGCTCTGTATTCCTACAAACCTTGGTAAATAAAACAGGCCTGGAAATCACAGATAGATGGATGTTAGTGCTGGAGTCCTGCAAATGCTTTTCTTTTCAATGACTGCTCACTCCATCAATGACTGCACAGCTTCACTTTTGCTTGTCTTACACCCTAGTTCTCTGCCACAAATATTCTGGTCAACTAGGAAAAGACAGAAATACTCAAATCCTACCTGAGTCTTCGTGTTCAATCAGCCACTGAATGGTATATGTGCAGAGTAAACATTTCAGACTTATCAGAAAGAGCAATGATTTACTTAATGAATTGTGAAACAGGGACCTCTGCTTACTCACAGGACTTTCATCTCAAAGGGCCAAAATTCTGGTCCTACGTGTTGAACCTTGGAAGACTCAGACTCTTGGGCACAGATTATAGGCCTCACAGCTTGATTTATTCATTTTCCTAAGGAGCTGTGTGGTGGTTTGAAAGTTGCAAAAACATCAGTGTGTCTGAATGCTCTTGCCTCCCAGAAGGAAAGTAATTTTCCATTTCCAGAATGAAAATGGTACTCTAAGTGGTATGTTCTCTCACTCTGATGAAGAAAGCAATTTCTGTACAGGTTGTCCTGACTGGAAGGATATGAAGAATGGAGTAGCTAACTAACAAACACTTCTAGTAGAGACAGGCAGTACATTCATTTTTCTGGCCCTTATACTCCACTGCTGCTACCAACAAAAATCAAGCTGAGCTGAATGGATGAAGGCGCAGAAAGCAACAACTGATCAACTTCATGAAATTTTCTTCCAAAAAAAAAAAAATCTCATACCAAAGTATTATTGAGAGAGTACACAAAAAACACTGTGAGGAATCAGCCAAATTTAATTTTAAAATATCATCTGGAGAAAAAGTGGATGTTTAATTCTGAGAAAGTTTTCTAGCTGAATTAACATTCTGAATAGAATACTGATGTTGAGATGAGCAACCATTTCACATGCATTTGAAAAATATTTAAAACTACAATTGTGAGTTAAGTATTTTGTCCACTGCTGCAGCAGAATCTGAGGAGTGTATTGGATAGTGTATTATTTATTCTCAGAAGTAAGGAGATCAAACATACACTACACAAGCAGTCCAAGACTTTTCTTGTAGCTCATCACTGTGCCAGATAGAAAGGGCTTCTGGGTACCTTCAGCTCAAAAACAGAGGTGAAAACCTGCTGGTTTTATAGGGGCACAGCACCCACTGACACTGGGATGAACATGCAAGACAGCTAGTGTGTAAGCAATGGAGACTGCCTTCCACTAAGGGCATTAATTATGGCATCCTGGGCAAAACCTAACTCCCAGATACATACCTAGACTTTCCTGTGCAGCTTCATAGATACTGTTCTTCTCTTTGTCCTTAATGGTGGCTATGTACTTACGTTAAATGGCTGCTGCATTCTACCTCAAACATGGTAAAGATAAAGAAAAAATCCAGCAACAGAAAAACTAGCACGTGCCAGTGTATAGTACAAGTATCTGGTTGCAGAATGTTTGGAACCATTTCAAAGAGAAGAGAGAAGGAGGAGAATAGTATCAAAATTAAATATTTCACTTCTCTGTTCTGGGCTAATCCTTAAAAGGATCCATAATGTGTCTGGTGGTAATTTAAATTCTCACCTCAGCAACAAAATGGTCATACATTTACCCCAGGGAGAGAGGTGCTGGAAGCCAATCTGAGCATGAGAGAAGCAATTTACCCAAAGCACCTCATGCTTGGACTAATCTGAGCAGGACAGAGATTGAGGCATCAGCTCAAAACTGACATAAATTAGAGCAATGCCAATTGAGCCTGAAGGGAGAAACATAACAGCTTCCTCTTCCACTGTCCCAAAATCCAGTAGTGTACTTCTGGTCTTGTACTGCAGAGAGGATGATCAGGGATGGGACATCTATTTAGTAAGGAGAAAAAGAGCCCTGCAGACAAAATGCATCTTAGGTTTCACAGTAACCCGGCCTGGCTGCAGCAGTGCCAGGCCAACTTGTCACAGAAGGCAGCTATGCCACCAGCTTCCATGTACCAGAGGCTGGGGACATTGTTCTAGGACATTTCATACGTCTTAAGACATACCAGTAACATTTATGCTGTCTGTTTACTCTACCGCAGAGCATTTAAAATACAAAAAAAATAGAAAAATATAGTTTAACTCCCAATATCTGCTTAGCAGTAACCACGTTTTACTGTTTGCTGCACCTGGCCAGAGCTGAGGTTGTCTCTTTTTAGGTCTGATACTGTCTGGCAGCTGCTTTGCTGTTTTCCTCACATGGCAGGCATCACTCAAGATGATTTTAGAAAATACTTTGTTCATTTGTTTTGTTTTCATTCGTAAGTCTTCAGGTTAAGGGAAAGGCTAAGTACAGATTCAAGCATGCAGTCTGTATCTATTTAAAGGCATGCCAAAATTTTGAAATGCTATCATACCAAAATACTTCCATCAAATCCCTTATCCATAGGAAAGGAAATATAAGGAGGCCTAGCTCGAGGTCAAATTTCACAGTTATTAAATGAGCACAGCTCCCACTGACAGCTGCCTTCCCTGCCATTTTATTATGTTTCCATGGATGCTGAGAAAACAATTCATATATTTGTCTAGCAATTTACATACTAAACTAAAGGAAGAAAGCTAAAAAATGTGGTTAAAGAAATACAACAGTACATTCTGACCCCTAGATCATTGGCTAGAAAAGTATAATTTGCCTCTTTTGACATCAGAGGACTCAACCCCATAGCACCAATTCTGCCCCCTTCCTAGTTTGGGTCTGAGGGGTGAAGAACACCAATCCAGCAGTGACTGCTGGCAGATGGGCACAGGTTCCAGCTCACCAATGCACTTGGGGGCAATGTGACTTTTGTTGTTGTTACTAAGTTAGGTGTTTCAGTGACAGCATTCAGGAAACTTTATTGGATGACAAGTCATCCAGTAGAATAAACACTGTTGTCTTGTACCAACTGATTACAGAATACTCATTATTCTTCTCTTTCATGTGGCAGAACTCAATACTACCTGGCAGGCTTTGCATGCACTTTTGCCTGTCTTTTTCTGTCACATTGCTTAATTAAGGTTATTTACTCCTGTGTTAGACTGAAAAATTACAATCACATGCAAAAGAGTGACTGGATTTTTTTAAATTAATTTTTTGACTATGACTTGCACAAGATTTTTGATAGCCATGCAACTAATTTGTAGGCTACCCAAAATAAATTGCATTTTATTGATAAACTATATAATAATTTTTAAATGTTTTACTTCATATTTGCAATTCATTTCTATACAGGCACAGAAATGTTATTGGAAAACAAAGGACTAGTTTTGAGATTCAACTGATGTGGTTTTGTTTATGCTTTTCTTTAAAAAACAAACAAACAAACAAACAATAAGGAAAAAGACAACAGCTCTGTCATGCCCTGAATAAGTTACACTTAAATTTTATAAAGGAAAACAAAGGCAGAAACTAGGGGAAATACAGTACTGGCATCTTTTCGCTTGTTCTCCCAGCATTTCTGTCATTTCTCATTTTTCTGGTCTAAGATTTTCTCAAACTGCCCAAAGGTTTGTGCAGTTGATGTACTTGTAGCTGCCCTCCTTTCACTACCCACAGGAGACATAAAATGAAACAGTTTAGATAAACTTTGTTACTTTTTCTTTTATTTCCTCAGTCTAAAACACACACAACTACACTTCAAACTTTCATTTTCTTTACCTCGCTGCTGAATTAATAGAACTTGTTAACAGAGCAACCTCAAAAACTGAGGAAGAAATCCATGTAGACAGCAAAATGAACGAAGAGACTGTCACTTCACCTCCAGTGATCACCCTTTTAATCCTTATGAAATATTCTCATCCTAATCCCTCATACCTCCCTCCTACTTCAATTATCCCTCGCTGTCATTACAGGAACTACTTAGTTTTCTTCCCATAAAACTGATTTCCACCATTTCCAGCATTAGCATTCTCTAGCAAAGCCATTCTGTTCCCAAGTCTTCCCCAGTTTCCCAGCATCTTACTATGTTTGAGGCAGACATGCCCTAAAACACTCTTAAATAGTTTAATCTATCCCACTATTAAAAAACCAAAACAAACAAAAACCCAAGCAAATGACAACAAACAACAACAACCTTATTTCAGGCAGAAATGCCATCCACACTTTTTAGTTGTAAAGAATGTGATTAAACCTCCTGCATTCAGTGTGAAGGATAATACTGCATTTCAGATTAAGGCAGAAAACTTGCACTACAAGAATGAAGAAGAAGAAATATTTCAGTATATGGCAATGCATAGTCCTAACTAGATCATTAAGTAATTCTTAATGATAGGGTACTACAATTAATCTGAAGAATAGGAAACTGGGCTGGTGAGCAGTTAACAGCACACAAAATGACTCTGCACTCAGGGACAGGGAAATCTTGCCAAAAATTCTTCAAAGAAAGAATTCAAATTCAAATCATAACTCAAAGCAAGACTTTTAATAAAACCA
Organism: Cichladusa arquata; assembly: GCA_026413545.1. Taxonomy (NCBI): domain Eukaryota; kingdom Metazoa; phylum Chordata; class Aves; order Passeriformes; family Muscicapidae; genus Cichladusa; species Cichladusa arquata. The sequence continues at coordinate 10,189,462 of JAOTQP010001652.1, forward strand.
CCGATGTGTTCTGGTTTTAATAACAATGTAGATTTAATACTGAAGACCTTAACTGAGGTTAATTTCTTGAACTGATCTGAACCTTCTGTTCCAGTGAAGTCACCAACTCCGACCAGCAAACTGCCCTGCAGAGTGAAATTCAGAACACACATCCAAGGAGACAGCTCTTCCACTATGTCCTACTTCCAGGAATGAAAAATAGAGCTGCAAAACACCAAGTTCCAGCTCAGAGCAGCACAGAAGAACTGTGCCAAAGCAGAGCTTAACATAGTGCTGACATAGATGACAACTTTCAAGCCTTGTTTTTCCAGATTAAGGTAATTTCAAAATCTAGAAATACGGATGTTAATCTAAATTCCTCCCAACTCTGTGTTTATTTAATTCCAATGTAATCTAACTTCTGGCAGTCACATACAAAGGAAGATTTTATGTCTTATCTCTTAAGCAAAGAGTGATTAGGAAGCACCAAATTTTCAAAGGAACTATGAGAGATATCTCACCTATTTCATCTGGAAAAATGACTGTAAGCTATTTCTTATGACATAGAATTAAATATTAATATTCCTTAATGTTACTCTTAACATTAAGAATCCTCGCACGTTAAATATTAAATCCACAACTAAAAGTAAGATTGGAAAATTACTTGCAGAAACTGTTAGAGAACTATGTCCTGTAATAATATGAATTTTAAGTTGAATTCAGTTGCTATTATCAGGAATCACTGTCCCACTGAGCTAGAATGGAGACTGACTCAAAACATTTCCAAACCAATGTCAGAGAGGCACTAGGTAGTTCAACTGGATGCAACAGGAAAAGTGTTCATTATTTATAAACGCAGCAGCAGAAGCTTCTATAAGAATACTTATTTCTTCCTTTTGGTTTGACAGGTACCTCTGGCAAACCACCTGTTTTCTCTTTTGCCACACTTTTGGCACAATTTTATATATGTCCATTTATACAAGAGCACTCAGTTCTAGGCTTTCCCCCACAACTTCAGTAACGTGACTAATGCATTTACACAAGCCAGCAAGAATGGCAGTAATTTATGAAGTAATGCTGCTTTTTCAAATACCATATTCTGTAACAATCCAGCATACCAAGTACAAATAAAAATGTTTTTGAAAGCTAAAGGTTGAAAGTATTGATTCATTCTGAATTTTTAGGTTGACATCGGCTTTAAAGTTTTAGATTTGGCAGCTCAAGGTACAGCACAATCTCAAGCTCACACAAAAACCAATCTTTACTTGAGTCATTAAGTGCAACCCTGGGCAACCCAGCCAAGAAATTTGTATTTCCCTATGCTTCCCATGTGCAAATGAGATCTTAAGCTGGTGATGCTGTAGCCACAATGGTTCAATTACAGACAGACAAGGCAAGGCTTGCAGACCAGGACAGCACCCACACTACCATAGGCTGCATAAATTGTGCAACAGAGTTTGCTTCATTGCACATGATGGTCACAGAATCACAGAGAAGTTTGGGTTAGGAGTGATCTCAAAGATCATCTCCTTCCAACACCCCTGCCATGGGGAGGAATATCTTCCTTTAGACCAAGTAGCTCGAAGTCCCATGCAATCTAGCCTTGAAAACTTCCAGGAATAGGGCATCCACAGGTTTTCTGGACAACCTATTCCAGCATCTCACCAGCCTCACAGTAAAGAATTTTTACCTAATATCTAATCTACACTAAATCTACAGTTTCAGTGTTAACTCATTATCCCTTGTCCTTCCACTCCATGCCCCAAGGGTCCTTCTCCACCTCTCTTGCAGCACCTTCAGGTTGCTGTCAAGGTCTCTCTGGAAGCCTTCTCCTCTCCAGGCTAAACAACCCCACCTTTCTCAGCCTGTCTTCATAGGAGAGGTGCTCCAGCCCTCTGACCGTCTTTGTGGCCTCTGTATTTGTTCCAACAGGTCCACATCCTTCTTATGCTAAGACCCCAGAGTTGATGCAGCACTGCAGGCAGTGTCACCAGAGCAGAGCAGAGAGCAGAATTCCTTTCCTTGACCTGCTGCCCACAATGCTCTGGATGCAGCCAGGGTATTGCTGGTTTCCTCTGTGTCCTTCTCTCTGCCCTAAGGGTATTCCAATAAACACAACAAAACACAATTCCTGATACAGATCTCAGCTTTCCCCTCACTTAGAAGTGAAAAATTAAATATTTCATAATGCAAAAGCATTCTCAGAAAATTGGCATAAAATATATTTTAAACTCACAACTTTCGGACCACATGCTGTTTGTACATTTTTAAAGCAAAACCAGAGACAATTTTGAAAGTTTCTAAAATGTTGCATTTGTAGACAAAGTGCTAGTTTCTGCACAAAAGCTAATGGGCTTTCAGTAGTTTTCTTTGGTAAATGGGTTAACTAAATTAGAATTTTGAGTTTGGCCTTTTTTTTTGGTCATTGTTTTTAATTAAGTTGGTCCCTTGCCTGGAGCAGCCAGAGTTGTTTACTCACAATGGCCGTGAAATTCCCTGTGCCTGATGGTTTAATTATCTCCTCATTGCCTGGTAATTCTTTTAAGGCTTTTTTTCTTCTTTTTTTTCAATGTGGCAGAGCAGACAAGAAGAATCATCTGTCTTTCTCTGACCAATCTTATGAACTTACTTACACTGTCCCCTCCTTCACAAACGACAGCTTTTAAGTTGACAAATTAAGGCAGTGTCTATTTTGAAGATAGCATAAATTATTTTGTTTATTTTCTCAGTTACCTGAGCCACTGCAGTCCATGACCTGTACAAACACCTGCTGCCTACAGACATGACAGGATCTGAGCTTTGTTTATTTGTTTGGTTGCATCACCTGTCAGATGCAGAAAATTCTACTGAGAAGAGCATGGCAAGTTCCATGCACCTCCCACCTCAACACTGTCTGATTCTGTTAGAGGTCTGGCTGTGATGAGAACTAGGTCTGAAAGCTATGAATATCCTTCACTGGGCTGGAATGGGAGCAACACTATTTGGACAGAAATAGAACAAGCTGAAAGATAACCATCCATGAAGAAAAAGGAAAATCCAGTATTGCTGACAAGTGGGCGAGTTGACTGTAGTATGACAGGGACTTTACAAGTTTTTGACACTAACAAACACTTCTCATTAAGTTCCAAAAAAACAACTATATGCATCTTTCATTAAAAAAAAACCAAAACCCATATTGCTCAGCAGTATGTAAGAATAGAAAATACTGTAGTCTAAGGAGGCAGCCAGCTTATCTCCTCATAGCCACAGAAATTCTCTAAACACAACCAGGAATAAAACAAACTTTCAGGTAAGATGGAAAGTAGCCAACCACACAAAGACTTATCTTCATTGTTAAGGATTCAGGAAAGCTGCAGCACTGAGACTGGCTATGGCATACTCCTTTTTTTTCCAGCTGGTAGGCAAGTTTCTATTAGCCCCTCCCAGAGGTGCCCTGCTCTGCAGACACCAGCTCTCCTCCAGAGATACAGAGGAGGCACACTCCTTAACAGTAGCACATCTCACCTTGCCTGTTTAAGGATTCAAAATTCCAGCCTGACCCTCAGCCCACTGAGTGTTTCCAAGATGAGGCGTACACTTCCCACCAAAATACCAGCACATCTGGGTTTTCTTACCATCTTATCCCTTCTGTGCATTTCCAGAATCAACATATGAGAAGCTAAATCACTGATAAGTATTAAAATTTCATTTTTAAGTTAAGATTTTATTTATTTTTAGAAAACAAAACCCAAAAGCCAAGATCTTCCAAAGTGCTTCCTTGAGCTGCAGCAAACCTACAGCACTGCAAATGGGGTCAGAATCTGCTCCCATCACTTAAGGGAGGTGAGAGATGTGTGACATTGCTGACTACACAACAAAGGCTCTTTTGAATTATTTACTACAGCAGAACTAACAAATCATCTGGGTGTAAAGCTGCAACACTGTTCCAAATACAGAAGTGAAAAACTAGGGTCAAAACTGACAGGCTGCATTGTCTTTTAAAATTGCTTAAGAATATATCTTCTTGCACTTCATAGTTCAATTTCCAAAAAAGTATTTCTACCTTAACCTTCAAACTTTAGTGGGAGACATTGCTCTGCCAGAACACAAAAATAGATTCTCAAAGCTGATGTTTTCCAGAATTTAGCAAGCACCTGCCAAGAAAAATTCCCACAAACATGGGCTAGATCTTGATCAGTATTTTATTTAAAATAGGAAAAATATTTTATGTTTATGTTTTACAGTGTTTTGGCCCTCCCCCCTACCATTCCATCTGGAACAGTTATTGAGGATAAAGGTAGCTCTTCTTTTTCTAAAAGGGTAAAAAAAAAGCCCCAAAAAACAGAGAAGCCATAAACATCTCTGCTTCAGGTAAAATTCACAAGCATGTAATTATTTTAACATACTAAAATTGACTGTTAAGGTAATTTCAGAGCACTGAAAATGAGAACTCATGATTTTTCTTTTGAAAAAGAGTGCCATTTTTCTATATTTTACTCTTGATATAAATCTTAATAAATATTCACAGATAACTCTCAGACACCTCATTAACAAGCTGTTCAACAAGTAGACCAAGTACTGATAAAGGTGTTTAAAATAATTGTTATAAATGTATCTTCTCAGGGCAACATGGAAACAATTGCAGCATGTATTCTAGCGAAATACCAGATTTATTTAAATATGATAACCAACAAATGCTACTACCTGAAAGGAGGCTCCAGGATTTGGTTCTAGTAGAAAAAAACAAGTAAGAACTCCAGATGGGTTGACTTCCTTTTATCCCCATTGCTCAGGTAAGAAGTGACTTGCTCCCAGAGCCTCTGGAGACTGTTTGCTTTCCTTAAGCTGGCGTTCATCACTTTGCTTCCCAGATCAGCATCAGTAATTCCTTCAGTTTTCACCCATGGGTTATAAACACACAGCCCAAACTGGACTAAAGGATTTCGTTTTCCTTATAATCATGGTTGAAGGTGAGACCTTTAGACATCAGATCAGACAGTTTATTTCTGGAATACTTTTTATACAGGTCTAAAATAAGCTACCATTTAATCTTGCTTCAGTGTCCCTATTCCTTTCACCCTGTGACTCAGTTGGTGACTTTTCACATTCTGCTTTTGTCAGGGATCTGCTCTGTCAGGTTCCCACACATCTTTAGATCAATCTTCAGCTGCAAATTGTAGGACAACTCCTATTACTAATGTGGGCTTCCACAAGCCTTCTTTGATAAACTGGTGCTTAGCATGCTTTTACTTTTCTGCAAGATTGCCACAGCTTGCCATTCAATTAACACCAGTCAAAACAAACAAACAAAAATAGCTGTGAATGCTGAACCAAAACAATCCAAACTGAGACATGGTATCTCAATTCACAGTTGGAGTTCAAGCAACAACTAAGATTCAGAGCTGCCAAGGAGAATTTATGCCAAGTTTCCTTTGCTGAAACTATGAATGATAAAAATTAGGGCTGAATTTCCCAAAGACTACATGAACATAGAGGGTCACTACTTACAGTGCCCCTCTATGAGCCATACATAAATTCAGTAACTCTGCAAGCACAGGTTTACTTGACTATCTACATCTTCTGCTGGTAAATCTTTCACATTATCTTCAAAATACTGATATGACATATCAATGGTACTGAACATTTTCTTCTGTGAAAAGCATAATAGTATGAACAAAAAGCAAGGAGGGAAGTGTTTCCTCACTAAATACTCCCACTGCCTCATAGTACTTTTGTGTCTTCTGCTTAGAAGAAGCCATTATCAAAAGTTGGGATTTTATAAAATGTTCATTCTTCAAACAATATTCAGCATATCCCAATTTATACCTTATGTATGTACAGTCTTTTTCATTTATCATCAGATTAATTACTGATCAATTTTAGTGCAAGATACTAAATATATCTCCATGCATATTTTGACAGCCTAAATTCTTTTAGTAACCTCAGCATGTGGACAGCTTGGCTTTTTGCAGTACACAGTTCCAAAGAAGCTATTGTGATCAGGCTTTTCATTTTTTGTCAGAGTGAGAAAATCCAATTTATAAAAACGTAAAGCTTTCATGGTGTTACATCAAACTGCTTTCTCATTTCACTTGCAAATACATAACAAAGCAGTTCAGGAACTCTGCACACAACCTTTACAGGCTGGGTCCTCTGATCCCTCTTGCTTTCTATGCTTTAGTAGGGAAATCTATCTCTAGGCTACTGCATCTTGATGGCATAGAAGCTGATTTAAAGGTTTCTGTAAATGTTATTTTCTCCACCCTGATCAGAATTTTTGTATCATCAGACATTGCTGAAGGAAAACTTTGAAAGTATCCCAAACTTTACTAACAAAGGATGTACTTTACTCATAGACAACTGTCCTAACTCCCACTGTCAGTTAAGCTCTCTTGCAACACTTGGCGAACATTAAGATGCATTTAAGCTTTTTAAGACTGACACATCCTACCATTTTTTTAAAAGACTTATATCCAGGGCAACTGGGGGTGGGGGGGTATCTATACATATATATATATACACATATAAATTCACACACATACACACTCTCTAAAATGGCTATAATACAGCTATAAAATGTTAAAATGAAGTCTCACCCATCATTGTTTCAGCAGTTGACAGCTTCTGTCCTACAGTTAAAAATATACATCTCACATAACATTTTCAACAACGTGTGGTTTTCCTAACCAATAACTAACTACAAACACAAGCCAGCTAACCACAATAAAAGTGTAGACTGAATTTTCAGTATACCAGCTATCTTAAAGTAAGTGCCCAAACATTACCTGACTCAAGGTAAAGTCAAGCAAAAATTAAGATCACGAAAAATAAGTGACCTCATATCTAAGAGGAGACTATGCAGTAAAAATACTCTTGTCTAGAAAATGAGCCACAAATGTGGCAGCTTCTATTGGCTTCATAAAGAATTCCAAATGTTTTTAGGCTTCTTCATATTTTACACTGCCATCTAGTGTATCGATACATTCCAAGCTTCCAACTATTGACACCTGTGGTACCCAAAACCAAAACAACTTCCATAAAAATAGCAGCCATCACTTTTGTTTGTCTTACCTGGAAACTATCAGTTCCTAGTAGAAAATGTCGATGCTAGCCAGCTGAAACAAAATAGCAGAACTTAAAGTAATCTGGCGTGACAGCAGAAAGAAAAAAAAATTCCTAGAGTTAAAAATACAAAATTCCTAGTTGTTGTAACTCTATGACTAAACAATTATCAAACGTGAATCATCTGGAAAAATGTTTAATGTAGATTCATGGAGTGAAAATTAATGCAAGTTAAGCATCTGTGCTTGTAGAGAAACTACAGAATAAATTGAACAATATTTCTCAATTGCAGATCTAAAGTGAGAATATTTAATGTTCTCACATTAAATGACATTTAAACTCCAATGTTTACTCTTTTTCAGAGTGTTTCTTCCTCATTTACATCCTCTGTCTTATTGCAAGGTTCAATGGCTGGGCCACCATCTGATGATCCTGGTCACAGTGCAACTGAGGAAAGAGCTGCTGTGCAGGACTGCAGGGGATTTTGCTTTACAACCCACTTTCCACACAGAGGCAACACTGTGGAATTCTCAGTTCCAGCTAACCCAGAGAGGCTACAGCCCATGGCCATTCTACAAAAGCCACCCAAGCTCTGTGTCATGACAGGCAGTAATACAGAAATTCCAGATACAGCAGAGCTCTATAGATGTCTTTTGGAGAGGGAAAAAATTACCCAACCCACACTCTTACCTGGCTAAAGCAAAAAAGCACTTCTATACACTATAAACTTCTAGATTATTAATTTGAAAAATTAAGGATCTTCTCATCAATTAAAATTATATTTTTAAAACTATAAAAATAGCAGACTGACGTTATTGTGAATGTCAAATGCAGTATCTCCTACTCTGTGTACCAAACCCTGTTCTCATTTACAGAATAAAATGGAATAACTCAATAAAGATATCATTCCAAAATTACATTTCTATAGCAGAGAAAATTATTTCATCTTGGAAAACTCAGTTTTACAGACAGCTGGTTTTTTTTAGCCACTTACACAAACACAAAGCAAACAGAACCTGTTACTGCTGCTACAGAAACACCATACAACACCAGAGCAGATGCATTCTGCTTAATGCTCTATTTGCACAACTGCACAAGATACCAAGCCACATTTAACACCTAGATTTCACACCCAATGTTTCTGAGCCATTTTCATAACAGAAATATCCTCCCTAGGTTTTGTGCATCTTACTAGCATTAGTATAATATGCTAAAATCACACTTGATTAAATCAACAGACAATACACAAACTTGATGGTACATGAACAGCTGTCAAAATACAATAAAAGCTTATTCCCCACAAGACTTTCTTCCTCTTAATTGTCCATTACATATCCACCTCTTACAGCCATGTTAAAACACAGGGTCTTTGTAGTGCCTCATATTAAGAGATTTCACTCTATTTGCCAAAAATAGTGTTTTTGCAGCAAGAGACTCCAATTGGCAAGAGTACATATAACAGAATGAAAGAGATTGATACAAAGGAAAGTGGTTTAGTTCTTTATATATGTTAAGAGAAAGTTCTCCCGAGACTGACTTTACTGCCATACTTGGGATAAATTTTCACTGGGGTCACAGGGTTGAATTTCACAGAAACAGGATACAAAACAAAACAAAAGACATCCATCAAAAAAGCACAGATGGATTTGATTTTTAATGCTATGACACCCAGTAACAGAGCACAAACTCAGCCTGCCAAAGTGACCTTGATAAACAGCACTGCATTTAACACTTTGACATGGTACTATGTCAAGTAAGCACCTTGAGCTTGAGTTTTCTTATGTATTTTCATTAAATAGAGCCTGATTCAACATTTAAAAACCATCTCAAGGAACCTGTGAGACAAATTCATTGGCAAATAGGAAGAAGCTTAGTTTGCCAGACTGAAACAAAAAGGCTTTTAACATCTAAACCTGATTTTAAACTTCCTGTGCAGAGACAGAGCTGAAGCAACTGTAAACAGAATGCTCCTGCCCAGTCTCTTTGGATTCTGAAGGGTGGTAAGTTCTTTAGACCTTGGATCTATAACACCTGAGAAGCAGAAATAACTGTACATTTCTTAAAAGTCACGCCAACAACATTGGCATCAAACAATTCAAAACCCATTACTGAAACACGTAAGCAAACTTTATCACTCTAAACTTGAAAAACCGACAGAATAAGCAGATACAGTTTGTTCTATTCACTCCCTCTCAAGACAAATTAATAATCATACCATGTCCACTTTTCACTATGTTATTTCAGTATACCTTGCCAAAAAGGTACACAAGACTTGGAAGACAGACAACATATTCTGTCTCCTAACAGCAATTTTCATAGTAGAATGGATTGCTTAAATCTGATTTGCTCTTTGAGATCCTGAGATTCCTATTTAGTTAATTTATGATGACAGAAAAAATAGGGAAAAATCTTCCCCAGAAAGGCCTGCTACTGATCTGGCCAAATCAACTGAATCTACCTTTGCAGATTATGGAGAAAATGGACTAGACAATTCGACATCAGTAGTTTATACAGATTTTTTCTCTTCTAGCAAGCAGTAAAAGCATAGCTCTCCAAACAGCAGGAAACTGAAACCCACAAACCTCAAGCCCTCCTTAGAATTTTCAGCATTTTTCGTACAAAGACAAGCAAGGCTTTTTAATTAAAATTCTGTATCACTGTGAAGACATCTCTCAGATGAAGTCCAGCATCACACTCAAACTTTGTGCAATCCAGCTGGCCTTTCACAGTTTGCCTCAGGTTTTCTGTAACGTGTCAACTGTCCAGAACAGGAGAGCCTGGGAAGCTAACTGACCAGATCCTTACCCAGATGAGGTAATAAGGCGTTCCCTTAAAAAACAAAAATAAAAATAATAAAAATAAAAATATTTTAAAAAAATTAAAAGACAACAAGAGTGAAATCAGCTGTGGCTGCTGCTAGATAAAGAGATGGAGAACTCAGGACAAATTTGTAGCAGGATTGTCAGGTTTGTAGGTGAAATCAGGAAATGTGGGGGAGGGCCCCTAAACCCAGGGTAAGTAGTAGACAAGACCCAAGGCTTGATGAGGTCAGGACTGCCAACTCATCCCAAATAACATTTCAGCCTTCCATTTAGCTCATGTTTTGACACTCAAAGTGAGATTTACAAGTAAATTTAAAAAGTACTTAATAGAATTTGAGTTACATCAGCCCAGATTACTTCAGAGAAAGAATCCTTTCTTAAAAGTGTAATAAATAACATTCACAATTCACCAAAAATAACAATAAAATATCAGTATAATACAAGAAAGATATTTAATAAGCCAAGTAAAAGTAGCTCTTCCTAAAAATTTCCATCAGTCAGAGCATTTGACAAACAGGAAGGGTTTGAAAATATAAGTTAGGGAGAAATATGTAGCTAACTGCCCAGCTGTTTAAGCATGCTTCCTCAAGTCATCAGAAGTTTTGAAGAAACTTTAGTGTTGGAGTAACTATCCACCTTTGGATTTGTCTCAGTAAATGATCTTACATCCTCCTGTAAATCTGTTACATAAATTCAAAAAATATTGTTTTCATACTTCTCTGCAGAAGTCATATAATATAAAAATATATATCCATAACAAGCTACATAATTCAGCATACCTATCAATCCCACTACCTTGCCTCCAAAAATTCACAGTGAATTTAGGCCTAGGCCTCTTCAAACAATTATTTCACCTGCAGACTCTCTCACAGCCTTCACTCATTTCTGTCAGCCAGCAGCACTGTCCTCTACAGGCTGACTTCTATGCTCCAGGCAGGTCTTCCACTCCTGTGGTTTTTGCTGGGGCTTTGGGGGGAGGTTTGCCATCTTACAGTACAGTAGACTTCCAGGCACTAAGCAGAGCATTAATCTTGCATTTTTGGCTCACAAAATCTTCACCTAATGCGAAATCTTTCAGTCAGATCAGAAGATAAGGAGACTATAGATCATAAAGGAGGATCTGTATGAGGCACCTGGATACACCTGCTCAAACTGATATACCTTAGGCTGAGGAAGATGGAATTCTTTGATCAAAAAAACTAAAGCAGCTCATGGATAAGTGTCTCCAGAGAATGAGAAACCCGAGCAAAAGAAGGATCAGCTGCACTTGCAAGGTTTGAGGAACCCATGGAGAACAGGAACTTGAAGCTTCAGTCATCCCAAGAAAGCCAGTAAAAGAAAAGATGTATTTTAAATAAAGATTTAATCTTATCTTGAGTACTGTAGAAACTGTCAGAAAGCGGAAGGGGGAAAAAAAATTTGGCTCTGAAGTAGTAACACTGCCACATGCTGCCACTAATGCCATCAGGGCTATAAAAATCTCACAGGACTAATTGCTGCTCACATTAATCTTGTGACTTGTATCCTAATTTTGGTGGAATTATCAATATGTGTGAAGTAAACAGCATTCAGTCCTGCATGGATAGATACAGTAATGAGGGCTTATATACCCAAACACCATCCAGTATACAGGTTCACAGAACAAAAAATCTGAGATACTGCAGGGCATTAAAGCCAGCTCAAATTTAAACAAGTAAAATAAAAACAACATTGAAAACAATCAAGTGACTAGAAAACTGCCTTTTTAATGACTGCTATCACACTTGCAAATACTTATCCAAACAGAAGTTTTGTCAGTAACCAGTTATTTGCACACTATTTCTTTGATACAGACCGAGAAAGAGACATTCTCCCCATCATTCTTGCTGTATAGGCATCATTTACATACAGAGAGTGCTGTAAAACAGTAAAGACTGAAAATATTCTCATCTTTGAGACTGAAAGTCAGATTTAAATGGCATACGTATGGCCTTATTTTAGTATATCTCTTTTAACACATCATTAATGGGTAAATAAACAAGTAAATTTCTTCTGGCAAGGAAGATAGATGGAAACGTAATTAGGCATCAGATGAAAACACAGCTCCACAAAGACTCAATCTTATTATTTCTATTTTGGATAAGACACCGGGTTAGTTTTGAGAACCAAGCTGGGAGTCCCAAGCTCTGCTTCAAAATCTCTGTGTCATTTCAGAGAAAGAAAACAGAGCCCTGCTCGATTGTAGATCAGAAATTGAACATCATCCCCCACCTCCCCCCACCTTTTTCTGGCTGATACAATTTCAAGTTACAACTCTGCTCAACTTAATTATCTGTAATACCTTTCTTGTGGTTTCCATTACATCTCGGCAGACGCTGTCTTTGCAAGATGGGGATGGGGATCCTACAGCTCGGTTACTCCACCGAATTAACCCTTAGCGTCGCCCATAGAAGTCGCTACCCTCACCCAAGTATCCCGAACTTTCGAATGCGACACAAAACCTTTGCAGATAAGATCCTCGAGACCCCGACACCCCTTCGGCAGGGCGACGGCCACAGCTGCACGGGGGGCCGGCACCGCGGCCAAGGCAGCATCCAGGCTCCCGGCGGGCAACGCCGCCGCCGTCGGGAGAAACCAGTGGAGCTCCCCGCGCGTCCTAGCTGGAAGCTGCCCAGGCAGCTCGGGTCCCTCCGCACCCCCGGCGATCCCCGGAGGGCAGCAGCGGGCTGGGGTCTCTGGGGCGGCCGGGCCACTTTCCCTCCCTCATCGGCGGCCCTGAGGGGGCTGGAGAGCGGCAGCCGCGCCCGGCGCACCCCAGCCCGGATCGCCCCTCGCTCCCGGCGAATGCGCCTTCCCCCAGCGCTGCGCGCCCGGCGGGCTGCAACCTTAAGAAACTTGATAAGGGAATAAAAGGGAGGGACTTTGCCGGAACCGATTCTCGGCTTCTAATCTCTCCTGACGCGCCGGAGCCCGCGGGGAAAACAAGGAAACAAAACCCTGGCCAGCGGCAAGAGCCCCCGCACCCCTCCCGAGCGGCGGTACCTGTCCGGCAGCGGGGCGGCCGGCGCGGCACTTTCCCCCGGTGCGTGCGGGAGGCGCTCGGCGGCGGGCGAGCTGCTATTTATAGTCCGGAGCCTCCGGCAGCGCGACGGACGGCGAGAGGAAATGAAGAGCTGCGCGCCTGGGCGGCCGGAGCCGAGCCCGCCCGCCGCCCCGCTCCCCGCCGCCGCCGGGAGGGCGAGGTGCGGCTGGCTCCGGGCGCGGGCGCTCCTGCCCTCGGCGCCACCCCCGGCGGTCCCCTGCCAATGTCACCGCAGGCGGCGAGGGGAGCCGCCAGCCGCCTCTCCGGCAGCCCTGCGGCCAGCAGGCAGCGCGGCGCGGCGCGGCTCGGCTCAGCCGCGCAGAGGTGACCCGCTACTGCTGCTGCTGGAGGAGGCGAGACCGACACTGGGGTGTGGGAGGGAGATGCCGGCGCTTGCCATTCACCTCCTGCCGCCCAGAGGGAGCCCGGCCTCCGCGGCCGCCCCTGCCGACTGCCGGCGGCTGGCAGGCGGTGGCGGCAGCTCGCCCGGCCCGAGGGGACGGTCGGAACGGGCTGGGGTCGCTCCCGGGGAGCCCGGCGCCCGCTCGGCCCCAGCAGGCAAGCTGCGCATCGGCACCTCCCGGGGCACTGCGGCTCAGGGGAATGCAGCAGCACCGGTGGGAAAGGCTAGTCCCTTCGCTGTCCCGGAGCTGGAAACCGAATCTCTCTAGAAGGCGAGCAAGCGGCTTCTCGGAGCCGCCTTCCAGCCTGAAAACTTTGGGGGTGGGCGATGAGGGGTGTGTGGTCCTGTCAGGGAGGAAGATGGGAGCGTTACACCTCGTCTCCGGCCGGTGCTGCTGCTCCAGAAAGCACTAATGGCATCCATACAGCCGGCCTTTGATCCACGGCATCTCAAAACTGGGTTTGTATGGAAACTGAGGAATAAAAATAAATATTTTCTAAAGCATTTTACTCAGTTGATAATAATCTTCTGTTAATCCAGGTTTTTTTCTTACTTCTTTTCTAGTTAGATAAATTCTGGTATTTGAAGCTTCAATCAATCCTTTTGAGACTACTTGTGCATTATTGCAGGACACCGTCTGGGATTTGAGCAGCATAACTCACTCCTACACCATCATTCTCCAAGCAACTGAAGTTAATAGAGATTAGATAGCTATATTAGCCTACTCAATATCATTTGTTTCAGCGTTGGATTTAGTGTTTCCTGTGTTGTAATAACTGCAGTCATCTACAAGGTACCAGCACAAAGCCTAACAACGATCTGTGCAAAGCAAGACTGATTCAGCTTCGAGAGCTTGAAATCAAAGCAGAGATACAGAGACACAAAGATGGGAGCTAAACAAATAGCTTTATAAGCTACATAAAACTGAAAGGAAAACCCTGAGAAGGCACAGGAGAAATTTGACCTTGTCCAAACACCTAAACAAAGTAATACACAAAAATCTAGCTTGATGGAGCTACCCACTTATATAAAGCTACTCATGCATAAATGTTTGCAGAATAAGGCTCATATTGAACAAATCATGGGAATGAAGTTAAACTACCTTTTCAATACAGAGATTAGTCTTTGAGCATCTCTCATGAACAATATTTTGCTTCTCACAACAGGAGTTTCTTCACAATCTTCCTTGTTAAATTTTTAATGTTCCTTAGTGTAACACATAGCAGGAAAGATCCTGCTGGCACAGAAATTCATAGCAGTAGACTCAGGTTGCCAACAATGACAATCTATATGGTGAACAGGGAACTGGCAAAACTTGGCTATGTCCAATTCAATTGCATAGGTTTCTCCTTTCTCTGTGCTCCCTTAAGAACCAAATACTACAGAGGTTTAGTCTGTGGTTGCTTCTCAAATGAAAGCAATCCCAAATTCCTTTATAAATTCAGAACTGAGTACCAAGTCTGTAAAATTTATGGTCTGTTAGATTTGGAAGGAAATGCAAAGACAGCCCCTGCTTTCATTTTTTTCAGTAATAAAACCTTGACTATGTATAGAATTGAACTTTATTAAGAGCAGTTATCAAAAATATAGTCTTGAAAACACTTTTTCTTGGGCAAGACTTAGTTGTACAGCCAGTCATACTGCAGACCACAGAAAGGAAAAAGGCTAATTTTTAGATTAGTCTTATGTTAAGACTCAAGATATTACTGGAAAATGGCTGTTCAGAAATCAGCCCTATGTCAGAATGGAAAAAAATAATACATTAGATTATCAGAGTTTCATCCAGCTCTGAAATGTTTTAAAAAGGGTATATAGTCTAAAGCTCTCTTTTGTCATATAGTCAAATTTTTCAGAGCTTGAAAATACACTTAAGCATAAAAAAGGTATCTAATGTTCAAAAATACCGAGCTCAAAATGATTTCAAATGTGTTTCTATGCTCCCTACCTCTGAAAATCACATTTCCTAAAGTGCCTAGATATGGATTTAGGGTGTCTAACTGCATCCATTCAGGCTTGAAAATTTTAGCCTACCTCTACCTGTGCTTCATAATAAATGTATCAGAAAGCTTCAGGCAAGCTATAAAAGTATTCCCAAAAAAGTAATGCCGACTTGAGCCATTAGAAGACAAGACACCGACCTAATAAAGTACTTGACTGTATAATTCAGCTCATTCTGGTATATGGAAAGTAGCATCTGAAGCCCAGCTTTTAACAGACATCTGTAGTAGAAGGGAAAAAAATTCATATGAAACACCTCCATATTATGGCAGTTTTATTATTAATATTTTTCCAGTATTTTCCAAATCAGTGTACTTATTGGTCTGAAGTCTCCCTCTCTGTTATCTCTCCAACTCCTATGTATAACATCCTATATTGACGTTATAAATATGAAATCTTTATCAGGAGCCTTGAACTTAATGGAAAAGTGTAAGGATAAGGAGACGGGGGGAAGAAAAGAAGAAATTTAGTTGTGACAGATTTAAGACCTCCTAAGGGGACGAGTGGAGCTATTGGAGAATATTCTTGCTCTGCTAGCCAGATTCAATCTAACCAGATGCAATCTGGCTATCAAGGTTTGCTATAGCCAAGCCAGGGCCTGGGATCAAAGAGAACAATAAATCATCGAAGAACTTCAGGATGAGGAAAAGAAGTAGGATTTAAAGGTCTGTCAGCAGCTGCAGTAGAACTTCTCTGCTGGAGAAGCTCTAACTAGCGATCAAAGTCTCCCAGTGCACAGGGGGAAATAACAAGGTTGACAGGAATTTACTAAATCTTCAAGGAGAGGCAAAGGTCTAAGCAAGAAGAAATGCAAATATTTACTGTTGTAGGCCTTTGCTCAGAGTACATTTTGATGGATAGAAAGGGTTTGTTTTCAAGAAGCTTTTTTTGTGTTATCTTCGATTGGCATTCAGTATAACAGTTTACCAAGGAAAAGGACTGAATGTACACCAAACGCAATTGGGGCTGTCATGCTAACCTTGTTAGGAAGCAGGGTTGTATCAGACAGAGAAGTTAAATTTAGGCTCAGAATCAAAGAGGGACTGAAGAGGATCTAAGGCATTCTGTATTCCCAAGCAATGAAATATCTTTGAAAGCAGAGCTAGGGCAAAACTCGAAGGCTGCTCATTCTCCGGACAGTTGGTATGAATAACTGCATGGGATAATTGCACTGCTTCTTCATACTAACCACAGTACAGCAGAGATTGTTGAATTCATACCAGCTTTTTGACTGCAAAGAACTAGGGAATCAAAAATTAAATCCTAATGAACGCAGAAACATTTCTTCCATCAGTGCAGGATCACTCCCACTCCTTAAAGTCATCTCCTGCTGGAACCAGCAACCCTGCCTGAAACCAAAGGATGCTTCTGACACTGAAAATAAACCTAAAGCATTAACTGAAAATCAGCAAAAACCACATCCTAGCAGGACCGAACTTGACTGGTAGGGCTTCCAGTGTCACTGCAGATTACTGCACAAAATTGAAATCCTTGCACTCTGTCAGGTTCTCGACAGAATTGGTGACCGTAAGCTTCAGTTTAGCTCTCAGTGCCTCACACTTTGTTACTTACGCTGATGGTGGATGTGTGCCAAAAAGCTACCCTGCTAACCTAAATATTTCCATTTATCCCAAACAGACAGATTGCAATGCAGCTACAGAATGACTGCAGAAGGAGCAAGAAGACAATGACCTGGGTTCTGCAGGGGAACTGCAAGCCATGACTTACTGAACAAATCGAAGCCTTGACTTTGCAGGCTGTTCTGTGTGGGCAATAGATTGTACCAGGGGCTCCACTGAGGCCTGTGCAGGCCAGTGTCAACATCAAATAACTTGCAGAATCAACACACACCAGAGGAAGAGCTGTGTAACTAATAACACTGAGGTGAAACTGAAACTGAGACAAATACCATACTACCAAATACAGAAGAAAGCAATGTCAAAGGAAAACACTTCCTCAGCTGTCTGAAATGATTGCAGACTTTTCATCAAAAGACATGGAGGAAAACCAATACAGAGAAAGCACTGCAGAGAGAGTATCACACTGTGTACTGAATGAAAGAGGGGGTAGTGCAAATAATAAAAAATCCCAAACCAAAATGATGTCTTTTGCTGCCTAGATTGTACCTCCTGCTGAAAGGCAGATGGATTTGCTTTCTTTACATTCTGGCAATATTTACTGTGTTGGTTGTATAAGTAGGGAATGATTGTAACAAAGTAACCCGAATGTTTTTCTGCACATTGGATAAAACATGCAGCTATTTATCATCAATCTGAACAATAACTTCACTTCTTGCCCCACTGCCAGGAAAAAGGCAGTTGTAGAAATCGCAGACAAGGCACTATTACACTGTTATTGTTCTTTTTTTAATAGTATTTTCTCTCAGTTTCAGCATTTGTTGCTGTGCAAAGTTTTGTGTAAAACCAAGGGACAAGAAGCAAAGTTCCAAAGGACAGAAAATGTGATTTTATCACTAATATGAACTTGAAAATATCATATTCATATGACACAAAATGCTGAACAGCATAAGCCTTCTCTATTGTTCGAAACACTTTATTGGAGAGCCTTTATTGAAATAGCCTCCACGTGGGGTATCATCTCTTAGAGCTTGTATAACCAATGTATCATGTTCTCTGGCCACTTTGACAATAGTACATCTGTGTGCCCAGACCAAATCTGGATCAGATTTGCCAGGCAAGACAGACACGTGCAGATCTTGTACTAAATACTGTGGGGCTGCTGCTTAAAAAAAAAAAAAAAAAAAAAAGGCAAATCTCCATGACCATGAAGAACAG
>JAOTQP010001652.1:10208269-10240560 GCA_026413545.1 Cichladusa arquata
TTTTTAAAAAAAAAAAAAAAAAAAAAAAAGGCAAAACAAAAACAAAAACCAACCAACCAACCAACCAATCAAACAAAAAATACCCAGAGAAATGGAGTTTTAATTTCATTTTTTGCTCACTTTGCACCAGTAAAAATGACTAGACAGCATGTAAGGCTTAAAAGAGTCAAGATAAATGGTTAAATTATTGGACCAGTTCCATTAGTACAAACTCTGTAGACTTCAGGGGTCTTTTACTGACCTATGCTCAGAGCAGAAGCCATAGTTTTTATTAGGTCTACTAGTACTGGATGCCATTTTTCAGGCCAAACGCCCTGTTACTTGATGTTGGACACTTAACCTCTGCCAAAAAATCACGCTGCTCGATTTTCTCTCACAAGGCAAAAACACTTCAATATCTTTCGGCAATACTTGTTTGGGACAGAAGGTGAAAGGGCATGCCAGCAGTTAGTTTACTGTCTAAAACAATAAAGTCATCAGACAGGCTGAAGTGGAAGCAATACGTGGTTCCCTTCTTGCTGACAAGATTTCACCATCACTTTTTTCACATTTTCTGTGTAGGCTGAATTTCAAGGAAGGTTTGTACGTTGCCAGAACAGACCTGTTTTAAAGCATTTTGTCACTCTCCACCACAAAAAAACCCCAAACTCCCCCCTCCCCAAAGAAACCTAATAAAACCAAAACACCTGTCAAGAAAATTCCTTAAAAAAAAAATAATCTTCATGTCTCAGATCCTAAAACCCACCCTCATTCCTATAGCTTTGAAAGGAATTTCATGGCACTTTTTATTTCTCTACAACCACCCACTTAAATTATAGTTCAGACTCCCAGCTTCATTCTCAGAAGTTAGAAGTGTAACTATTACCTACCTACAAAAAAAGAATATTATTGATCTTGTCCCTTTATAATTCTGCCATAAACTCAAGAGAATCTGGCTTTGTCCTAAACTTAATCCCTCATTCCCTTTGCCTCAGCATTCAGAGACAAAACAGTCCTCTGGGATAGCAGAGCCTACAAAAAAGAGTGTCCCTGCCAATGGCCAGCTGTTCCCAGTTCTCTCATTTTTCAAAGGGACAATTTTTCAGAAAGCAGCCAAGTTCACATTTGCATTGCCCTCCACTGGTGTAATTATTTATAGCATATTATATTGAAAACAACTTTCTCTCAAACCATGGCAGCGTTTTTTTTTTTTTTTTTTTTTTTTAATTTGCATGGTGAAAATTAAAAGATTTGACGCAATAGAATATGAAGCCCTTAGAGCTTTCCAGTGCTTTTGTTGGAGTAGTTCACACAGTAATTCACACTCTCCTTTGAAATAGATTTTGGCTCCACTTGTGGCAGCTGGTTGAAGATGAGCAACATCTAAAAACCTGAAAATTCACAAATGCCTGCCAGATTGATGTAACAAGATGATAGGATACCTTGTCATTGGTAGCTTGATAAAATGGTTATGAGAACTCCATTCTTATTTAATATGTATCTGCCTTTACAGCTGCATAAATATCCTTTAATGTATACCCTGTGAATTCACACCAAGAGGAGCCCAAGATGATCCCACACTTGTCTGAGGAAAAGTAAACACTTAAAAACTAAAGAAAATAATTTAAGATGAAGTTTTAACAGATACTCTCTTCCATATAAAACCAGGGGTTTAAAGCTTGAGTAAAATTTTTAGAAATAAGGAATGACTGAATACAGAAAAATAACCTTTGGAAGTTGCATTCTTTTCTGTTTACAGGCTATCCCCTCTTGCCCTGGAAGGGAGTCTAGGTATCAGACAGGCACAGCTGACAACTGAGGGAATGCTTTGTGCAAGTCCATTAGTCTGCTGAGCAGCATTTTTTGCCTTTAACTTGGATCCTGACAATTTTTCCAAGGCATGGTTCATGTAAAAAAAGCCTGGAATATTAAATGTCACAGTTCCTAGTGGATTCCTGACGTGAGTGCTAAGAAAAACCTTAAAGCTGGGGCCAAACCCTGTCCTCTGTGCCATGACACTCCAAACCTCTCACATCCATGTAGAGAGCAACCACTGGGGAACTCCCTCAGAGAAATGAACATAAAGCTTCCAGCACACGTTTTTCTCTCACCATATGTCATCCATACATCCAGAGGATGTCAGTGACAACACAAGCAGATTAACCACATCACATACTGACTGGCAAAATCAAGGACTCATGAGGCAGTACTAGAGTCAGCAAGCAGGTAGGTTTGAATAGCAGGTAGAGGGATCTTGCAGCTATTGCAGGATGTTGCACCCCAAGGGAGACATCTGAGCAAGGGGCTGGCTCACTGCTGCCTGTGGTACCAGGAGCAGCAGAAGCACAGAGTTCTGCCTGCCTGCCACAGAGGTAAGATACCACCACTCAGCTAATTAGCAACATCTCATCTCTTGAAGGGAAAAATCCCTCTTGCTCTTGCTGAGCTTCTGCCAAGCTCCTGCTGTCACACTTTTCTTCTAATTTGAAAAAGAAAACTACAGTTCTGACATCCCTTGTTTGAAAATTGCTAGCCCCTATTCTAATCAGAGAAAACTTTAAATCACAGCCACCTGGATTTCAGAAAAGTTTAACTGGTAGAATAACTTTCTGTCACCATTTAGTATTGGCTTATTCATGTAACTGTAATGTACAGCCCTACCTTGGACAATGCATGATTCTCCTCCTGTTTCCTACATGTTGGCAGACCACATTCAGACTCTCACCCCTGATCATTTTATACTGGTCACAGCAGGACTTTAAAGAGGATATATTTTACTGCACAGATGAGCAATCACTTTCAAACCCCTTTGCAGTATTTTCCTACCCACTGTGCTTCAATTCACAATTTGATCCCATTCAAATATAGCAGTCTCTTGTCTGTGTATGATATTGCAGCCTGTCCTAGGCTCAATGCTTAATCTGAAATCATCACTGCTTAATGGTGTATCCTTTTCCCTCTACAGCAATTTAAGAGAGTGATACAAAGAATATTTTGGAGAGCTTAGTATATGCCTAGCTGATTATGTCCCTCACTTCTCATCTCCTATCTTTAATATATTTTTGATTTTGACCCTGTCTGTCCTGTAAAAATTTGTGTGTAACATGAATCAACTACCTAAGGCTAATGATGCTCACTGCTTAAAGTGGGCTGTCTGTTCTGCTGGCTGAGGTCTGTTTTTTCCACTGTGTTCAAAAATATTTTCTGCCTTGCACTGTAAAGTAAATGAAACAAACGGAAATAATGACTATGTGGTGATTGATGGTGAGGACAGTGGGGTTAATTTCATCTTTGTCACTGACCTTTTACTTAATTTTGAGAGTTTCACTTAACTTAAATGAATCTGACCCACTTGTGAAATAGCTATAATACCCCTCACTGATGTCACAAGATAAGTTAAATTTGGGCCCTGGCTATAATTGGCCTTTCAACATTTTGTGTGCCTTTCAGGATATAAAAAAAGATTTTTGTCCTATGTGCCTTATTTTGACCAAGGAAAATTAATTAAGTCTGGGTAAGTGACAAGGGAAACTCTCCTTTGTGTACCCTTGCACAGCTGATTGCCTCAAAGAGCTTGGGAGAATGTAGAATCATATGATATTGCTGGCTTATAAAGGATCAGGAAGGAACCATATTTCCTTTGAGTGTCTGTCAGGCTACTGCCTGCCTCTCCATGTCTAGGACATTCTGGCCTTTAATTGAGTGGTTAGGACAAGTTAAAATTCTCAACCAACAGACTCTAGACAAGAGTAAAATGTTATTATTAATTTTAGGAGGAACACATTTAAGATAATTTAAGTCATGTTTAAGGTCATATGAGAAGTCAAGCCCATTTTTATCAGGGAATTAATATCTGTCAGTTTCTCTGCTTAGCAGAAGGTTGGTTTCAAGAACTATACCCTGCTTCTCCCTGACTTTTATCTAGGTCATCTTGATACATGCAAATATTCCGCTGAATTTAATGTAGTTACTCTCATGTAGCTTTAGGACTTCTTTCTGCAGCTTGACAGCTAGAATATTTGGCTCTATGCTTTATGTATTTCTCTACAACATTCTAATATTTTGCTGCTATCACGAAAAAATCAAGGATTCTGTATCCTGGAGCAGAACTACACAGAGAAGATAGCTATAGTGATAGAGCACATCTGGTTAGAGAGAAACATTTATTCTTGATCCTTCTCAAAAAAATATATATATTTGGTAGGCACATAACAGTAACTCCAGAGCGTGTTAATTTGCTTGGCCCACTGCCTACAGATAAATGTCTTCAGAATAAATACTACTTCAGCTATTTCAGGGTAATTTGACCTATGTGGCTGGCACTACTTTTGTTAAGTCTACTTAATAAAAGGTAATTTCCACAGGTAAAGTATAAAACTATTACAATATAATGCTTGCATTCATGAGTTTGGGGGCTTTTTTTTTTGTTTGGGGGATGGTCTCTTGCTAGTTAGCTAGCATTAGTTGCTAAGATGCTAACTTCAGGGTTATAAAAACATTTTAGCAAATGTGGATGGTGTTAATAACTCTTTAACCACTTCCTCCCTGTTATTTTTAGGGACAGTGTAGGGTCAAGTGGTTTACACATATATTACTTGTAAGTTAAGTAGGAAAAAAATTAAAAGTACAGCTTCTTGCAGAAGTATTAAGTTAGCTGCATTTGATACATTGTGTCAGAATCAGTTTATTTTTTTCCCCTGTAACAAATTCAGAGAAATTCTGTTGGATCCAGCTAAAGTGTTCTGAAGCTGCAGCATGAGTAAGACGAGGATTCACCCACTCTGAAGAGATGTACTTCCAACCAATCACAGGTGGAATTTACCTTGCATCTTTCACATTTCTTTTTAAATTACCCCGCAGAACCTCAGGAAACACGAACCAAGTAGCCAAACTGTGGTGTGGGCTGGGAAGCGAGTGAGAGATGAGCTGAGAAGGAAGTCTGGGGGTGGACAGCAAGGCAGAGGCAAATGCTGTGGCTGTGTTCCATCGATCCCTCACCCCTGGGCCAGTGGGACCAGTGTGCTGTGGCTACCTGTCCCCTCCCCGTGCTGTACATGGCTCCACGTGATTTCTGGAGAGACTTTAACCTTCCAAGTCAACCTCAAACCAATTTGTGGGGAGCAAAAGGTGAGACTAAAAGACAGGAAGTGAATACTGGCTTCCACAGAGTTATTGTCCAGCAGCTTTGCCAAGAGAATCTGGGGGATATTTCCTCCTGGAGAAATGTTACATTCCAACTGCAGAGTAAATTTGGACAAATACTGATTCTCTTCAGGATTTCCCTAAAATCTTGTTCCAGAATATACGTATGTTTTATTTTTCCTGGCTTTTGTATTCTGACAGTGACCTGCCTGAGGAGGTTTCTTGTAAAGTACATAAAATGAAAGAAAAAGAAAGAAAAAGAAATTTGAGATGAAACAATGGTAAAGAAAAAACTATGTAGGAACTATGAAACTCTGGGTTTGTACATTAAATTTTTGGAGGCAAGTTCTCCTTTAGGTGGAAATAATCCTCCCGGAGGGGAAGTTTTTTCTGAACATTTATTTGATATAAGAAATTTTGGATGTAGATTAATCAGAGTCCTTGAGATACAGCTGTTTCACCTCTGCCATGCTCAGAGGACATGCAGCATGAGCCCCAGCCTGCCTGCAAAGGACAGGGAACAAATGTCTCTTGTGGCTGGAAGAACAAAATTAACCTGCATGTGAAACTGGCTAGAGAAGAAACATATATATTGGATAATGTTTGTACCACAACACTACTTCTATGCTAGCCATTCATTTTCCTCTCCTTAATGAGGGCAAAAGTTAAACATGGGGAATGAACAAGCATTTCACAATTAAAGGTGAGAGGAGGATGACAGTGTACAAGGGAAAAGCCTGTGGTATGTCTGCTAGTAATGTCTCCAAGAGCTTGAGTCTGTTGAGTGCTTTCACTGCAGCTTTACTTTCTGAGGAAACTGCTTGACTGCACTTGTGGAAATGGATTTCTTTTCATGCTCATTTTCATATTAAATCTTAGAAATTAAGGAGTGTTGAAGTACAAAACTACAGACTTCATGAAGAAAGGTAAAAGTACATCAGGGCTTCTTGCCGTTCACTCTTCTTGTAGAGTTCACTGTATATTTCTGTAGCTGACAATAAGATAATAATAAAAAAATTTGGAAAAGTGATATGACTGCAGGGATAATCCAGACAAAATCTGAGCAAGGGCTGAGAAGCACATGATCTAATGCTCTTCAAGGTGTTGCAGTCCTTCATTTAGCATTGACATTTATTACCTCAGCACGTATTGGCAATAGCAGCATTGCTTTCTGGCCAGATGCATTGTGGTGCATGATATTTTCCTTGTGACACAACTTGTTATAAACAAAGGAGATGGAAGATTAAAGCAACAACCACTGTCATATCAAGGAATTGCTCCCTCAGACTTCAGGCTGATAGTTACTGTGCTGTTGTACTTTCTATAAAATGTAACAGGATGCTTTAAATCCCAGAGTACAATTTCTCTAAATATGGTTGTTGGAAAAGAGAACACAAAAAGCTATCATAACGTGATAAACTGTCAAAATGTAGGAGAGTTGATTTAGATACTGAGTTTATTCATTTCAGCACAGGTGTAATCTACTCTTATCAGCACTGAGGCATTTATTCCCCTTACTTTCAGATTTCCAGAAGACACAGTGTGTAGAAGAGTAGTAAACCAGCCTGCTGTTTGGAAATGGTACTCAGATAAATCCACATTGCCACTACAGTGCTTTTTAAAAAGGTGATAGTGCCATAATAAAAAGGTTAAAATGTCAGGGAATATGTCAAAATGCTTCTTTAAAATTAAACATGTAGCTGCTCATTGGCTACATAGGATCGAGCATAATTCTCAGCTGACATTTTGTTTAAGCCCTTTTCCTGTCTGTGAGATCAGGCAGTATGCATATGAAAAATATTTGTTGCATTCTGTGGTGCACTTTATACAGACAACCCAATCTCTATGTGTCCACTTCAATAAAACAAGAACTTTCATGAAGTTCCCTTATTTACTGATCATGCAAAACTGCTAAGGATGGGAGAAAAACAAACCATTCCCAGACCATTCCCAGCCTGAAATCTCTAATGTGCAGTGTTAAAGCAAGACAAGCTTGTAAAGAAAGACAATTTTTTTTTTTAATTAGGATGGTATACCAAGGGGGGAAAAAACCCAAAACAACTATTCTCTTCTCCTGTACCTAGTGGCTGGGCTGAAATGTATATTTTAATTCTATTTGTATATGTTCAGAAATATTGGCAGGGATTCAAAATGCACACAACTGAGCAGAAATGCTACAATTGATGAAGGCCCAATATTGGCCCAAATAAAATGATGGCATAACGGATATAGGAAATATCTATAATTCCTTTCAAAAACTTGAAATAGCAAGAAAATCTGCTTTGGTTTCCCTGCATCACTGTGCAGTAGAATTTATCATAATGTTCATCTTGAGCATATTTATTGCTTCACATACAAGCATACAGTATTTATCATTTTAAGATGAAATGCAATAATTGCATATGCCACTTCAACGGTCCTTGTGTTCTCCTCCTTGGAACAAAATCCAAAAGGAAGCTCAGAGAGGTGCAAGCTGAGAGAGAAAGCAACTGATGTGTTCCTCATGAAGGAGGAACAGAGCAGCTTGTTCAGCTTCAGTGTGAGCTGTAAGGCAGTGCAGGGTGTCCCTCCCTTCCATTCGCTTTCCCAGCCAGCGGTTGCCATAAACAACTCTGCAATATTGTCATGTTGCAAGCACACTAATCATGGCTCACATTTGGGTGATAGCATAAACAGCATAAACAGTCTGTTACGGCCACAATAACAGTTTCAGCACAGGAGCCAAGACAAGGAAGAATAGGAACTGAAGAAAATGAGGCTGTTATACAGAGATCATTTTACTTAATAGATGAAGCTCCAGCCCCGAGGAGCCGCTCTTCCCTTTGCAACAACCTAATCAAACCTTCACTGCCTCTTGCTGAGGTGTCTTTCTACAGCACCATTTTTTCTTCTTCTCTAAATCAACAATTTAATTGATATATCTGGCTTTTTGAAATGACTGTCATTTATTAAAATAGTGAAGAGATATGGGAGCAGGCAGAACAACCAAAAAGAGGTGAGGCTAGAGGAAGTTTGTAAAAAATAAATCATTTCATGGAAAATGTCCCTGGAATAATAAACTACTTTAAAAATCCCTGTGTTATTATTTTTGTACATACTGTATAGTTTCATAGAGAACTGTAATGTATAATGCACATAAAAATCACATAGGAATAAGGGGACTTTTAAGAGGGAATAAAAGTTTTGTTAGAGTAAATTCTAGGATGTTCTATTTTATTTCTTTAGAGATAGAGAGCCGAAAAAAACCACTTCCATCTTGAAGAATACACCTGTTAAAGGTGCTAAGCAGGCCACTTCAGTTGATTATTTTCAGTGTAAAGTTTAGTGCTTTTTTAAAAATTTGAGATGCCATTAAATATTATGAATATAAAACCCCCAGACATATAACTACATGCAGCTGGGTAGTCAAGGAGAAATGCAAGTCAACAGAGTGAGCTTTCCTCTAATTTTTCAAAACAGAAATTACCCACTTCCGCCCGAATTGCCACAAAACACCAGATTTCAAGAATAGATAACAGTTCATTTTACCACTCCCTCACTCATAATTGGGAGAGGTAGCCATATGTGCATATATTTTTGCCTCTTTAGCATAGAAAACTAGGGAAACAATTTTTCTCTATCGTTCCTGTACTTCTCTGTTCCCATACAAATTAAAGATAAGTTTGCTAGGAAACATTCCTTTTTACTTGCTCTCCAGCTGAACATTCACTGATGTGATAACCTGAGCATGCCTAAGCAAAAACACATAGGTGACCACACACCTATGTTCAGTTTGTTCAATCATTTCTTTGGAGAGGACATCACAGCACAGGGAGGCAAATTTTCCCATCTTTTGAGATGTCAAGGAGTGCTTGACCTTGCTCATCCTCCCCTGTACGTGCACAATGAGGAACAGTGGCACCACACAGAGGAGCAGTGACTTAAGAGAAGCAGCAGCAGGACACAGCTCTGTGCTGAAACTTTCCAAGTAGTGGCAAGAAAGAAGGAAGAGGAGAGCTGTGGAACAAATGGTGCCTAACAGTAACACTTCCTTTCCTATAACACACTCTTTTTCAGCTCTTCCATCTGGAGCAATGTTTGCAAGCTGGATGTCACAGCCTCCCTACTCTCTGCTGAAGGAGGTGGCCCTACACATCCTGTCCTCCCACCTAAATCCAGACTCCTCATTTCCCTAATCCTAACAAGACTTTCCATACCAAAGGCATGTATTTTGGTCCCTGATGGATGGCTCTGCAATCCAGTGCTGGATGGGTAGGTGCAAATGGATACAGAGTTTTAGTAATGTGCTAATAAAAAAACCCAATTAAGATCAAAATACCTTCCACAAAGTTAACATGAAAAGTGACATGTTGAGTTAAATTACACTAAGGAATAAATGGCAAATGCCTGCTTATCTCTCTAAGTGGAACTTTCATGAATAATCCAGCATGCCTACTAATGATAATGAAAGTATCTGTGCCTTACATATTAGAATTACTTCTCCCTTAGCCTTTGCAGGACAAAAGCTTTGCCTATTGTTGCACACCAGGCCACAATGAAGGGCAGCTAAGCAAGGCTTGGTTTTTATGTTGACAGTCTACCTCAATTAGAGGTTAGTTCTGGTTATTTGCTTTCCCACAAGCCCACAAAAAATGGTACTGCACACCTATATCATGGTAAAAAATATATTTTGTATTTCTCAGCTAATGGTTATCTTTTAGCAACACATATCTAAAAGTTAAAACCAGCCAAAAAGTCTGTAAAAAGCAACTCTACCAGTTACATCTATGATGCTGGCCTGGTGGAATCATTAAACAAGAGGCCTGGCTTTAAATTCAAAATTCAGCTGATAGTGTAGTATCCCATTAATTTCAAGGTGTGCATCAGGAAGGGTGAGGTCAAGTGCAGAGCTGGTGGAAAATAATCAACTCTTTTTATAGGAAAAAATATTGTGACAAGAATAACCCCACTGAATTACAAAAGGGAAAGCAGTGTGGAGATGGGAACAGACTATAGGTTAGTCAGTTTATTAGGGCTTCTAGAATTTGTAGCTTACCCAAGAGACATTTTAGTTACAGGCTAATGAACTGGAAAAGATATTTGAAGAAAAAGGATATCCTAGTTGATATAGTTCACAAAGCATTAGTTAAGCTTCATGAGTCTGATGGACAACAAATTATTGTTGAAACAGCTCAAATCTAAAGAACATTTTTCTGTGTCATTCGTTTCAACTTGGTGTTCTTTGTCACCTAAAATCAAGAAAGCAGCTCTGCAGCATGCATTTATGGCCCACATCAGTGACAAGTTTACTCTCCTACCATCTCCCTCGTACTTCTTTCCTGCTGGGACTACCTCTCTCAAACAATGGCAGATTTAAGCTGGAACTTAAATTTAATTTAAGACCATTTCACATTGCTCTGGCAGCACAGAAGAGCCTGAAAAGAGTAACTTACACTACTTTAGCTCCCTGTTATAGTGATACAGTGAACATACAATGATGTATGTTCAGAGTAACCAACAATCCAGGTGGAAATGTTCAGTTACAATTGTTTTGCATGTGCAGTACTGCTATAAATACATAACTTGGGATATTTGGTCCAGTTGCCAAGAACATAGAAAGATTTACTAGTTACAGCATAGTCTCTATAGCATTCCCTGAGCTATAAGACAGGGAACCTGCAAACATAGCATGGCCTGCAACTAGAAATTGCTTTGCCCTGTTAGGGAACATCATAGAATCTTAGAATGGTTTGGGTTGGAAGGGACCTTAATGATCATTTAGTTCATACCTTCCACTAGACCAGGTTGCTCAAAGCTCCATCCAGCCTGGCCTTCAACACTTACAGGGATGGGGCATCCACAACTGCTCTAGGCAAATTGTCCCAGTGACTCTCTACCCTCTAAGTAAAAAAATTCTCCCCAAACTAAATCTCTCTCCCTTTGGTTTAAAAATTGGTCCACCTTTTCCTCTCACTATCTGCTCTTGTAAAAAGTCATTCTCCCACTTTTTTATAAGCTCCTTTAAGTACTGAAAGAATGTTACAAAAGAACATAAGTAAACCACACTGGAGTATAAAAAAGATCCAGAAAACCTAGTATTCTGTTTCCACCAATGATCAAATGCAGACTCCTCAGAAACATGATCGTCCTCTGAGTCTCCCCCATCATTCAACCTTTGCCAGCTCAGGGAATTCCTGAAACAGATTTGGTTTCTGTGCACTGAGCATTCCTTCACAGATTTTCCTTACATAAGTTCATGCAATCCTCACAAAATGCCTGTAAACCATCAGCATATACAAGGGAGTTCCTCAGGTCTTTTATCATATCCTTTATTTTGAATTTAGATTCTGTTAGCTCTGTTTCATATCTTTTTGTTCTTGTAGTGGATGAAGCTGTGAATGATCAATCATTATGCACTCTGTCATGTCACTCACTGGTCTACATCCCTCAGGCTTTTCTTTTGTCAGTCTGAAGGATTCCCATCTGTTTAATCCTGCCTTCAAATGAAGTTGTCCAATAATTTTGACAAGCCTGTTGTCATTTTCTGAACCTTTTTAGTTCTTCTAGATCCTTTAAAATGCAAGGATCAGAACAGCATGGAGTATCCAGAGGTGAGAAATTATTCTCTATTGTGTTCTTTGTTCTTTTCTTCACAATTTATAATGTTTTGTACAGCTACTAGTGGATTCCTTTGGTCTGAATGGAAAAGAGCCTCAGTTCAAGATTTAATTTCTAGATTAACTTTTTTTGACTGCAGAAACTTTCAGAAACTTTCAGAAAGCTGTCTATATTGCAAACATGGAATCTTATTCTCTAATATCAATAGTAAATGAAGAGTTGGTATAAACTTAGGGGTATTTTTTCCTTTCACACTTGAGTTACATTAAATTTCAGTTGCCATTGTATTGTTATTAAGATTATGGGATCTTTCACCAATATTTCTTTCTTACTCTCACACATCGGTTAGTGTTATTTGCAAAGTTTTTCATGTCACTGCTCAACACCTTTCCTAGATTTTTTATGGATATTCTGCACAGCATAGATCCTAGCATTCATCCTGCAGAACTTGTCACTGTCTCTTTCCACTGCCATATTATTCATCTGCTCCCATCACAGAATGGGTCAGGATGGCACCACAGTAGGTCATCTGATCCAACCTCCTTGCTCAGGCAGGGTCAATCCCAGACAGCACAAGTTTGCATCCAGACAGTTCTGGAATATCTCCAGTGAGGGAGACTCCATACCTTCTCAGGGCAGCCTGTTCCAGTGCTCAGTTGCTGCACAGTACAGAAATTCTTCCTCAAGTCCAGGTGGAACTTCCTGTGCATTATTTTCTGCCCATTGCCTCTTGTCCTGTTGCCAGGCACCACTGAGAAGAGTCTGGTCATCCCCTTAACAGCCTCCCTGCAGATTCTTAGATCTTCTAACAATGATAATTTAACATTTTTTCATCCATGCAAAGATCTTTCTCCTTACGCCATTGTTGCAAGGTTTCATTAAGAGACTTCATACCTAACCCAAAATCCTCTGGAAATCCAGGTGGACTTAAAAATCACTTAAAACAGAATATTTAGACAATCTTGTGAGACACGGTTTCTCCTTACAAGAGGGATTTCACTCCTCACCAGGGTACTATATTTCTCCAACCTTTTTCTTATACCTCCTTACTGGTCACTAATTCTTCAACTCTAATCTGGCAGGCTTTACCTTTTCCCATTACAAATACAATGGAATGGCTGTGTTTGAATTATGACTCTTTTATTACCTATTTCTTTTGTAAGGCTCCTCTGCTGTAATGGTAGGTCATTCAGACATGCCTACAGGATTAGGGCACTTTGAATCTCCTGTCATAGCAGTTTTCTATTGATCACATTGAACTGAGTTCAGTACTATTGAAGGAAAGGTGGTCTCAGCCACTTGAGTTGGTATAACAAGGAGTAAATGAAGTCTTGCCGCATTATCACAGAGGCTCAGTGTTCTTTATATGTTTTCCTCAGATTATAATTTGTATTGCTTTCTGCAACTACTAGTGGATTCATTCCATCTGAATGGAAAACAGTTTAACATGTACTGAATTTACTCGCTTCTGATGTTTTATCTCCTGCAGTCCTGATACATGGCCTCGTTCATTTGAATCTGGTCCCACCACTTCTACGCCTGCTCCATCCCTCTCTGCTCCACCACTTAAACAAGCCTGACTCTCTTTTCTGCTGTCTACAGTCTCCTGATTCCAGGGTGTCTGTGCTTGTATTACAATCTGTGCCTGCACAGACCCAGTGTTTCTAAATTCCCAGACCAAACTGGCTGGAATTACTACTCTCATTCTTTACTAGGTTTATCTCCTTCCTTTTTAATTTCTCAGTGACAGATATCTCCATAATTAAGAAAACAGCTTTCTCTCAGAAATGGGTAAACGGTACTCCTTTCAATACTATGACAAAATCTAAGGACCTGCACAGAATCTGCTCATGCCCTTCAAATGAATGAGTAATAATGTGCAGACATGGAAAGCTATTGTTTTATGCACCACCTCAAAGCAAGCTATTCCCACAATTTTCTTGCTATCTCCTCATTAATCAATAGTAGGCTCTATGAAAGTTCAGGAATGCATTTGGAAAAAGGAAGTAAGATCAAATACCCTTTATCTATCCTGTTGTGCTCCTTGGTGGCTAGAAAACCCTTTTGTAGAGGATTCCAAAGCCAGTTGTGGAACCAGACACTTGAACAAGGATGCCCAGGGTGATAGGAAGCCTCCACCACTGCTTGTGGGTGAAAACACAACTTCAGTCATTTGCTTTTTAGGTTAATGATGTAAACTCTTTGCCACCATGTTACAATTTGAAAAGCAAACAGACAAAAAAAAAACAGTGCAAAGAAACAGTCTAGAGATTTTCTTTCTGTAAGAGTTTCTGTTTTTCACTCTGACATGGAAAGCAGAGATTTGCCCAAGGACAGCAGAGGAGGAAAGGAGTTCAAAAAGCTCTTGTCAGTGTCCCAGCTCACCTCCCACTGAAAGAACTGAGTCTGCTGAGTCTACTGAAATCAGCCAGCTGATGAGCACTTTTGAACACACATCTTTGTCACAGACAGACAGTGGTGGAGCTGGGCATAAAATTCCTGAAATTTGCCTAGAGGGAAGTCAGCAAGCCCTGTC
This sequence comes from Cichladusa arquata, assembly GCA_026413545.1. Classification (NCBI taxonomy): domain Eukaryota; kingdom Metazoa; phylum Chordata; class Aves; order Passeriformes; family Muscicapidae; genus Cichladusa; species Cichladusa arquata. The sequence goes on from JAOTQP010001652.1 coordinate 10,222,524, forward strand.
TCTCAAATTTCATTGGGGGATAGCACTCTTCCTTTCTTGTTACCATACCCTGATTAGAATACAGTGTAAAGATTAGTGATAGCAGAAAGATGGACATTTTTAGGCCACAAATATGCTCTTACATAATCAGATTATTTAATCTTTTCATAAAGATGCATTTCTTTTTCATAAGAAGATACAGGGTTTGTTTGCTACAAGAAGCAATTGTTATAATTTATTAATAGAAGTTTGGCATTTTTATTCAGAGTCAAGGTTTTTATGACTCCTGAGACAGTGACACCCAGTAATTATATCTGTAGCTTTTGGCTCCTGTTGGTATAGTGCTGCTGTATTAGAAAGATTACTTTTATATATTGGTGAGCCAAAGAAGATTTTTCTTTTATGAATACTGAACTTCTGAAAGGCTTTTTGAATTAATAACAGTGGAATTAATGCTTTGAAGACATTGTTATTAAAATGGTGATCTCAGTGGACACTGTAGCGAGGCTGGTTGATAAGTATGTTGGAGAGGAAAACTATAGGTTTTTTACATTTGTTTTAATTACAAGTCCAGAGAAATTTTCAAAAAGCTCCCAGTTTTTCAGAAACCAGCATGTTGTAAAATACTTGGAGGTGATACAGCCCCAATTCCCTTCAAAGGATATAAAAGAGGCACCTCCCTGCAGAAGACAGAGCCAGCCCCCACCCCAGCAGTTTAGATGCTCTGAGTCTCTGTACAAAGAAAAAAAAAGCAGCAGATGTAAAGGGAGGAGTCTGCAGCAGAGCAAAGACAGGGACCTAGGCTTGCTCTCAGGTCAGTGCCTTGACCAAAGGGCTATTCATCCTCCCTTGATTTGCTTACAAGTGGCTTGGAGTTTCTGTCCAAATTAAATTTGAGACAAAGATCCCATCATTTTTGACTGCTGGTCTGGCAGAAACTTATTTCCCTAGAGTTTCTCTGGTTTATTTTTCCTAGATCACTGGAAAACGCTGTTCACCTTCTGAGGTGAATTCTGAAGAATTATAAAATTTCCAGATTCCCTTAACTATTTGAGTCTCCCCACACATGAGATGATCAGAGACTTTCTAATGGGAATCTAAACCACAGGGGATCAGATGCCTTGAGATATTGTTATGCACAGATCAGACACTTTCAATGTATAGAAAGTTTTAACAATGGAGCACACTCTGCAATATATATTCTGCTCATTTTTCCTTTAAAGTTTTGATATCATATGCAGTCCAAGTTCTTTAATCAAGTGCAAAAATGCTTCTCTAGGTCAATATTCTCGATAATAGTGAACTCACAGATATTTCTCCTTCTATAAATATTACTGCTGTTCAATTCTTTTTTGAGATTTTTTGATCCTATTTGTTACAGAGAGTGTGCATTCTTGGGCAAAAGAGATTTCCCTAAGGGCAGGATAACAGTTAAATGAAATGTAAATGTAGGGATGACATTAAGATATATCATACAGCACAACGCTATAAATATTTTAAGTCCCTCTACATTCCGTGTAATGATGCACAAGAAACTGACCCAAATTTACACTGTTCTAGTGCAGAATAGTGATACAAATACCATGAAATTCCAATATGTGCATACTACCCAGAGAGAGAACCTTATTTTGGGATAATATTTCCAAACCAAATGGCAGTTGTTTACGTTTCCTCTGCATACTCCAAGTCCAGAAATAAGGAAACTGTTGCCACTTAATAGTTCTGATCTCTAATGGTGCATCCTTGGCCATAGCTTTTACCCCAACTTAAGAGATAATATTAGTATTATGGTTTGACAATAAAGGGGAAATAAGGTTATTTTTGCAACCAGAGCTAGCCAGGGAACCCTTAAAATCTAACTAAAAAAATGTAGTAAGGATACCCAAGTAAGAGAATAGTGTCTGAAAGTTCATTTTCTTGGTTGGTTACACATCTAAATATGCAGACGATGCCCCAGATCTGCTGGGCCTAGAGCTTGTGTGTTCATTCATGCCTAGCAAGGACAATCAGCAAAACACACTTTCTACAGTTATTGAGGAGAGAACAGGGGATGCTAACTTCTGCTCCTCCATCTCACAGCTGTTCTTCTCACCTGTGCTTATGTGCAGAAAACACCTCAGAATACAACCTTCTGCTGAAAGAAATAACTCTATGTACCATATACTGTGCAACAAATGTTCAAATATCCATGACGTTGAGATGTATTATTTAGTGCTTTTTTTTCCTGATTAAATTTTCATCTCTAAGACCTTGATTTCATTTTGTAGGATTCATGCTTTTCAAAACCTGCAGTTGTTTTACACAAAGCTACAGATAAGTTGTCCTTTTAAATATCCAGAACATATATAATCTGAAACAGTCCACTTATCACACTAAGGACTTTTTTACAACTACTTAGCCTCTTGGCCTGATTTACATAAAAGGTTTATATGCTACCATCTAATTTCATGGCAATTTATTTTTTCTTCTATATAGGAGTGAAATAGCAATCCTTTTATTTTATTTTTTACCTTTTTTCCATAAATTGAATAACAAATCTGTGGGTTTGTAGCATGAAGTGAATATCTGGCTGATTGAAAAGGCTCAAAATTACTCCTGAGGAAATTTTGTGTACCCCCTCTCTTTTTTTTTTTAAGAAATGTCATTTTTCTACAAAATGGTTCCTCCAGATAGAAGTAGTATTACTGAAGTGATTTTGGACATTGATTTACAATAGTGCTGCATATTTTTTGAAAGAAGGAGGTTTAGAGGGCAGTGGGCAGAGGAAGACTGCTATTGTTTTAATAAAGTCAATAACACACTGCAAAAAGCCCAATGTTACAGAAGGGCTCGAGTTCCCTAATGGGAAACCAAGTGAACTTCAATTGCGTGCCTTAATGCACTTGGTGTTTGAACTTCTGTCTCCAGACAATGATGATGGAGGTGGCTTAAGCCAACCCTTCTTCCTTGCAGCTGACTCATGAGCACGTAGGGCTAGAAGCTGCCACGGCCAAAGCACAGGAATCCAATCACTCCCAATCATCTGTCCCCAGTCTATGGAGGAAGGGTGCCAGGGAGGGGATGTTTTACACAGGATTTTCCACCCACTCCTTTCAACACAATCTCTCACTTCCCTTGGGATCCCCACACTTCATCATGGCCAGAAATAGTAAATCTAAATCTGTTTCATTGTACAAGTAGACCTTAAGCCAGTCCATTCCTCCTCCTCGCAGAACCCTGCACGCACAGAATGCACTAAGGAGGGAAGATGGTGACCTGCAGCACCAACCTCCCTTCCCCATCTATCCCTCCTTTCTCTTGGCTTTTGTACATGGCAGCATTGACTTCCACCTTGCTACACTCCAGTGTCCTCATCACATCAATAGAATATAAATGACTACAGAGAGGAACTTAGGTGGCAGAAAGGATTTCCACCAACCTGCTGAAGAGAACAGAGAGAGGAGAAATTTTGCTTGCTCTGTCCCACAAAACCTGAAGGCAGTCAGAAGCCAAGGAGAAGCAAGCCCAGGGTCTTTGTCCAGCAGCTACCTCTGTCTTTAGCTTCCCATCTCCTTCTCTATGCTTCTGTTTATGAAATTGTAATGGTAGTAGTAAAACAAATGCAAATAAATAATGGATGGATGAATACATCTTGGAATGAATAAATTATGGGCGTCATGCTGCCTTTCAAGAGTAAGAGTTATTGCAGTGCATGCTTGAGAGGGGCTGGCATGGAGGTTTCTCCTGGATCTGCCAGCCCTAGCACTCCCTAGGTGCTGCAGGGAGAGGCCAGCATGGGCAGGGACAGGGACAGAGACAGGAGTTTGCTGCTGGAGAAAGGGTGGTGTCAGAGGCATTCTCCTCCAGCTAGAGCCCTTGTGGGAATTAGCACAGACTGGAAGAAACAACACATTTCAAAGGAAAAAAAAAAGCCAAACAGAGTAGTCCAGAATAATCCAAAGTACTCCTACACTTTCTGCTGGCACGCAGAGAGAGCTGAGCAAGGCATCTGGAATCAGTGACTTCCCAGGCTGCCCAGTATCCGTTCTGCCAACCACATCCCCAGCTTCACAAATGGACTGTTTCACTTTCCTTTTATTCAATATGGGGTTTTCTACATTTTTCCTTGTTGCTGAACGAGAAAAAGTAAGATTTGCTGCTAGTATAAAGTGTCCATGGATTTCAGTTTTTCGTAGCAGAGGATCAGATATTGACCTAGATATACCAAATAATAGGATCAGATTTATTCCCCATTCAGAGATGGCAGAAACAGGAAGGTTTCTGATAAGGGAATTGAATGAAGCCCAAGTCTCAGAATACTCTGGACCACCTTTTTTTTTTTTTTTTTTTGCTTCAAAATAGGATTGAGTCTTAACCAGTTCCTGATTTATCTTTGTTGGGATCTGGCACAGTCTAAGTCTAAATGCCTTGCTGCATCCAGGGGTTTGGGAAATGCAATTTAAGTACCTGAGACAAAGGGGACAACTATTGTAACTGTTATACTTTAGCTATGTCCCTAAGGTAGATGCAATACCTGAGCAACAGTTATTTCTCAATGTGCATAATTTCTTGCAGTCTTGATAAAGCTGAGGTTTGTATCAGAACATCCTGCCACATGTACCAGATCTTGGATGTAATTCTGTGTAGACACACCATAGTACATAAAGTACAGACACTGATCTTCCTTGCTTCCTTGTACCCTCCCCTGTACCCAATCCAAAGATTGAAACTTATATTTTATTTATATATCGTTGATATGGTACTGGCCCTCAAGTTCCAGCTCTGTATATGTACTCCTCTGTTTATTTCCATCCCATTTCTTCAATACTGGTTTCATATTCTGGTCATGTTTAATCTAATAGAAATAAAGAACCCCCAAAATTATTTGATTTCTACAAGTTCTGGTAATATAGACAGTCAAGAAGGAAGCCCCACAGTGAGTGAAACTGTGCTCACACATTATTAGACATTGCAGAATCTGTGTGAAGGACAGGGGGACAGACACATAGAGACACTTTGGAATAACATGACAATTTGGAAAACATCCCATCAAATTTACACCTTCTAAAATCTATGTTAAAATCAACCAATTTTTATTGACAATCAGCATTAGTTTCAGTGCTTAAAGAAGATGTTGTCTCAACTTGGGTCCTACTTCATCTCTTCCCTCCATGTCTCTAATACTAAATAATAAAGTATTAAGCAAGAATTAGTGGAACAGACACTGATCAGAACTCGTCCATGCCTCTATGATGTCCATGTGTGTCCACAACTTTTAGTTTAAAGGCATTTCTACAATGTCATCAAATTCAAAACAGAAAAAGGGAATATTAATTTTTTCAGTCCTTAACAAAAGTCTCTCTGTTTTCTGTAGTATCTAATGAGATTTGGTATTCAACTCAAAGAGATTTACCTCTTACCTGCTTGTAAACTCTCCAGTGGAGTAAGGAAGTCACTTTCTCTTGAGAAACTTCATGGACTTCAAACTGCTCAGTGCATCCCAAGACATTCGTTTAGTTTCTTCTGATAGCTTCATTGACAAAAAGATGCCAAATTTCAAGAAAGCAAAAAGTGCTTTGAATTTGCTCTTCCTTTTGGTGACAATTATGGTTTCAACATCACATTGCTATTTTAGATTTTAGTCTTCAAAGTTCATATCTTTAGTGTCATAGAAACACTCACTAAATTATCTTTTAAAAACTCTGCCCTTAAGGTTTAAAATTCTGTCAATGCAGATCCACAGTGGATATGACTTCCCTGAGTCTTGTGTGTGTTAATGAAAAAGAGCAACATTTTCTATATTTTTGAAAATAATAATATTAATAATAATATAATAAAATTAATAATAGCAATATTAATAATAATAATAATAAAGGAATCTTTACCAGATGCTTTGTAGTAACTTCAATAGTTTAAAAATATCCAGATAGATTACATTTTGCTGCAGAAAGATCTGATAGCCAAACTAGCTCCAGATTAATCTCCAATGCAGTTTTGATTATTTCCATTGAATGGCATAATGGATAATGGAGCACACCATTTTCTGCAGTTTCTAGGTTCTTAAATCCAGAAACACTGCATCAGGGTACTCACACAAAAACATATGGCTTTGAGAAACAGAACATTGTTTCACAATTATTTGTGTTACTGAATATGTAACTTAATGGTCTGAGACAAATACTACTTGGTTTTTTTATTAAGAAACTTATATGATCTCATCTATACTAAAAAACTTCTAACAAAATGTTTTTTTCTAGGTAGAGTTGCTCTTATCTGCCTGACCTGAAACATCCACAATGTTAGATTTTAAATACAGGGAAAATTTTCCTGGGCAGACCAAATGATTCAAGGACTGGTTAGAGAAGCAGGAGTTTTTAACATAGTAATTGAACCTGCTTCATCGAAAAGAAAAGAAAAGAAAAGAAAAGAAAGAAAAAAAAAAAATCAAGTCTATCCTGAATATTTCTAATTTTCCTGGTTTTACTTGTATGGTTTAGACAGAAGGTAAGTATGAAACAAAAATGTAACAAGAACAGAATACCCCAAGCCTGATGGACTGTTACACCAGTAAAGATTTTAAGAAAAAAACTCTGCATATTTCTTTATTTGAGTCATATATTGCTGCTTATCTGTTATTCAATGTCGAAGGCTACCTGGTCTAGAAGTGTTTCATCTGTTTCACTCAAACTGGAGCATCCCATTTCCTTGTACTGCACAGCATTCAGTCTGTGCTTCCTTTCAGAGCAACCTAGAATTTAAGGCACAAATGTGGGGGTTACTCATGTTTGCTGCAGTTTCTGGAGTACAGAAACACTGAAGAGAAGCCCAGCAGCCTGTTTTCTTCAAACAAAAGCTGATTTATGCTGGTAGCTCACACATGAGGATTGCTTAATGGTGCATCAAAATCTTTTCAAAACAAATGCAAGATTGGCAGCCAAGTGTGGGAGTTATTTTGGGTTGGGGTACAGGCAGGTGACCAAATTATTCATAGTCTGACAGTTACCTTCTGCCTCACATATATATTGATTTCTGCCTGAGCTACTTCTAGACAAAAGCAGCTGCAACTGTATCCATTTGCACCCCATGTTGTGGAGACTGGCTTCACTTTTTGTCAGGTTTTCTAGAGACCACTCAGCCTAAGTATGCACTTCAATTAAAGCAGATGGAGAATGAACTTCCAGTGGTATCTGGCTCACTGGAAAGCAGACTCTGTGGTAAATACATCTAGCACTTTAGACATCTAGCACTTTAGATTCCTCTGGGACAGCTGCAACATCTTTGAGTGATCACTGCATCATCAAGCTGTGGATTGTAGGTTAATTGGAAAGTTTGCTAATGCAATAATTGTACCAAGGCTATGGAAGAACATCACTGCCTCTTTGCACCATTTTCCTTCAGATGCTCCAACCCTTACTTTCACAAAGAAAACCCACTTTATTAAGCTTTAAAAGCTTAAACAAAGTATCATACTTGTTGGTCTATTCTGATATCTACAAGGAATTGTTTCCAAAATAGGTTATAGACTTTAGGAGTTCTTAATTTTCTACTCTGATTAATTCAACAGATCAAAAGCCCATCAAATCAAGTGAGAATCAAACATGAGTTTCTTCACTGCAAAGAAGGAAAAGACAATAGAACTGAGCTCAATGGTAATTCAAATCACAGGTAAAAACTAAGATGTTGTCCTTAGGGAATTTTCTTCATGTATTAAGCAGCCAAATGGTTTAACAAGTTCTGACATGTGTGTTAGTGCCACATACCTGCACAGCTGGCATGCTTGCAAACAAGCAGGTGCTTTTCTTCCACTGGCTTCATTTCACAAGAAAAGAAAAAGAGCATACTTGCAGGCTTGAGCTTTTGAGGTGCAAAGTACCAAAAAATAATGATGACCTCCTTGTAGGAGAGGTTCTACACTTCTCTATGGTGAGTAGTTTTCCTCTCACTGGAGTTCAGTTGCTGTAAGAGACCACAGCAGTTCTGAATGCTGCTTTCTAGCCTGTCAGGAGCCACAGGGTTTGTTCTGCCTGTTCTGACAATAATTATCAGCAACTAAGTGTAAATGCAATGAAATTTGACCAGTAGGCAAGAAAAAGAGTACAATTGTGTTTGATTCAGAAATAAGTCTTTATTTGGACCCACCTTTACTGCAAAAGTGATTACCTGAGCATGAAACAGCTAATTTTCTGGGCTCTGATTATTACAGAGACTGGAAAGTTCATAGCATATTGAAAAATATTAAACTGCAAGACCATACAATAGTAATCCTGTTTCCATTTTAATGTAAAAAAAGTGGTTAAAGGCAAGGAGCAGACATCATCATATCCACCAGACTCTTACTGACTCTCAGACTATTATTTGAAGTTGTGAATTCTTAAATATCTTCTGTGAAGGACAAAAACCCCTTCCTTTGTAGAAAGATAGATTTATCTGAAGAAGATTTTCATGTCAAATGTGACAGATAGCATGTCAAACAGGCATGGCACACTGGCCAAAAGCAGTGAAAATCAAAGCTACCTCCCTGACAGTGGTGTGCAACAGGCTCCTCTCTGCTCTCGTTCCTACACAGTAAACCAGGATTCTGCTTAACACGACATTTTGGAATTTTGTAACAAACTTGTACAACGTAACAGAAGGTCCCTTCTTTCTTCCAGTCGTTATTCTACAACCTGAAAGCATTTTCATCAAGGATAGCTCAAAGGCCTCTGGCCACAGAAACTGCAAGGGAAGGAGGAGAAGCTGAGTGCAGAGGCTTCTTTTCCACAGCTGTGTCCATGACTATGATATCAGTGGATATACCTAGGCAGCCTACATATCCCAGCCTTGATTTTTTATTCTCATTGGTTTGGTGCATACAAGGACTGATCAGTAGAAAACCTTAGGTGAGGGGCTGGTGCAGAGCTTTATTTCTAACAGTGTTTGCAAAACCAGGCAGTTCCTCACAAGCCTGTGCTGAGAGCAGGGAGCCCAACCCCACCCCAGGCAGCAGGGAGGCCCTGGGAAGGTCCTTTCCAACTGTGCACAATGTATGGAGAAAGCTCAGTCCTTCCCTCTGACTTCTCAAGTTGTGCATATGGAAAAGAACCAGGTTTTAATTGTAATCTATCACAGCTGTCAAAACATCTGACCAATTAAGCCTGGGATCCCTGCTGTAAACCATAGCAGGAACTTTATGTATCTCTTTCTTATTTAAGTGTCTAAAAATACAATGCAGGCTCTGGCCTGCTCCATCCCCTTTGGGCTCCTGCAAAGAACAAACACGGAAAAATGGACCAACTTCTCTGGAGAGGGGTCTCACCACAGGCAGCTTGCAGTAGGCATAAAGATCCTGTAGCTTACCTACAGCACAACATCTGTACCTGAGGCTGGGAAAACAGGATGGGGCTGTGCTGCATACCAGGAAAGCCTCACTGGCATCAAATATGAGCTGAACTTTTTCTGTTTTATACCTGAAAACCATCCGGGATCCTATGGTTAGAAAGAAGGATGGCCAGTCAGAAAAACACTGCTGCATCTTTTAGATTCATTTTTGCTAGGTCATTGGTTTTGGTAATTATATTAAAAAATAAATATTATAGTAGTTATAATAATTGTTGCTTCAAAATAACTATATTTTGTTATCATTTTATTGATTTTTTTTGTTTTCATTGTAGAAAGAGTATTTCTATTAATGTCCTTGATTATTCATTTTTGTGTTCAGAGCTTTTTAAAAAGCCATTCAAATAGGGTTTCTATTTATAGTTTTAGCTATCTCCTACCTAAAGTAATAAATTAATTAGGATTTTGAGTGGGAAAATATATTACACATATATATATATATATATTCAAACATAAGTCATTTCAGCAACCACATAACTCTATTCTTATTTTTCACTACTCTACTGGTAAAAAGAAGGCTGAAAATTTATTACAAGAACCATATGAAAGCAATAAAATAAAGTGAAATGATCAAAAACAATCACATATTTTACAGAAAATAGGAGTATAAAATCACTTTGTGTGAGGCTTCTTTACCAGTAAGCAATTCATCATTTAAGAAGAGACAACATTCTGCTGTGTTTAAGCATCTACTGTGTTCAACTTCTTGCAACCCATATGGGAATGGCAATAGGTTTTACTACATTCAATTCAAAAAGCTTTACTCATCACTGGTCATGCCAGCACAATCTTTTAGTGCCAGTGGTAGAGTAATTTGTTGGTTCCGATACGTTTGCAAGGGTTTTCTCTTTCCTTTTACATTCTGCAGTTTCAGGCTTTTTGCATATTCCTTCCTTTAGCTGAAAAACATTCTCAATTTCTTAATACTCTAGGACTAGTTTATTGGCCAAACTTTTGGGATGTGCTCAAACTTAATGCATAAACCCCACAATTTAAGAAGGTAAAAACAAATTTAATGCTACACTGCTTTGGAGAGACTTTCAATTAATTTGACCAAGATAATATTTCAGATGTTTCCCCTTAAGATGCAACTTGGAGTTCATACTCTTCCAAAAATACTGTGTGTGACCTATGCTCCTTTTACTCACTTTTTATAAATCTTGACCTATAGCATTACTTGGTTTACATAACAGGGAGGATCTATGAGCATCTTTGGACAGTAAATTCAAATTAGAACAGCCACGTTTTTCCAGTTTATTTCCCCTGTTTTATTACAGGATACTAAATAATGCAAACACTATTACCTAGCACCCCTATACCTTATCCTGTAACTCCATCCCAAAAATATGTTTGTTAACCAAAGTGAAATTCTTCTGTAGGCACATGCATGAGCTCTGTAAAATACAGCATTGCATCTTCAGAGGACACTACACCCTTCTGAGTAATTTTTGTGCAGTATATTCAAAGGGAATTTTTTCTGTTCAAGCTCTACTCTTGTAATATCATGTGGTTTTATTTTAAAAAGGCATATAACTATTCATCTTGGCAGGCTAATAAAGTGGAGAGATAAAACCTCCTTGAATTTTTTAATTTCTCTATTTTCAATAATTCTGTTTATTACTAAGCTAATTGTACATTATTCTCTCCAGTTAGAGAATAACTTGGTAATAAACATAAATGCAGACCACCCATCGTACCTTTTGTTTTTAAAGTTGCAGTCTGTGACAAAATAGAAGGAAGGAGTTGTCACTCTTAACTTGAATTCAGCACTCTTAGACTGCTGTAAAACAGTTATTGGGAGGGGAGAGAAGTGAGCACAGGAGGAAGCAAAGCAAAAGGAACCAGGGGTGCACAACCTTTCATTTCTCATCAAAAAGAAGTAACTGTTGTTCACATAAAAGCAGACTGCTTTAAGGATATGAATATCAGTCCCAAGAAAACTGTAAAAATATCAGGCTGGAGCATACCTTCTCTGAAGCTCAACATTTACAGAATGTGTTTTCTCCCTTCGCTAATTTTCTTAGCTCTTGGCTGTCTTCCCAGGCAGTAGTTTCTCAGGCTGGTGTGTTGTGATCTAAATGCTAGGCTGGGTTATAAGCTAACTTGAAATGCAAAGTAAAAACCAGTGCTTTAAAATCAGCCTTTCCTACCTATTAAATGTACTGTTTCTCCTAAACAATCTGTGAATTTGCTCACAGCACTCACCCTGTTTCCCTGTGCAATTACTCTGCTGGTGTTCTAAGAGACCTACGTGCAGTACTGAGATCTTTCACTCCTCACCAAACTCCCTGTTGGCATCTCTGGAAATTTTACTTCTCTAAGGACTGTTGGTTCAAAACCTTCACAGTCAGTTTTTCCTCCCTCCCAGACCATCATGCCTGATAACCTGAATACAGTTTCTTCCAGACAGTCTCAGGAGAGTTTCAGCAAGTGTCTGCTTGTCTTTTTTGTCTTTTTTGTCTTTTTTTTTTTTTTTTTTTTCTCATAGAAATAGTCATAATAAAACACCACAGTAAATCTGGACTTATTCCACTGCCTTTGAAGGAGCTAATCTGCATTTACCCGTGTATTACTTAGTTGAAATCCAGCTCAGTGGGACTACTTGCGTGCAAAATTTGGTCCTTGTAAAATCTCATAAAATTGTTTAACAGCTACTACATAAATAGGAATGAAAACATAATCCTGAGCTGAAATCTAAGCAATTGATATTTTTTAGCATCATGCTGTAGAGCAAGAAAAGGATTTCATGATAATAGCTGGGTCAGCTCTCAAAAATTGTTTAAGCTTTGGTTTCCCACACTAATCAAGCTGTATTAGCATTAATGACTTCTGGTCTTTCCCCTCTCCCCCTTCCCCCAGACCTGGTATATTGATGGAGCAAAAAGAGATAATGAATTGGACTGTCTGGTTTAAACGAACCAAACAACAGATGCTCTGCAAAGGTTTGAAAGGGACATTGCTTCATCTTCCTCAGCAGAGAGAGCACAGCTCCAAAAACAGATCAAAGGATTTGGCAGAAGGTTCAAAGGGAAAAGACAATGATTTTCTCCATTTAATTTTTACCTTTTAATCCTTTCTTCTTTCTTTATACTGCAATCTCTCTTTTCTCCCTATCAGTGAGTTTGTTCTGGAAAAATGCCCTTCTGTTGAGGTCTTAACTGAAGGACAAAACCTGACAAGTCAGAGGTCAAAACTCAGCTCTCTTCTTATCAAATCTTTTGTCTGGAATCGAAAATATTATTTTCCCAGTATTTGAGAGTCTAACTGTTGTCTCTTCCAGCAGTTTCTGGGACACTTGCATTTTGGATGCTTGTCAAAACCTGCTTCTCTCTCCTGAAACTGAGAGCATGGCAGTTCCCAAGCCTTACAGACAGGGATATGTATTCAATTTCATCTGCAAAACTTTAGGTAGGTAGGAGAGCTCCTAAATCACTGTTGTGGTGAGTTCACAGCAGCACCAGGTAAAAGGCACAGGGAACTAATGACAGCACAAGCTGGGAATGGCAATTAGAGGTCTTAGAAAAGAAATAGGAGACAGCAGTAATATAGGTAAAAAATGGATATAGGACCAGAACCCCTTAACAAGCCTGACAGTTACATCTCTGCTTGTAAACAACAAACCAATTATTCAGAGCAGCCATTAAAAGAACAGCTAAAAGCTTAGAACTTACTGAGAAAGGGAAAGGATGATAAACTATTTTAGTCTTGGAAAGCTGACTTCTCTTTATTTCAATGCCAGTCAGACTTACTTCTTTGCTCAGAGAATACTGAAAACAAAACACAAGGTTCCAACTCCTTGATCAGGAACTACTGGGGTTGGAATATGTAAAAGGGGATTAAATTACCACAAAGAAGCAAGAGAAAGTTTTTTTTCTTTTCTGATTTTTTTCTGTTTTTTTTTTTTTCTTTTGTTGTGTTTTTTTGTTTTTTTTGTTTTTTTTTTTAATCTGTGTAACACTACAATGTAAATTAAAACTTTTAAAAACGGAAAAGGTTTATCTGGATTAGCAAGCTGAGCATGGGATGTTTAAGGACAGCTCTAGGTGGGGAGCAGACTATCTTACATCCCTTTTGCAGTAGGTAGTAAGCCTGGTCATCAAGACAAATCTTTCAGGAATGCTGGAGGGACTTCAGGGAGAGGAAAATGTTGGGATCCCTGTCTGGTGACCAGAGAAAGAAACAAGAAGGAAAGTCTGTGAGCAGCAGAAAGCGATGAAACGGGACAGTCTGAGGCTTCAGGTGTCCTGTGTGGTGTTTGGGGTGGTATGTGGGATCATTTCTTTGAGCCCTAGGAGGGTGGTCCACAAGAGAATAAGAAGGCTTTGGTGTAGGTGTTCCCATGCCTGTTTAGGCCAGTATCTGCACAAGTTCCCATGGCTGGTCTGTAGGACAACGTGGTGTCAGATGTTGATCACCATCGGCCCACAAGTGCTGCTCTCTTTGGTTTGTTGGTTTTTCTGAAGTCTTTGATGTCCCTCAATAGAAAGGTGACTTCTGTCTCATATGCACTGTGGGAAGGTTTCTTTTGGTTAAGCTGGTTAAGGGCTCAGCATTGAGTCAAATTTGTCCTGAGCTGTGGCTCTGAAAGTAAAAGGAAAGCAACACCAAAGAGGAAGCAGACAAAATGCCACAGCTTCCACTACTTTCAAAAAACAAGAAGTGTGTCCATTTGCACTAATGCTAACCAGCTGCTGAGCAAATACAGAAACCTATTAAAATCTAATGGTGTCCTTTAATACCCTCTCTGCACTGTCAATAAAAAGAGTTGAGCAATGGTGACCTGGATCTCTCTTCTCCACAGAGATTACAGTGAACAAAACAGTCTCCATTTACCTAAGCTCTCTCAAAAGACTTCAGCTAATAAAAGCCCTCAGCATTCTGTGTGTGTATTTATTTCTTCACATTCCCTAAAACCCTACAATTTATGGAAAAGGAGGCTGCTACTTGGCATGCATCTCCCATTACAATCTGCTCTGAACAAAGGTATTTCAGTAAATAATACAAAGATGAGAAGATCCCTTCTCTTAGTGGCTGCTTGGGCCCAGGTTAACTGTATAAAACATACAAGCCCACCAAAGAAAGTAAAATCTCACCACAAACAGACTGGCCCTCCCTGAATTCTGAGTGATGTTTTCCTACAGTCACTTTGTTAACAGCAATCAGCTGTTCAAATGAAAATCTTGTTACTTAACAGAGGAGAAAGAAGCATTTATCTACCATTGTCAAATAATGAAGATTTGAGAACAAAACTGGACCATACAAAGATGCTAAATATAGAGATAATATCGACAGCCCACTATTTATTCTCCTTCCTAAAATTAACTGCTAAGAAAGTAATTATGTTCTAGGTACATGACCCATTGCAGGAGAAGAAATATTGTTGCCTGTGAGCTATAAAAATCCAGGGATTTTTATGCTTCACAGAGGAAGTAAATGCTATTGACTTATGTACCGCTGAGAAGAGGGGAGTGAGTCAGTGCATTGGAGGAGTGGACCTCTACTCTCCATCATTCTGTGCCTGAGGATGACGGATGCAAGGCTGGAAATAAGCAAAAGCTCCTCATTTCTTGCCCCTGTACAAGGAAGAAAGTCTTGTGGCTCACTTAGGAGCTATTACTAATAAAAACACTTTTGTGAAAGAGCAGAATATTGGGTCATGACAATCTATACTTCAGCAGAGTATGGAAATTACTGTAGTAGAGAAGCTTTTCAATACAATGAAAACCCTTATTATAAATGATAGTTAGAAGTTTTGGAGGGGGAAAATGGTGCTCAAAACCAGTCCTTACTGTTTACATTCCAAGGAGCCAGAATGAGCTGCCTTCCCTGGAGGCAGTTTAAGTTGAAAGGGCAAGGATTCCATAAACAATGTGACTGACCTGCCCTTTAACGTCTCAGAGATGGTGACTGAGCATAAAGGTGCTTTGAAAGAAGTGTCTAGGGGACGAGAATGTTTTGACTGCCTCTGTGGAGTATCTTCTCTGAATAAAGGAATTCAGTCTCAAAGCCTGCTACCAGCATCTTTTATTAACTTTGGTGAATGACTGAATACAATGTTTATCAATCTGAAATGCAAAAAGCATGAAAATGCCCACTGTTATTATTGCCTGCTGACACATTCAGGCACTATGGCCCCAATTTTCAGTGCCTGCATGTAGCTTCCTACTGTTTTGTTCTTTCTTCTTAGGCCAGTCATGTCACACATTTCTGAGTCATGTTTTAGAGCAGTTTTCAGACTGTCTTAGCACCAAGCTGCAACTAAAAGCATCACCAGAAACAAGGACAGGCATGTCCTGAAGTCTTCCTGTGCCATGCTGTACTCAGTTGCACTCCTGGAGCCCTAGAAGTGGCAGTGAAGCTGTGTTACCTGTCCTAAACCATGGAGAGGTCCTGCCCTATATAGCCAGTAAGTTCTTGGAACAACTTGTGCCCATGATGCAGGATCTAGCAGGCAAATATAATCATTTTATAGCTTAATTTCAGTAAGTGACCCTAAACTGATTACCTTTTCACCCCTATCATCTAATTCAGGAGTTAGGCAGTGCCACCATCACAGT
Organism: Cichladusa arquata; assembly: GCA_026413545.1. Classification (NCBI taxonomy): domain Eukaryota; kingdom Metazoa; phylum Chordata; class Aves; order Passeriformes; family Muscicapidae; genus Cichladusa; species Cichladusa arquata. Next base: position 10,238,414 of record JAOTQP010001652.1, read on the forward strand.
ATTGGCAGGACCATCTGGAAAGGACAAGCTGTGAACTAAGAGTCATGGGTGCAAGAGCTTGTGCAGCAATACACCCATGGCAGATTTGTGGCACTGTGGTGATGGGGGGGCCAACCTGATGCCTGAGGGTGGGGGCACATACCAGTGGAGGAAAGAGAGACAAAGTTGACCTGGCAGCTAGATGGGAAAGCTCAGTGGCTTTGGCTTTCCCATCAGAAATTACTAAAACTTGGAATATTTTAGTTTGCTGTTAGGAGAAGGAGGACACATCCTAGCAGCCAGGGTGCAGGGTACCCATTGCAACAGGAAATGTCTGGCTGAGAGAAGCCTGTATTTTTCCAGCTGGATTTAAAACCACATTTGATTTTAACTCACAATCTGATCATTCAGTTGTCAGATTTTAAATGCATGAACTGCCATGAGGTGGGCAATGCTAGCCTGACCTAAGCTGATCTGAGCTGTATCTCAACCTGCTTGTAAATACCCTTTCTGAGCTGCAGTATCCAAGGTCATACATCAGAGGAGTCCTCTGAGAGTGCCAAGTAAAATTCTTACATGTTCTTCATCCACTTTGTTCATGGAAGACTTTTAAAGTAGATGGAGAGGCAGGTCATGCTTGCTTCTGCATTTGAGAGACAAGTAAATACAAGCAACAATTCAGCCAATTCTCCCAGACAGGCCAGTGCCCCTCAAAAGGGCATCCTGCTCTGTCACATTAATGTGCACCTATGCTCAGTGAGAAAGAGCAGCCACTGCCAACAGTCATGGTGGTGCTCTTTGTGACATTATTAGAACAGGAAAGAGACCCTTAAGCTGTTAATTTGATTTAGGCTGATGACTAAGGCCAACTTTTCACCAGATTCCCTGTCAATCAGATGAAAATGGTTCTGTATCTTGAAAATGGTGCTGCATCTCAAATCCTCACCCATTTAGCTCTCCAGAACCAGAGGACTTTTGATACACCTACTGGATAAGAAGCCAATAGCTTCAAAATCAGTTTCCTCTGCCTTTATACCTAGTGTTCCTATCAGGGCCCAAACTCAAAAACCTTGACCATCAAAGAAGAAAATCAATGTCATTCTGCATCAGACAAAGGATGAGGGAGGAAGTACATTTTACACATTCTCAACAATATTTAAAAGGCTCTTTTTAAATTTACACATCCTGATTACTGTAAACTCTACAATAACTTACATTCCAGTTCTTCCAATTTCAGCAGGAATGAGATATGCCAAAGGAAACAGAAGTTTCAGGAAGTGATTAATAAACTGGTATTATTACTTGTCTCTGTTGAGGCTTGTTCTTTAAAGCTGTATGTTTGTTTTTGAAATCCAGCATATAAATACCTGCTAAGTGTCACCTCACTTTACCAATTCTACCATGGCTAGAAAACAGAAGGGAGGGGAAAGTGGTGGGTTCATTGTGCTGCATCTCTAAACAGTAAGAGGAGACATCATTTTATACCTGAAGATTTCTGCAGTTCAGAAGACATGACTCAGATCGAATGTCCTTATATTCAAAAAGCAAACTTACAGATTTCTAAAAAATGTTTTTAGAATATTTCCTTCTTCCCTTTGCTGTTTTAAATCCTTTGTAAACCTCCTGGTTTTCTGGTTATGTTAGATGTCAGCCAGCCTCACTAGAATTCTTGACATGTTTCTCTAAAGTGACCTTTATCTTACACCGAACAAAAAGCTTCAGAGAGTAAATATAAGGTCTTCCTTACCATTTCCATGTTTATCTTGCTGCAGGCTGCATCTGATCACAAAACTGACACCACCCCCACTTCACAGGAATTTTTCTTATTTAGAGAAAAGGCAAGTAAAACAGCACAGCAGAATCAAGTCATAGCAGATACTGATTGCACAGTGTCTCTCTCAGTTAGTAATGAATCACTTCCTTGGTGCTATGAAAAAGGGGCATCAAGTTGCTGAAGGTGCCTGATTTCAAAAGAAACCAAGTAAGGAACATGTTGAAATTGTTGTATTTGCTGAAAAGGACAGAGAAAGGAAAAAACCTGAAAAAACCACCCACTAAACTCAAAACAAAGAACAAACAAAAACAAAGACAAAACAAACAAACAACAACAACACACTCCCCCACCCCCAAAAAAACCAAACCAAAAAAAAAAAAAAAACCCAAAAAAA
>JAOTQP010001652.1:10240574-10267625 GCA_026413545.1 Cichladusa arquata
AACACAACACAGATTCACAATGAAGCAGAAAAAAAAAAAAAAAACCCCAAAAAAAAAACAAAACCAAACCAAACCAAGCCAAACCAGAAAACTCCCAGGAATTTGTATGGCTAATAGTCAGTTTTATTTTTTGCTCTACAGAGTGTAGGCCATTTTGGAGGCTAGAAATTAAAGCTAAAATAACTGAGGGCAAATTATCAACTACTACAACTTCCAGAAGATCATACTATATGACACCCACAGACTAAGGACCTTAGAAATCCTGCAGAGCCATGCACAAGAGCTTAACTTTTACCCTAGTTCACCTCCCTGGGACTCTCTCAGCATGCAGGTACTGATGGAAAAGCTCTTGCAGGACACAAAGTTTTGGCTCATGCCCCACAAATTCCTTTTGCAGTGAGATCTTCTGGCCCTGTAGGTCAAACAGTAACCAAAGGAAGGGAAAGCATCTGTCCCAAAGCCTTAAACGATCTAGTGTCCCTTATTTTGGAGCAATGTGATGAAGTGGAACTGCTGGATCTTACAGTGTGTCAAAAATGGAGTGGCTACAGTACAGTGGGAGATTAATGGTGCCACACGTGTAGCTTGCAAAGTTCTGCACAAGGTCTGTTCTTGCACTAGCTAAAGTAATGACTCCTTCAGCACAGAGAGCAGCAGGATAGAGACCAGGCTCTGTGCTTGTAACTTTTGGATTCCTCCTGCTGAAATAGGCCACATACAGACAGTGTTGTCATTTTTTATTAATCACAGGTAACATAATTCTGGTCACTGCTATAGGCTGTTTTGTCGCTATATATAATCTTGCAACTTTCACACAATTTTTGCAAAGCCAAATGAGAATGGGGAACTAATCCCCTTCAAAACATCTTACGGCTTTGAGGAAGAGAGCTTTATCTATGTGTCTAGAGGCTAATTGTTCAAGTCCCAGCTGTTCTGCCAACTGTGCTTAATATTTCTCTGCCCTTCACAACCCAAGACATTACATCCAACTGCACAGTAACTATTATTCCCCAGTTCTGCAGAAAAAGGAATTCTAAAAGTGATTTGAACAGCATTGAAACCAGGACTCACAGGCCAGTACGGGCTCCTGCACAGACTGAGAGGCCAATTCAGATGCCTCTAGAATAATTTTCTTCCTCTGTATTAGATTAATATATGACTTCAAGATTTGTCTTAATATATGTTTTACTGCTGTACATTTTTCACTTTGACTGAAATCATCCAGCTCGTTGAGGATGAACTGTGGGAGCCTCCTGGCTTCACTGGGATTGTGCTTCTCAGGCTGCAACATGTTCTTCAGTGGTGCATGGCCTCAACCCATACACAAACTAAGGTGCTTACTGCTGCTACTGGCAGGGGTGGCAAGTGACAAGAATGAGGAAATAACATAAAGCACTCTTTGAACTGGGCAGCTTTACTTGTATTCCCAGAAACAAGGTGATTTGGTCTGTACAAAATCCAAAAAAGATAAGGACTTAATATAATAAGCCTCTTCCCAGAACACAAAGTGTGGAAAATGAATGATACAGCCTGTCACCTCTTGATACCAAATGAAACCCTGCCTGGCTCAAGCAGGGATTAAAATTTATTCCCAGCTAATTGATGTTTGGAGTCAGCACACTAGATTAATTAGTCTCAGCTCCAGCTTCTGCTTCATGTGTCTGCCTGCACAGCTTTGAGGTAGTTTCTTAGGTCAGACACAAACTCTCACTGTGTGTTTGTGCAATACCAAGCACAAGGGAATGCAGAGCCCCCCAAAAAGCTCCTGGTAGTAAATCCACCATTGGGACTGCAACCAACTCAGTCTGAATTCAGAATACTGGAACATTTATTAAAATTTTACCTCCCAGGGTCAGGCTGGTGGGAGTGCACAGAGCAGCAGACAGACAAAAAAACCCAGGGATTATTATCATTTAATGTTGTGGGCTTTGGTTTAATTTTGTGATAATCAACATTTTCCTGCTGGTGGTGGTGTAAAATAGTGGGCTATCATGATCAAGTACATCATTTATCCCAAAGCACAGCAAAATCAAATGTAATCACAACTGATCAAAACTGTAGAAAAGGAAATAAATTTAAAGAGGCATCCCAGAGAATTTCAGTAGCTGTTATGCCTACCCATTTCCATATTTCTTCTTTCTGAAGTAGTGGTGACTGGAAAATGAAGTGGTTTTATTCCAAGCTGGGAAAAAAAAGGTATATTGTGATTTTTCAATTTTCAGAATTTTTGTAACATGAGTCCACAGTGAAAACATGTTAATAAATTATAAATGTTTCCATTCTGTTAATTTATGCAAAGACTTTTCAAATAGGAGCAAAACCCAAGGCACTGCATTCTGCAGCTGTTCAGCAAGACATTTAAATGTTTTCCAAAATAATTTTCCTCAGTTTAAAATAAAGTTTCTTCAAAGTAGAAGATAAAATGGGGATGGGAGAAGAACTACCAGACAGAAACTTTTTTCTTTACAAAAACTGCTTCAATAAAACATTTTTTTATTAGCTTTGAGTACGCATGCTTCTTTAAAATTATCTGGAGGAAAAAGATGGACGTCAGGAGGACTGAATGATATTAGAATAAAATTCCAGTTAAATAAGTACAAAAAGCAGTTCTTTCTGATTTAGTTAGTACCATTCTTCCCTTTGGGGGACTATTTACCCCCAACCAAAACAACCACCTCAGCTCATGAGAAATTCAAGACGAGCTGCTATAACAAACTGCCAATTGCAATTCAGCCGGGATTTCATCCTACTCCAAAAAGCAGCAATCATAAAAGTTTTACATTGGAAAATACATCCTGTTACTGTACTTTAGGGTTTCATACTATTCCAGCTATTTCTTCCATTACCAGTCCTCAGTCCACCAATTCTGTCTCAACAGCCTGCAAGTAAAGTCTCTTTCAGAATATCTCTATGTTGCACTCAGAGTGTTTCCAGAGCAAAAATTATATTGTTCTGGGCATGGAATCTGTGAAGTGTTTCTCCCTGCACAATTTCATCTTTGGCCATTACACATACCTGTTCCCAAGCTTCCTTTAACATAGTAGAGGGAGCCAGTTATGATGAAAGAGACAACTGATACCACTTGAAGCCACCCTGTCACGTCCGCAGAAGGTCAATGTACTCAAGAGACACACTTGAGCTGTGTTCTCAGACATTCTGTGTACTCACAAGGATTATATTTATCCTGTAACATTTCTAAGTGGATATTGCCAACTTTATCTCACTGTACAACTCAAAAAGATGGGGTTGTAGGCACACATCTGTACTGTGTGTGCCATAGTCCTACAGGCACCACATAAAGGTGGTCCCAGCAGCAGCAGCTGGCTTTGTAAAGGAGACTTGGCAGGGAAGTACTCTGTAGGGGTTTAGTTTTCTGAATTGGAAGCAGGAAAATGTGACTGTAGGCAACTGCAGATAAGCTGGACTGGATGGGTCATGGACTAAGAATTATTGGCAGAGTCCAAAAATAAATTTGATGGAGCAATACTCAAAGGTTTACAAACTGCCTCATAAAACTTTAATTTTTAGAGTCACTGTCTTCACTATGCTCAAAAACATAAGAAGGACAAGAAGAAATAATGAGCTTTTGTTGCAGTCTCTCTTGCAATCCATGGAGCAAAGTGCAAATATTTTTCTCCACTCTTTTGAGGTCAGGAAAGGGAAAAAGAGGTATTTGTGCATTCTCACTCCAGTACCAGCTTTTCTAACAGCTAATGCATAATACAAAGTTTATCCTGACAAGTCATTTGAATATTGCTCTCTGAAAGCATGAAGCACTGCATTTAAACCTACAGCACTGATAACATTGCTGTGTGCACTGGAGCCAATTCCCAGCTGCCAGAAGCTCTTCCAGGAGGTGCTTCTTCACAGTATTTATAAACACCTACACACACCATTGAAGAGGATTACAGAGATTTATGAAAGGGAGGAAAAAGGCCTACAAAACTGAACATTTTTCTTATTAGACATGGTGGGTTTTTTCCTTCTGAGGTTTTCATTTCTGGCAGAAATAGAAATAGAAATATGGTAAACATGCTTTCTTGGTTAATTGACTTGCAGCTGCTGGCAGATAAACTCACTTTATTTCACCCATCTGCTCTATCACCTATTATGCTTAGAACAGCTATGTTCCATATGATTTAAGGACATTTCAATATATTTTCTTATTCTGATTTTTTGTACTTCACATTTTGCTGGTAAAGCAGCAACATGGAACATTGGTTAATAAGTATTGTGTAATTCTTAAATGGATTTACTAAATCATTCTGCTACTTGGTCTTTCAGCAAACACAAATAGGAAGAACAAGGGAAACTACACAAGACATTTGTAATAAAATCATCCAAATCACTATAATTTAAACGCTTATATAATACTAATACAGCATTTGATCATGAATGATAAGAAAAAAATGAGTTAGAACAAAATTTTTAAAACTTCAAGAAATCATAAAAATGATTCTTTGTATACAAAAGTTTAACCACATCGCACAAAAGTGATTGTAGTGGTAAAAAGAAATGCATGACAGCTGATTTTTTTCCATATTGTATGTTATTTGCCACTAAGCACTCTACCAACACCATGTGGTAATATCAAACTGCTGCAAGATTGGGACTTAACTGCTAAATGTTTATATCTACATTTACAGAACAAAAAGTCTCATCCAAAACCTTGCTGCTGGGCCAGTCCTGGAGGCTTCTGACACAGGTTCAGGATTTTCCTGTTGGACAAGAGGCTCCTATCACCAAGGTATTTTTCACTTGTAATTACATACATTGAATCTGGATTTGCTAAATAACAAGGCTTCAGTTACTGTTCATTAAAGAAAAATAAAACTATATTAAAAAAAAATTCTGTACAACTTTCTACTTCTGTCTTGTGTCTTCTACTTGGGAACCTCACTGTCTTAAAGCATCACCTTAGGGCCCAGGTTAATAGGAACCATTTCAAATGACACACCAAAAGTTAAATTTACAAACACCCAGCTACACTGTCACATAAAAGAGACCTTCAAGATTTATTCAACATGGCAATTATCCACAAGAGCCTCTGAAACATGAGCAAAATTGGTTGATTTCAATATGAACCTGACTTATTGCCTCATATATATATATATCAGATGTGATGGTTTATTAATTAAAAAATATTTCTCATTCTCTACCTCCCCTTTTCTCCTGCCACCTGAATTACAGATTACGAAATTTTAGTTGGATTAATCCTTATGCACCTTGACCAGTATATGGCATTTGAATGCCAAAACATCTTGCATGGAAACTTGATAGAACTGGGAGAAGGAGATGCACTGCACTTTTCTCTGCTGAGGTTCAAAACAATATGTTGTTTGTACTCTTAGAAGGGTAATGGCATAAGCAGCACTTGATTTGATTTACTTTCAACGGAAGACACGACACCAACTGACTCATGTATTATAAAAACGTACACACTCCCTTTTGATTTTACAGCACTGACTTGCAGGAATATGCTAAAAGAAATTCAATTTTTATATCAGATATACAAAAACAGTATCTTTGGTTTGTTATCACAAGGAACTGTAGAAACATGACTCTTTCCCATTATAAAAATGTGTCTATTTTGCCAACGTTAAATAATTTCTGGCTTGGTTCTCTGAAAAAGTGATTACAAAAATAGTCCCTACTTCAGCAACAAATCCACTCTTGAAGTGTGATCAGAGTCACATTTTAGGGATAAAAGCAAATTTTCCTCCTGTCAGACTTTAGAGCTGTAACAGGTAAGAGCCCATGCTCAGGAATCCAAGGACAGAAGTCAGATATATTGTTAAATGAAATAATAAAGAGTGGTGCCTGCAGGGTGCCAAGATCCCTGAATTCCCGGTCCATGGCAGCGACAGTGCAGGGGCTCAGTGGTGCAGGGTGTCACTCAGAAACTTTATATCTTTGACTGTCATTTGTTATCAAGCAGAGATATGTGCAGCTGAGACTTTGTTAACAAGGTATGAAGGCTACTTCTCCACACAGTCTCAGGATCAAAGTATCCTTGTTTACCACTGATTTTGTGTGCTATTTTCTGGCTGCCAGTCACGGCTGCTAATCAAACACAGCCGCTCCTGTCTGTGCAAAGAGGGGAACTAGGGCTCCATGGCTAAATGTGCATTCATTTTAGCAGCTTCAAAAAAAAGTATGTAAGAACTTCTCCTAGTAAGACAACAATTACAGTGCAGGACTGCAGGGCCTTCCTAAAACAATCAACAGCATCAAGGGAGAAAGGAGACCTCTCTACCAAGAGGGAACTCTGGAGGGAGAGCGGCCATAGGACCTCTTCATTTAATGCTTCTTAACCTCCAAAATTCCTTTAATTACAAACTGAACAAGAATGAAAGAAGTTACAGAGCTATGGCAAATCTCCCTGCCCCTAGACACTAATCACCTTATTCTTCTGTCAGTTGGTTAGTCAGCTGAGACAAAATATTCACCAGGACCTGTAAAATCTGAGTCCACCTATACTCAGCAGAACTCTCACTGTTTTTGATGGGTTCTGGGTTAAGTTTTGACCACAAATCTCAATATCTGGTCTTAGGATGAGCCAGCCATACAACTTGCAAAGCATAATAATCAGGACAGCTCTTGACTCGCTTTTGAGTCATCATGAGATGGGCACCAATACCCTTCCTTACTCAAACAAAGTTGGAGCCTCAGTTTCTGTGCAAAGTCCCAGAAATAAATGCTTTGCATTGACACTTTTGGCTTTTCCTTCTGTGCATGTGCAGGCCAGTCCAGCCGGGCTGGAAGTGCTGTGTGGCGAGGGCTGCCCTGAAACTTCCTCTACATCCAACAGAAAGGACACGAGCACAGGAGTCTGGATGAGTGCACACCTTCCTTCCAGAAACTTGTCTGCTGGTAACAGAAATGGGGCATCACCCTGAGGAGGGGAAAAGATAGCTCAGTTCTGCTGCCTCTGCAGTGATGGCACCAGTTACTGGTTAACCACTAAACCATAAACACAGACACAGAGCCATAAACATAAATATCTGCTGGAAATACTACACTGGAGTTTCATTTTGGTAACTGTCATTTGGCTGTGTTCAATTAAGTAGATTTAAATTACTTCTCATAGTCATTTCCCATTGCTTTCAATGCCATCATCCCTCACTCAGAATCAGGGAAGTAATTAACCACATGGATGGCAATGCTGTCAGTTTGTATGGCACAGAGACTCCTCCTATAAGGAAGAAAGGAACTGTACATGAATAAGATAGAGAAGGCACAAGGGAAAGGAAAGAGGGAAGTGATTTAGCAGAACATTTCAAATGTTTTAATAAATCATAAATTTACACTGAAATGTCACTTTAGTGAGTTTCCCTTAAGATGATCACTGAATGACAATATATTCTTTCTCTGCCATGAATGTGAAAGGGTGGAATGTGCTGCTAAGTTTGCACAGCATTTCTAAGGAAAAATACTGGTTGGAGCATAAATAATTTCAATTTTTATTACTACAGGTCTTTCACATAGTCTGTCTTAGATCAGCATATTTTAAGAAGAAAAATGAAATTATACAAATGTACAATATAAGCAGAGATCTCATTCAGAGAACTTAAAAATATGAAATCCAGAAAATCCCGGGTTCCTTTTTTTTTTGAAAATGGAAGAACTTTATGCTCTACTGATTTTTTAATGCAGCAGATCTTGGAGAGAAGATGTAAGTTGATGCCATGCAGAGATGCAAGAAAATATTTTTTGAAGTGGAAGAATCAGATAAATCATGAATCACCAGTGTCACTGCTAAATCTGCGCATGTTCTCAGTGCTATTTTTAGATCACTGACCACCATCCTACCATCCTTGCCCAAGGATTTTAAGCACTGTTTTCAAAGACTCATAAGCAAACGAGACAATCAAACATGAGAAATCAGCATAATCACCACAATACTTTCTTACTTTCTATTCTGCTCTGAACTGCAATTTTCCATTTAAAGCACTACTGCATCCCAAAATTTAGTGTTTTAAGCCAGAAACGACGTGCAGATTCAGTTACAAAACAAGTGATCAATGAATGGATGCAAAAATCAATAGGAATGGATAGAAGTCATCAGGCTGAAGTTGACTATCAAAGTTACTAAAAAACTCCATCTAGTTTTTCTTCCACAGAAAATATTCAACCATGCCAAAAGCAGATACTGTAATTAGTACCTTTGCTCTTGTTTTACAGGCAACTCTGTTTGGAAGATAGATTCTAAATGGTCTATCTTTTTGCATACTCCTGCTTTATTTTATACATCTAGCTCTTAACAGTGTTAAACTCAACAAGATTCAAGAAAAATGCATGCTAAGAAGAGCAAATACTTTAAAAAAACCTCTTTTTAAAAAATGTGCTGCCATTGCACTGCTGTAAGCACTGTGAATCTGAGTCAATTGGAGACAGCAGCATTTTCTTAAATATTCTGTAACAGCCCAAGACAGAATAAGAACCTAAAAACCTGTTTACAGTAGAGAGCAAAACTAGCATTGTCTTTTCCCCTTCATCCTCCCAATTTCTACTTTCTCACCCCAACTCATCAGCTGTTTTGTAATCACCGAATCAGAGAGATGTAGGTTAGAAGGGACCTCTGGAGGTCATTTGGTCCATTGCACTTTCACCAATTTTAAGTCAAATCCAGCTTCAAAATTAGATAAAATTTCTGAGGGTTATGGCCAGTCTAGAGCTGAGTATCTCTAAGGACAGAGACTCCACAGCCTTACTGGGCAGCCTGATTGAATGATTGTCCAACCCTTTTCCTAGAGTTTATCTGGAATTTTCCTTGCTGTAAGTGGTGCCTTCTTTAAGTCCCCACCCTCTTTCAGTTCTGCTCAACAGTGATGGAGGCAAAATCTGGGTACAACACAACTTCTGTTTCTTTAGACAACCATAGTATTGCAACAGTCCTTGCTGATTGCATTCAGACTTTCTTCCAAAATACATTTTTCAAGTATACATGCTAATTTAGGGCTTCAAATCACCTGAGGCTTTGTTGACATGGGCTTCATGATGGCATGTTGGAATCTTTGATCAACCTACTGCAAGATACATACCTGGTTGGCAGAGAACCAAGTTCTCATTGCTAATACTGAGATCTGCATCATTTAGCCTGATTTTTCTAGCAAATGGAAGATTAGAATATCTTGGTCAGTATGAAGTCCCTGGAAAGAAGTTTTTTCAAGAAGTTAATGCCTCTCTTAGAGAAAAAGGAGAAAAAGCACTGGCTGGGAGAGTATAGGATGGCAGAAAAAGGGGATGACTTTTTAAAAGAAAACATTACTGAAGCAGTATTTCATATAACTGAGATTATAGTTGTAAGTGGGTAAGTGTAGGTCTTCTCAGATGTTACTGTGGCAAAGAAGCACTGAGATGAATGAAAGAGTTAAGGAAAACTCGTAGAGATGTGATTGCTACTTCACTGATGTTTGTCACCTGGTTTGCATAGCAATATGATTGACAGCTGAATGAAAGTTGTCCTTCACATTATCTTTTTGCACTGAATGTTTGTTGGGTGTATCTGTAAGTGGGATAGAAATGGATTCCAGGTATTGACAGCATGGCCTAACAGTTTAGATTAGCCATTGCACCTTGTAAAATAATTAGCCTGGAAGTGAAGAATCAAGCTCAGGAATGTGCTAAATGGAGCAATCATCCAGCAAAGTGAACAGAAAAAGGATTTTGTAGCTACAGTGAAAGAATCATCGAAACATCCGTCTGTCCAGTACATAAATGCAATAAAGTAGGCAAATTAAATACTATATTTTTACATGTTCTGCTGTGCTGATCAGAATTAAAACAGGAGAGCTACTGCATTAGTTCCAGTGCCTGCTTTATGTGTCACCACAGCTTTTGAGAACTACTAAAGCAATAAAAATAATATCAGATCTCAACAGCACAAGACAATTTCTGTGGAACAGGAGATGTATGTAAAATGAATACTGCAGTGTGGCCTAACAGAACTGAAAATTGTGGGAAGGACTAGTAAAACTGATAGAAATAGAGTCTTAATACTAACAAGACATTTACAAGCATGGAGACATAGCTCTGAGAAGCCTTCTTATTGTTTGACTAGAGAGTTATTCCACTCAAACACTAGCAGTCATACAGAATAAATTACCAAATAACCCAAACAAACATAAAATTAATTCAACGACTGCAAGTGATGGTTTGTTTACTTTGGTGAGAAGGCAGAAAACACACCTAATAAAAAAGTAATCTGCACATGCAGACCTCTGAAAGTGCTCAATTTCATCGTTACGAAATAGCCAACAAGCTGATTAGTAGGAGACAAAGGTGGCATTTTAAAAAAGAATGGTTTTGTGATTTCTGATCAGACACTCGTCAGTGTTACCTCAAGCACACTCAGCAAACAGTTTTATGCTGGGGACTCCCTAATTTAAGGCTCTGTTCTGCTAATGGGAAGGGCCTGTCTGGTCAGGATCACGCAGGACTGCTGTTCCCTCTGCTCTGCGCTACAGGGACAGCTGCCAGGTTTTCTTCAAATGCACTCCCCTGTCCCGTACCGACAAAATGCTTGTGCTAATGCGGAGGTTACCCAGAGCATCCAAGTGAGCTCCTGCTGCGCGGTACAGCTCCACCTACTGATGAGAGTATTCCCCGAGTCACAGGGGGGCTCTGCCGCCCGGGTTTAAGCAAACATTTCTGCTTCGGTAGAGTGCTGGTATCACTAGAAGGCATTCAAGGACAAGAGCACAAGGAGCAGGGGCGTGCAGGGACACGACGCTAAGAAACCTGAAAAACTGTAGCTCAGGTTTACACTAATGCCAGAAGAAGGTGCTCAGAACTTCAGAAGCAGCATGACACAAAATTCTGACTAGCCCGAACCAAAGCCAAAAATACACCTCTCGAATACACTCTCTCCAAGTCACACCAGGAATGAATTTGACCCCTAGTGGAACGGACTATAATCAAACTACATTAACAGGAAGGGCTTGAATTAATAACACTTAACTATAGTTGTATTATTTTCATTGTACTACTGTATTTTTGTTATGTATGACTTATTCTTCATCAAGTGTTATTATGGTAATATTCCCCAAGCTGTGTAAGATTTTATTAGCACTTTGTCTTATTTGATGGCTTTATTCATGCACTCTTTACTCAAGAGATTTTATAATTGTATTGGAATATTAGTAATTACTAATATATTCCTGGATGAATACTGGAATAAGACACTGCAACAATATAACTGAAGGAAAAACAACCTAATTTCTTTTAGTACTTCAGAGGTGATTCACTTCCAACAAGTATGAAGAATATTGTAACTCAGGACCTCCTCCTATGGAAACAGAAAACTTTTTCAGTCCTCTGCTAAATCCCACATTTCAGATTAACCTCAAGAGAGGAGGAACAAGTTTTAATGAATTTGTTGATGATGCTAAGGCCCATCAATATTCCCCAGGGAAAGATTCAGCTTCGCTGGGGAGCTACCTCAAAGTTTCCCTGTTAACCAATGAAAAACTATTTGCACTCCCCTCTAACCTCCACTCTTAGAATAAGGCTCACATGTGGTGTCTGCTGTGAGGAACTGCTATTTTGGCACCATACAGTCAAGCTGGCTGATGTTAGCTCACCTTAAAACACCTGTATCTTGAAATATGCATCAGAGGAGAGTGGGCTACTGCTTTTAGCAGCAACCCACACAAAAGCAGCCAGGTCAATGAACAAACCAAGATACCGCTAAAAGAAGACAGTTGGCAAATGAAAGTCTACAGCTGGGCTGTTTTTCCTCAGGTGCAACAACACTGACCCCTATTTGTGGACACAGGGTGGAAGGGGAAGATGTGTGCCTAGGCTTTGGCAATGTCAATTCTTCCAAAAGCTTCCACAGAGACAGGCAGACCTATGCTGATAAACCCCAGAGGCAGGGGGAACACTCCTTCTCTTACAGATACTTGGAGAACGTCCACAGAGTGGAGGCTCATTAACTCCCACCGTGCACTCTAATAAGTGTTGAAGCCCAGACTGCCAAAGCCTTAAATTCTGTTTCCACCATTCTTCAGGATTTTCATCTGTTCTTTGAGAAACAGTCATCCCAGTTTTGCCTAAAAGATTTTCTCCTTCTTTCTCCTATGGAGATATTTTACCTTTGTACAGGAAATTAATTGTCTATTTTGTACAGTTTATTCTTCCACTCTTGTTTTTCCTGTTCATGCACTCTGGCTGGCATTTAGATCCCTACAGAGGTCTCTAGGTGATGACACTGCCAAACAGATGAGCCTCCTGGAAATCCTTCCTATGGTCGCCCCCAGGAGATTTAGAGCTCCATTTGGAGCCTTCTCCAGTTAATTCCTTGTATGGCTTCTAGGTCACACATTTTGCTCCTGATTTTGAAACACATTTCTACATTGGGCATATTTTACTTGGGGAATTCAAATAGCTCCCAGATAGAACTGGATTTCACACATCAAAGCTTTTCAAGCCACACCTTTTAAAGGAAGACAAATTTTATTTTCTTTGTGTAATGCTTCCCTGTAATTATTATTAGCAGCAAAGAACAGCTACATGAATGCAATCAAGCTGAATAAACAGGTTGTTATAAGTTTCTCTGGGAGAAAAAAAAGGATATAAGTCTATCTTTCAGTGATGGGCATTTGTTTTACTAAATGTCACTGTGATTTTCAAGCCTTTATTCTCTGGGTGAGTCTTTTTGAGTACAGCAAGACTTGTCTGCTCCCTTAGGAATGGGTGCTGAGGGCAGCGAGGGGAACCCACAGGGGTCTGTCAGGGCAGGGTCTGGCACAGCAGTGGGGGGCTAGAGACCAGCTTAGCTGGGGTGCTGCTGGGTCAAGGGCTGTCCTTTCCATGGAGCAGCCCATCTTCCTCAGTGATCCACTGCTCCTGTGCAGTCTGGCAGTGCAGACAAAGCTGATGGACACAGACAGGCAGGCAGAGAGACAGACTGCCCTCAGCCCCCCACAGCCAAGCCTCCTGTGCCAGCTCACAAGGTGTTACAGTGTCTGTGGGCAGTCTGCAGAGATGGAAAAGGAAGAGAGAAAGACAAACCTGACTTTCCACTTGGGCAAATGAAGTATGGAGAATACTCACACCTAACCCAGACCGAGATACTCAGCTTGACAAATGAAATGTCATCAGTGCTTTTGATGAACACATTCATCAGCAGAGGCATGTTTTTGCCAGCTGGTTGTACACCAGACTTTGGGGGAAAACAAGGGGAACTGAAAGACAAATAGGAAAACCAGTGGGTGTTCCATGGCTTTGAAATGCTGGCAACATGCAGACATCTGACTGCAGGACCAAGATACCACTGGCCAGCTTCAAACTGGAATTGTGGCACCTCTCATTTTGCAACTTTAAAGCATGCAACCAGCTTACTGGTACTGTTTTGGACAACATTATATTCCTACAGAGCAGAGCCACAATGGAAAATCATGGATATCCTGACCTGCTCCATTACTCCTCAGCCACTCTGGGGAGGGATTGCTGCAGCCAGCATGTGCTGGATCAGGACAAGAGAAACATGATGAACTGAAAAAGCTCACAGCTGCATGGCTGCAGCAGGAGACAGTGTGCCATTAAGTAACCAGTAGATCCACTACATTGCCCAATGTCTAAATTTACCCTTCTTCAGACAGGCAAGTACCTGCATCAAGTGAAAATCTTAGTGAATATATTAAATACTGGAAATAATACACAATAGTATTTATAACACATGGCCTCATTATTTTAAGAATTCTGTGGCTTTTCTGCTAAAATCTTTGTGGCTGCTACAATTTCGAATTCCCACACTACATCTGAGTTAAATTATTATGAGTCTAAAAAACTCATGAAATTAATTGGAGGACTTCACTGCATCAAAAATGTGTTTTACATGTCTAGACAAATCTGATTATCATCATGCCCTTCAGAAATATGTTATATATTCCCAGCATATCAGATTTTACATAGCATTACCATTAAATGTGGTCTAACTTCAGCTGACAAACCAGAGAATAATGATTAGGATGGTAATTTACTTCAGTTTTAGGAGATTAATTATGCTAACGTCAAGTAAGATAAGATATTTGACAATGGCATCAGACAGCTCTGAATAAAAAACCCCTTCATTTTATGTTAAATGTATTTTTAAAACCATATTTTAAAACCATTTTCAGTACCATAAGTAATGCAAAATAAAAATCAAAGTTTTCATTGCATTCATTTTGCCAGTGAGTGGTGTGAAAAAGGCAGACCTAAATAAACAAAACCAGATAGAAGCTCAGGTTATCACTTGCTGTTTCCCTGTTTCGCATCTCAAACCAGCATGCACAAAGTCATGCCAGAAGCATCACAATCCCTAATTCTCAGTTCCATATAAAAAGGTACAGAGGACTTAAATTCTATGCCTCTGGTTACACAAATGAGACCAGAATGTCCATGGGCAGTGAGCTCCTGCCCCAGGTAACTGGGAATGCAGGGAGGACAGTGTGAGCCAACAGCTAGAATAGGAACACTTTACCCATGCAACCTCTTAGGTACAAGGCAATGAGCTCTGCAATCAGTAATTCTCCCAAGTTCTGCAATATTACACTCACCTGTGTAGGTCAATGCCATCCAGAGGATACTTTGTTGGCTGCATGAACATAAAAAGAATTATGTTTCACATAAAAAGAGTTGTGCTATTGTGCATGCCCTAAGCTTTGTCCTGTCCCAGTTTTAATTAATACTACTCAATGCTTTGCAAGGACAGAAGTAAAGCTCTCCTTTTGAATCCCTTTTTTCTGAAAATCTTTCCTGTTCCAGTTAAGCTAATCAACATTCTTACAATGCTTTTCCATATGAAACTGTCATTATTCTTTAAAAGTGCTACTATCTACCAATTACCATTTTCTACTGCTTATAACACTTCTTTCTTTTTCATTAGCACTTCAAAATATTCTCACGTTCTACAATATCTCATTAAACTGGAATCCTGATTATTTCTATTGTGCTAGCAAGTGTGTCACTGGCACTATAATGGTCTTTTTTCTATTTTAACTATCCAAATGAAGCAAAAATCAGTTTCATTTCATTCTTTCCAGACAAATCCCAACTGCTTTTATTTAAGCATCTGTACTTGTATTATACAATTCTTATTTATATTTCCAATGCTACACTGTTCCACTGTAATGAAACATCTTTTCATGGCACGTCCTGTCAGGATATAAGCATGCATACTAAGGCAAAATTATGAATAAGATTTTGGTAATTTCCACCTCATTTTGAAGCTCTCCTTAGAACTGCAGTGGCAAACAGCCCCTGGTAGGTGGGGTTCCCTACTTACAGTTGGGTAGAGGCACCTCTGTTCATTCAATACCCACTTGCTTTTTCCTTGGCATGTAAAGTTGGTGCATTATTGCTTTGGGATTCCTGGAAATGTTCACTGTGAAGAAAGCTATGTCCTAGCATATGCTGGAAAATCACAAAATGGGAAGGGTAGTCCAGTTCTTGAGCACTGATGAGGTAAATATGGGCCAAGAGAGAAAAGATAACAAATACATGGAGCATGAAAGTGACTGTGATTATTCAGGCCAGTAAAAACAAGGAATGATCACAGAAAGCAAACTGGATTTTTTCTGTAAGTATCACATCAAGATATATTTGACAAAGAGTGACAAAAAGGGAATGTAGGGATTTTGCAGGTATTTATAAAGTATGTGAGATGTAGCTTCATGAAGAAAAATGTTAAGATGTTTACAGAGGTGGGTTTTCAAAAGCATCTCAGAAATTTCAGAACATGCATCCTATTGGTTTTTAGTAAGGCTGATACTCATAAACCACTTTGAAACTGCAAGTGTAATTTCTTTTCCTCTGGATTCACTTTTAAAACACAGACAAATTACTGTCCAAACAAAAATAAATTCCTTTACTTAACAAGGTCAAGTATAATTCTCTGAGAGTCCCAGGTGCTGTAAAGTCATTATTTGGCCTTTGGTGAATGATTTAGACTGTCTACAGTGAAGTCTATTTCACAAGCAACTTGCAGGCTACAATTAATCTTTTGCAAGGGTTCTAGGAGAGAGTAGGGAAGATAAACTTTAAATGACCAAGCACTAAAAGCATTTTACCTTCAAAAGCACTGGTATTCGTGAAGTATTGCTAGAAAGTAGCATGGCAAACTGTAGACAATCTAGAAGACTCCAGAGATAACTTATAAAGCCAGGTAATAGCCAACCCTACCAGAGGGAGCATGACACTAGATTTGATGGTCACCAACACAAGAGAGATAATTGGGGATGTCAGGATTGGGGTTGCAGCAATCATGCACTGGTGGAGTTTGCAGCCTTGAGGAATATAGGTCAAGTAAGGAGTAAAGTCAGACTTCTGGATTTTAGGAAGGCAGACTTCCAGTTCTTCAGAGAGATTGTCAGAGGTATCCTCTAGGAGACTGCCTTGGGGGACAAGGGAGCAGAAAGAATTAAAGAAACTTTCTATAGAGCAAAAGAGCTAGAGATTCCCAGGAGCAAGAATTCATGCAAGGAAGGCAAGAGACCAGAATGGCTGAGTAGGGACCTGCTGGTCAAATAAAGGGAAAAAACAAATACAGAGGCAGTGGAAACGAAGACAGGTAATGTGGGAAGAGTATAGAGAAGACCTGGGAAGGGTGTAGAAAAGAAGTATGATTGTGTAGAGGGTGTGAGGAAGACCAAGGCAAAACTGGAACTGAACCTGTCAAGGGACACTATGAATAACAGGAAGGGCTTCTACAGGTTTGTTAACTGGAAAAGGAAGAACAAAAAAGGTGCAATCCCCCCGATAAAAAACACTAGTGAATACGTAATCAGCTTAATGAGGGGAAGACTGAAGTAGAAGAAACAACTTTTTTCCCTCAGTCTTCAATGGCAACCTCTCTTCCCACACCTCTTGAGTGGATGGATGAAAGGATGGGGATTGAGAGAGCATAGCCTCTCCCACTATAAATAAAGTTCATGACCACCCAAGGAAGCTGAATGCACATAAGTCTGTGGGACCTGAGGAGAGGCATCCCAGAGTCCTAAAGGAATTGGTGGGTGTATTGCCAAGGCAATCTCCACGATATTTGGAAAGTCATGGCAGTCACAGGTGCCTACAAAAAGGGAAATACTGCACCCATCTTTTAAAAGGGTAGAAAGGATGACCCCTGGAACTATGGACTCGCCTCTGTGCCTGGGAAGATCATGGAGCAGACCCTCCCAGAAGCTCTGATAAGGCACGGGGAGGTGATTCAGGACAGCCAGCATGGCTTCATCATGGTCAAGTCCTGCCTGACCAGCCCAGAGGCCCTCTATGATGGGGTGACTACATCAGTCAAGGGAAGGGTTACTGATGTCATTTACCTGGACTGCTGCAAAGCCTATGACATGGTCTCCCACAACATCCTTTTCTCCAAACAGGAGAGTGATGGATTCAACGGGTGGACTTGTAGATGGATTAGGAATGGGTTGGATGGTTGCATCCAGGGGGTCACGGTCAACGGCTCAGAGTCCCAGAGGACATCAGTGACTGGCACTGTCCCTCAGAGGTCTGTTCAGTGTTATTTAAGTTTTCATTAATGACACAGACAGAGGGATCGAGGGCACCCTCAGCACATCTGCAGTGACACCAGGCTGAGTGGTGCTGCTGGCACACCTGAAGGACAGGACACATCCAGAGGGACCTGGACAAGCTGAAGAAGTGGCCCATGGGAATCTCAAGAGGTATAAGCAGACCAAGCGCAAGGTTTTACATGTGGCTTGGGACAACCCCTGGTATCAGTCCAGGCTGGGGGATGAACAGCAGCCCTGCCCAGAAGGACTTAGGGTCCTTGGTGGGTGAGAGGTTGGACATGACCCAGCAATGTGCACTCACAGCTCAGGAAGGACTGGAAGGTGACTGACCTAAAGGGAAAAAAGTAACTAGTACCTGTGAGCCCTCCCCAGGGCATCAACTTAAGCCAGGTCTTTGTTGAAAACTAGGATAGTAATTCCTTTTTTAGAAAGAACATTCCATATGCATGTTAGGTGTCTGATTTACATTAAGCTAAATTAACAAACCAAGAGCAATTTATAGCCACTTAAATAAAAATTATTTTCCTCTCTGTTATCTACATTTTCCAACAGTAATTTATGACACTATAAACCTTCTGTGATCCTCTCATTGCTTTAAATCTTTCTAGGAAAATGAAGATACTCAAACATATGTAACAACTATATGAAAAAAAAAAGTCCATCTTTTTATTTGGCTAAGTTCTCTATCAAGCTGTCAGCATGTACCAGGTAATTTTTAAAAAGATGGATCTGCCTCATTTTTTTAAAATGTTTTGGCCATAAGTAATGAGTTTTCATTTTTTCATATTTTAGATAATATGTAGTAGAGAATTTTGTCTTCAATAAAGAAAAATAATTATTTTTTCTATATGTATTTATACTTTGCATGAAATTTACTTTAAATAGGTCCTCTCCCAGAAGAATGAGATCATTGAAATCAGGACAGAAAAGTCCATAGTACACCCTGACACATGATTCAACATGAATAAGCTTTATAAGTTTAGTATATTTGTATAATCATATATTATTTATAACATTGAACATTTGCTTCTACACTGCACTGCTCAAAGCATTTTCTTTCCAACCAATTTTAGTGCACACAGAGCATCAGAAAAAGACTATACTTCCCTCTGATTAAAAGAAATCTGATACTGAAACTGGAACTGATTGAGACTGTGCCCAAATGCTCAGAGAACCAATTATTTTACACATTAACCTAAGCTCCCCTCAGCAGCTACTGCAAGAGAAGAACATGTCAGATCCTAGTTTCAGATGGAGACAAAATACCACTACTATTGAATTATCACAACTCCATCTGTGCTAAAATTTAAAATAGAATCAAAACAAAAATGTATTTACAAAATTTCACATTTCAAAGCAAACTTTTGACCTGGCACTGCTTTTCTGTACCCCACAATAGTTATTTTCATGGTTCTTAAGTAAGCTTGAGGTACAGAAAATTTTCTTAGTGATCCAAATTTTTACAAAGAATTCAGCTATTCAACCCAAAAGATGGTTACTATTCCTTTTGTTGTTATGCATTTCAGTTAGTGCATTCAATACCACACACAAGGTATCAAAATATGGACAGGCTGACTTTTTTTTTTAAGATTATCACACATTCCAAACCAAAACATTCTGAATTACGATACGTGGCTTTGTTGCTAAGAAGTCTTCAAGGGATTTGAATTTTGGAGCTGAATTTAAAATGCAAAAAATTCTGCAATCTACTAGGTAAATGAAACTGCAGCTGTACAAACTCTTCAAAAAATTCACTAAACTGCACTGACATTTCTGGCAGAAGATAGAAGCTAATTGCACATTCTGATTACCAGTGTCTTAGGGCTAAATTACTGCTTGTGATCTGCTCACTTCAGTGTGAAATCTTTGAGGATGCCTGTCCAAGGCCAACACAATGCTCTTCTTATGCTGCCCCAATCTTGGAGGGTATTTGCTAGCTGGTCTGCATGTGACTTCTGTTTCATGCTTGCACATTTACCCAAAATACTCTTTATTTTTTTTCCCTCATTATTGTCCAGATCTGCTGTGTTCCTCATTCCACAGCACTTCATTTGCTAGGTAAATTTATTCAGTGTATGATCTCTCTAGTGTTTTGGGATTCCTCAAGCTGGAAGTCAAACTCTTTTTCTTAGATTTACGAGGAAAGGAGGCATATGTCGTCATGTCCCTGTGCCTGACCTCCTCTTCCTCATCATAAGCATTAGGATAAAATGCTAATTTCACTTGGATTTGACAAGAGGTACAGATTTCAGAGATGTAGTGCTTTGACCCTGATGGTGGGCTCTGAAACCCAATGAGTTACCTGATGAAATAGACTTTCTCTGGGCAATGAAGGACCTGCCTACCTCCCAACAAAGGATAATGCAGAGATACTTGAACTGGTGGCAGCTGAATTCCAGTGCCAGAAGTAGCAGCAGTTCAGCTGTGCCTCTATGAATTGCTTTGCTTATTACTGCATTAATTATTATTTGTGGCAGGGTCCAGACACACTTGCTAAAGTTGGGACTAAGCTGGGTGTCTCTATCACTCAGTGTAGCTTAGATGCAGTTACAAGGATGACTGAGGATAAAATTGAGCTCTGTCTGACATTTTTAACACAGAGTGTTTGCTGAATAAGTCAGAATATCATGAGCATGACCAAGCAGCATATTTTTAAACAGAGACAATAAAAAAAAACCCAAAAGATGCCAAGAGACATTTGTTACTGATGTACAACCAACAAACCCATTGATGGCTTAAGTGGAGAAAGGAAAATCATGGTTATTACCTGGAACAAAATTCTCAGAAGCTGGGAAAACCAATGCTTAATCTTTGGCAAAATAATCAGAATAAATGAAGTCGTACAGCCCATGAAATGGATGGAGCCTGACCAGTGGTAATTATAGCCCTGTGGAAGTAAGAGAAAATACAGACTCTATGTATGTTACCAAAAACCCAACAAACAAACAAACTGAAAAACATACAATGAACACCACCA
This sequence comes from Cichladusa arquata, assembly GCA_026413545.1. Lineage (NCBI taxonomy): Eukaryota > Metazoa > Chordata > Aves > Passeriformes > Muscicapidae > Cichladusa > Cichladusa arquata. Next base: position 10,261,068 of record JAOTQP010001652.1, read on the forward strand.
CACCCACCTCCCCCCACAAAAAAAAAAAAAAAAAGAGAAGCACCAACCAAGATGCAAGACACAATAGATTACTCCACTTTGGAGGAGTCTGCACACATCAGTAGAACAGCAAAGGCCAAGATAATGATGACCAGTTGAGCCTTACAGAAGTCCCACTGACAATAATGAGATTTCTTTTGTGCCACATTATCAGGCATATACCAAAACATTTTGTTTCTTTAGCTCAGGGCAAAGGGTTCCATACATGCTAAAATGCTGGAATAGTGAGAGAAGTGCTATAAATACAAGGTAACAACTAGCAAAGGTACACAGAGATCCTCACAGGATGCATAGATATTGCAATACTGGAAAATCGATGGACTCCAATAAGGTGAATGTTTTAAAATACACACAAATCAAGTCACAGGCAAATCTCTCAGGAATAAACTTTTTATTCTGTGAAACTTCATTTTCTACTTTTTTTTCTTTTTTTTTTTTTTTTTTTCCCTGGTTTCCCCATGTATTTTTGGACTTGTTTTTAATGATAATGTGCATTTGGTCCTCAATTATTCTGCCAAATATATAACCAGAACATGTGATAGCATCTTTGATATTTGGTCTTGGACAAATTACATCCTTTTATGGTATCCTTTACAATACACATAGATAATATATGAAGAAGGAGACAGCAGAAATCTGTAAGTTTGAAAGGTGATTTGCACTCCTCATACAAAGAAACTGCAATAAAAATAGGAGATTTATGATACAATTTACTCCTTCATTAAGCAGCAGACATTGTGTGTGTCAGCCAACAGCTATAAGGATTTCAGTATTGGTTCTGCCAAGTGTCTCATTAAAAACTGATAAAAGAAACAGCAGTCTAACTTAAGCTAAAACCTGCTACTTTTCCAAGTGAACTGTGCTGCTGCATTTTCACAAATTAGAATATGTATCTATTTGGACACCTGTGCGACTACTGAACATCTCACAAAAGTTTTAGAACTATCACATCATGAAAAGCCTGTTAAGTCAGTTGTGCATGCTATGCAAGGAAGTAGAATGCTTGATATTTTCCTCACCTCCTGAGTCTCTTGTTTCTTGAGAAAGGTGTGATATTTGACACATCTTTTGAGGAGGATTCAATCAAGTATGCATTGTTCTCTGCCATAGCCTCACAGCTGACTTCCACAGTCCATATTCTGTCTAATTTCTGAGTCACAGATGACCTTGCAGGCAATCAATTTTTATTACTTTCTGTCAGATAGCTGGTTTGATGTATAACTCTATTTCTATAAACAGGCTATTTCCTCAGCAGGTATCTGAATTTTGTCAAATGTATCATTTATCAAATGAAGCTCTTCGTAGAGGCTCACTTTTCTGGGTTTAAGAGCAGTTTGTACTTGAAAGAGACGATCACCATCACAAATTTTTCCCTGAAAATTGTATGTATCATTGCACATAAATTCCTACATAATGCCACATTTTTATATGAACACACTCAAGGTGCATTTGTATTGCAAATTTATGCATGCAAAGTAAGCATTTGCACAAGTAAAATAAATAAAGGATTGCACAGATTTGAGGGGGTTTGGCACAACTTAGTCTGATTCTCTATGTTTAAACATCTAGGCTCACACTTCCCAAATATAAAGGAGTTTATGTTGGTTTTAAAATCTGGGACATTTATCCTGAACATTTTGTGCAATGCAAGAGAGAGAAGATATGGAGCCACCAAAAGTTCACTTTTTACACTGTCAGGGCTTGGAATAGTTATGCACTTCATACTGGTGAAACACAAAGACGGCATACAGATTGCCTCTGGGTAATAGCAGTGACTGCCTAGGGACCTTAAACCTTCCTGACTACTGTGAGATTTTACTGATGCAATTCTAAATCTCACAAAGTGAAGAACAACAAGGGGAGTCTAATGCACAGCTGAGTTTCTAACTGTCCAAATATCAATCTAACCACCATTGTTTCACCATGGTTAGTACATTCACTTTCTTTAGGGTGTGCATTGAGATCAGTGAGAAAAACATATATGGTAACAAGCAGTATTGTTTATTCATGCAAGGGAGATTTGAGAGGAAGTTGTTGTGTAAAGATTTGCTAGTTATCCTTTTGAGTAAAAGGAAGAAAAAGAAATACAAAATACGCTCACCACAGTGGACCAGCTGAAGCCCTTACTGAGAGAGTACTTAGTGAAGAAGGAGGATGTATCTGGCAAAGAAGCCCGAGTCGAGACACAGTTTTTCAGCCAAAATATATCTGAGCCATGCTCAGAATCACAGGGATGCTTCTTATTCCTGGAAATTTGCAGTGGCAGATACTATCTATTAGTTTATCTCACATGGCCCCACAGTCTACACTGTATGTGTTTAAGGCCTGAGTCTCCTTAAACTTTCTTCATGCCTCAGCCTAATACTGTGGCAGATTATTGCCACAGAAATGTTAAGGAGCTACCTAGATCTCCCACCATTGCTGGACTGCAGCTTTTAATCATGGCTGTTAATAGTCAGTTCCTTGTCTGAAGCTATGGATGCTCCTTGCTTTCAAGGCAATTACGGCACAGGTCTTGAATACCAAATACAATCCCTGCAACATCTCTCTTTTACAACTGAGAAAAACATACAGAATTAGAAATAAAGCCACATTCAGTCAGATGTTGCTCCTTGACACGGCAAATATATTTATATTATATATGCAAAACTGAATCATGACAGATTGTATCTGCAGGAGGCAAAATAGCGCTGTCAAATCAAAGATTCTCTCCTCAAAAATAAATAATTGCATCATGATAACAGGTTTCAGTAAGACACCAGGGCTGCATGATGTGCTGTCTTGATTTTTGGATAAATAAACCTCTGCCTGTTGTTGATCGGTTGAATGAACCTTTGGGACATGTGACAGTGTTCTACCAGAACGCTATGATTCAACATTCAGGCATTCATAATCAACACTTTCAAACTTAAAACACTTAATTAATAGTTAGCAAACATTATCTAATTGAACCTTACAGTGCTCTCAAGCACCTAGCTACCACTCTTTGTACCTGACAGATACCAGCCCTGCAGTTAATTCAGCTGCTCGCAGCCACCACTGGAGTTGATAGGGAGGCCACAAGTAGAGCTCAGGAGCTCCCAATTCATGGTGCAGTTTCATGTCACAGTGACACTTCGAAGAGCAAGCTGTGACTGAAAAGAGAAGCCTGCTCCTCATCTCCCCTGGTCTCCTGTTGCCTGTCCTACACTACGTTTAGCAGTCATGCAAGCACACAGCCAAGCCATGTGATGCTCTCTGTCAGAGGCCCTGAATCTATGTGTGGGGTCCTGCCTCTCAGGGAGACTGGCCTCACTGGACATGCCATGTGGACACCTCTGTACAGCAGCAGGAAGTCCAGCATGTCAGACTGGTTCACGTGGGTGGCTAAAGGACTGGGCAGCTGTTGCATCCAGAGCCTCACAGGCCTTTAGGATGGCCCCCTTATCTATGAAATGTTCTGCTAGAAAGAATCCATCTCATGCATAAAGCTGACAGGATATCTTTAATCCAGGATTCTTAGTAAAAAGTTTCCTTTTTGCCTTCCTGTCTTTAAGATTGTTGAGTTATCACAGAGATGCCACCACGGTTAACCTCCCGCTGCTATTTGTGCTTTTCCACAGTAAGGGTAATTAGTATTTAATAATAATCATTACTTTTCTTGAAACATGACTGGGTGTTTTACTTACTTTTTCAGAGTAAGTATTTAAAGATGTATTTTGTTAATTGAAGAATTAATTTATTTTTAATTTTGTCACATTTAGTAATATTCTTACATACAGGAGTCAGATTTCACTGTAAACAGAGGAACAGTCAGTGCTCTAAAATTTAGCTCATAATTATAGATTGTTAATTGCATATCTAATAGTAAGGTTGCAATTAGGATCATCCCCACAGCTCAGGTTAGTCTTAGCTCTGAGGTCAGGCAATTCAGTGACTCAACCAAACATGGTAACACTTAACCACTTGTTTTTCATTGCTGGCTCTATTACTTGAAATACAATCATTAAATAAGGACTATGTGTGCTGAGTCATCTGCATGCAAATAAGATCACGATTTTCAAGCTGTTCTGCTAGAATTACCTTGCCCCCCCTTCCAACTATACACCTCCAGCTATCAGTTTCAATTTTTATGGGGGATGTAGATTTTCAGACCTTCCTGGGGCTTTTGGGAAGAACCTGCTTTATCTTCACAGTGACTGCTGTGACTGGGCTGCTTGACAGAAAAGTCCCAGGCTGCCAGGAAGACAGCTCTTCTATCCCAAGCAGTGGGCACTACCTCCCCTCCCATCCACACTGCTGTGTAAACAAAGGGCAAAGCATTGCAAACCTGCTGAGACCTCTGATCTCCCAGCTCACAGGAGCCCCTGATCCCACTAATCTGCAGCTGCTCATGCTTTCAGCATTCCCCATATCTCCATGCTCCTAAAATCATTCATATGTCTCCAGCTTCTCAAATGATGGTTCCAGCTCTTCCACATTTGCTTTGCTATTTGTGGCAACTGCTTCACTCATAATCCCTCTGCTTTTCCTACTCCATCATATGCCCCATGAGCCTGCCATACCACCTGCCTTTCTCCCTTTCTTCTCCTTTATTCTCTTTCACATCAATATACCTGAGCACCTTTGCAGCTTCTCACACCTCCAAACTTCCTTTCTCCTTCCATTCTCCATTATTCTCTGCCCAGATAAGGTCTCACTTTATCCCTTTCTGTGCATGTGTCACTGGCAACTTGATTTCAGTGCTTCTTTCTTTCTTTCTGAGTTCTCTTTTGGATCCTGAGTGGACTCCCTCTCTCCTCTTCTGGCTTCAGAACTCACCATAAACAGTGCTAGAAAAAAAAAATAAATAAATAAAGTTCATACTAGTAAATATAGTAAATATAAGAAAATTTAAAAAATCCTAGTCCAGATCACAGAAGGCAAAGCACAGGTATTCAAGCCACACAATCTAGCACCTTGTTCAGGGTTAAATTTTTTTGTATGTTTACAACAAAGTATTTCTGGGAAAAAAAATAGTTAATTCAGATATCATTCCAATACAGTACACTGTACAAACACAATTTAGATAGTTAAGATGCTGGTGGTAACAGCCTCTGACCTTTGAAAAGTTCTTGTAAAAAAGCCCTTGATCAACACACTTTATAGTGGACTGTAATGACTTGGTAATTGCACAGTGGTTCCTAGAACCAGACTTTACATCTGTGAGGAGCAAAGTTCAAGTCATCTAAGCTGTTTAACTGGCAATTGAAATATTTTATTAACAGTGGGCTCAATTTTCAGACCATCTCTGAACTTCTTGGTTTTGTGTTTTGTTATTTGACAGCTGTAGTATCTTACACCTGTCACTGAAGCGTTTGTGGGTCTTTTTTCTTACTCTTAAATCAAAAGTATCTGTTGTCAGCCTAAGCTCCAGCTCAGATTCTGCACCTGTTCTACTTCAAATACTACCAGGGATTAATTAGGTTCATTTTCCATACTCTCCTGATGCTGAATTACAGGTATTGCTCAACCACATAGCATGAAGTGTTTGTTTTGAGAAACAGCAAACCAAGAGGGCTCTGCCAGCACACCCAGCTTATGTCACCAGCAAGCTGGCCTAAAGGATTTTATTTGAGTGAGTGGAGTTTGGTCTCCAGTTTGTTTACTGGCAATGATGGTTTTAATTCAATTTGTGACCTTTCTTGTTACCTAGTTCTCAAAGAGATAATATGGACAAGGTGGATGGAGCTCTGAGAAAGGTGATGTACTGAGTGGCATCCCTGCCCATGGTAGGGGGGACTGGAACCAGATGACCTTTAAGATCCCTTCCAAGCCAAACCAAACCCCGATTCTGTGACTGTACGATAACATTCAGCCCTCGTAATTTGCAGAACTATTTTTTTTTTTTCATTTACTCTGAAAATGTGTTGTGGTATTAAAATACAAGGTACATTAACAAGATTTTATTGCTGGAAACTGGAGCTAAACTGGGTCAGAAATGAAGGATTCCCAGGCTTAAATAAGGACGGGGACACCCTCACAACAAGCGCGTGTGTCGACATTAGCTGCTGATCTGTTGGGGCGCTGCTGAACAGCGAAGGCTTCTCTGAGAAGTGCTGCAGGTCACAAGCACACCTGCAACTAGCACCCAAAAAGGAGCAAAAACTAAAGCAAGGAAGAGCGGTAACTCGCAGAAGAAGCTGACGGGCTGTGCACGCAGACCGAGGCGGGAGCGGGCGGCCATCGCCTCATGCGCCACAGTGTCTCCGTGAGAGGGGACAAAGCGCAACCTTGCGTGCCCAGGGAAGCGAGTGACATAGGAATAACCGTCGCCGGCTCTGAATTAACTCTGCGCTTCCCAGAGCCCCTCCCGCCGCCCCGCCCTTCCGTCCCCTCACGGCAGCCCCGCCCCGCCCCGCCCTCTCTCGCCATTGGCCGTGCCCGCGCGGGGGGCGGGGCGTGCCGCGGCCCAGCCGGCGCCTGCGCGATGCCCCCCCGCCCCCTGCGGAGCGGCTTCCCGCTCGCGCGGCTCCGCTTCCGGGTCGGGGCCAGAGCTCG
>JAOTQP010001652.1:10268279-10311469 GCA_026413545.1 Cichladusa arquata
CCGAGGCCTGCTCCGGCCCGCCGCCGCCGCCGCTCGGCCGATGCGCCCGGAGCCATGGACAAGATCCTGGAGGGGCTGGTGAGCTCGTCGCACCCGCTGCCGCTGAAGCGGGTGATCGTGCGGCGCGTGGTGGAGTCGGCGGAGACGCCGCTGAGCCAGGCGCAGTGCCGCGCCATGTTCGCGCTCGGCACCCGGCTGGTGCTGCAAGGCCCCGACCCCTTCCAGCGGCAGGTGGGACGGCAGGTTCTGGACGCCTACGGCCGCTTCCACCGCGCCGAGTTCGAGGCGTTCTTCAACCGCGGGCTCGTCCTCGGGCTCCTGCAGCGCGGCTACGGCGAGCTGAGCAACCGCGACCCCGCCATCCTCGACTACATCCAGGCGGGGCTGCGCCTCATCATGAGCTGCCCCTCGGTGCTGGAGCTCTTCGAGCTGCTGCAGGTGGAGGCGCTGCGCCTGGTGTGCGAGCGGCCGGCTCCGCCGCTCTGCGCCCGCCTCTGCCAGCTGCTCAGCGACTTCCCGCAGTGCCTGCCCCGCGGCAGGAAGCTCTCGCTCGCCTTCTGCCAGCAGCTGGTGCGCAGCATCGCCCACTTCCAGAGCCAGGGCACCCGCGAGGCCGAGCTGCGCCTCTACGTCTCGCAGGTGACCCAGGTCAGCGCGCTGCTCAGGAGCGTCTGGAAGGCCGAGCCCGACACGCTGCTGCCCTCCCTGCAGGAGCTCTTCGCTGTCATCTCCGCCGCGGGTGAGCGGGAGCGGTGCGGAGTAACGGGGCGTGGGTTATCCGGGGAAAAGGGAAAGCCTCGGCGCGGCATCACCTGGGAAGCACTGCTTCAATAATGCAACTTCTTGGCTGCCGAGAAAGCAAAGCCTTTTTTTATTTTCTGCCCACTCCCCAAAAGCTAGAGGGGGAATAGTGATTTATTTTGCTGTGGAGCAGGATGGGGTTTGGAAAAACTCCTGGTGTAATGCTTTAAATTATATACCGAAATGAACTTTTGGGTGCTCTGTTAAGAAAAATTTAAAGCTATCAGTAGTAAAATGCACATAAGTATCTTAAAGGCTGTTGCCAAGAAGTTGTTGTCAGACCCTTTGGTGGTGCCCAGCGCTGTGACAAGGAGCAAAGGCCATAAACTACCACACAAGTTTCACCTTAAGATGAGGAAGAGCTTGTTTAGATTGAGGGTGGCAGAGCACTGGAACAGGCTGCCCAGGGGGGTCATGGAATCTCCCTCTCTAGAGACATTCCAACACCACCTGGGTGTGTCCACTGCTGCAGGTGATTCTGCCTTGGCAGAGGGGTCAGGTCTCCAGAGGTCCCTTCCAACACTGTTCTGTGATTCGGTGAAAAGCTGCTCTTCCTTCTTGCTCCTTGGAACTATTTAACAAATTTGGATTTATAAATACATATAAGTAATATATGCAAAAGCAATATGTAAAGTTTTAGGAAGCATCCGGTGCCTGAGTAATGGAAATGTGATTGTAAATAGATCCTTTCTCACTGCTGAAATCTGTGAAGTACTGTGATAGTTCCCATTGGAAAGTACCTTTGCTGTTGATGCACCTGAGAAAGTTAACATTCCATTTTGCCATAAGTGGTATGGTTAGCAGAGTTAAGATAGGATGTGAGGAATACCAGCTGCACTAAATTACATTCATTATACTTCATGTTAACAGGCTTAACATGAAATATAATAAACAACTTATGGCACTTCTTTTTAGAAAAATACAAAGCCTACTTCTCAATTCGACTTAGGGTGGAGGAGGAGGAAGTTGGCAACTTGTCACTTTCTTACATGGATATGAGAAGAGCTAAAAGAGTTTGTAATTCACTGTTCATTGTCCTTAATTCATTGATACATTTTAATTTTGGTTTGGTTTGTGATAATAGAATGCAATGCAAAAAATATGTAGGATAGATTTATTTAAGCTATGGTGAGGTTGTAGGGTAGAACATAAAGCTTACTTTTTTCTGTGGGATTTTCTTTTTAATTTCTTATATTTTGTCATATTCAATTGTTACAGATACTTCATTTGAACCTTCTGTTGCACTGGCAAGTCTTGTGCAGCACATACCATTGCAGATGATTACAGTACTCATCAGGAGCCTTACTACAGATCCTAATGTGAAAGATGCAAGTATGACTCAAGCTCTGTGCAGGTAATGTATTTCATTGTCAAGGGAGAGAAGAGTTTCTTTCTCAATCTTGCCTTTCTTGAAGTTATTTGTTACTTAGTTTCCATTAAAAAAGCCAACCAAGCAGAAGTGCAAGAAAGGGGAGCTTCTGAGATGGTATCCCAAGTCATGCTTTTTGACATGTTAAGGTTTAAGGATATATTATATGTAATATATCTGATGCTGTGGGTGTTACTGGCATGGTTTCAGTTTAAGGCTGCTGCCTTCGTTGCTATTGTGACTTCATTCTCCAGCTCTGCTGGGGTGGATGAAGAGGGTTAAATAGAAGCTAATAGAAAACACCTGTGTTCCTTTTAGATGACCACTTAAGTGAGGTCTCCTGCTTTATGGAAGGTGGCATAAGTAGGAAACTTCCTGGGTTTTACAGTCAAGCTGAGAAACAAGGCCTTGTTTTCAGAAGATGAACCTTTCTGCATTTCCAAGAAGCAGGGTAGCACTCCCATGTGATGGGATTAACCATCATCTCCTGCTCTGAAGAGAGGAGATAGTTCAAAATGAATTTTACTGCTTAGTTTTGAGGGATTTTTTATTAAGATTCACAGAGAACAGCCTGTATTAGCCTTTTCACTCAAACCCTCATAGGTTTTTTGGATGTTTTTTGAATGATAAGAGGAATAGGAATGATGTAGAAGCAATTGCATATTATGTTTGTCACTAATCTAACCTTGAGTAAACGTGCTGGAGATGAGTAGCAGTGTAAACAGACTGGGATTAAGATTGCAATCTTGGTTAGTATCTTCAGATAGATGAATAATAGTGATGCAGCAAGATGACAATGATAGAAGGATGAAGACCTTGAAGTTTGTTTGTTTGTTTTCAACCCTGTTGAAGAAGATGTTATTGAGCACTGAAGGGTAGGAAAATGGGTAATGCAGTTAAACAGGGGTCTACTAGAAATTTGTATTGTTTAAACAATAAATTTTAAGAAATCTTAAACTGAGAGTTCAGTGTTTGCAATATTATTACTTTTAAGTATATCCATTTGAATGTAGTGTAATACTTAAGCATTCATGTAGTGTAGCACTTGAAAATCTTAGTGGAATACTGAGGGCTTTCTCACACTGGAAACATTCATTGTGTGTACAGTAAGTTGAGAAGCTCTATTTCAGTTGAAAACATAATGAAAAGAAACAGCATTAGTAATACAATTTGGGGTACAACATTATTTAGGGACTTGAAGAGAATCTCCTTGACTGAAGAGATTTCAGCCAAGGTGTGTGCCCACCTAGAAGTCAGAGCTGGGAAATTCAGGGTTTGCTCATACTGATCATTTGCAGTAGTGTGCTGGTGGTTAATTTTCAAATTAGTGTAGTTTTAACATTTATGTTGCATTGCTGCATCAGGACAGTGTGATCATATAACTGTAGCTTGAGAACAGCTTCCCTATGTGCCTCTGCTTAGGGAAGTAAAGCAGTGCTGAGCTTTGGTTACAGTAGGAGCTGTTATTATCAAATAAGTGCTCTCTTTTTTGGTACCAGCTGTGTAGTGGGTGAGTTTTTCTCTTGTGTTTGAAAGGGAAGAGCAGTCTTACTTGCTTTGTTCATTTCTTTGAGGTAATACTCTCCAAGAACCTCTAGCTTTGTTCCATGGATCTTTGTTGGTTTTGTTTCTGGATATTCTCATGTCAACACTGCATTCAGTTTCTTATTCTACCTCTGGCAACCCTTTGCAGTTATTACTCTCTTCTGGCTTAGTGGAGCAGTTGCTAAGAGTTTAATGCAGCTGGAATGTCTGGAGCACCAAATGACAATGCTGTCATCAGGCTTGCAGCATTCCCAGGAGATGCAGAACTCCAGGCACAAGAAGGTCTGATGACAGTCAGCAGAGCCTTGGTGACTGTAAATTAGAGACCTTGTTTCTCACTTCCTAAGTATAACTTGTGGCACTGCAGAGTCTGTCTAAAGTTGAACACAGAGTAGTGAATAATTTATATTTAACAGACTCATAAATGAAGTTTGTTCAGAGGGGGTGGTACATTAGACCCAAGATATTGTTAGGAAGGTTATTTGGCTTTTGGCTTGAGCTGGTTTTGATTGACTTAGCTGTCTCATGAAGAGCACTGAAGAGCATCAGTGAGGAAAAGCAGAAAATTGTTGAATCTCTTTGAGGATATATGGCTCTACTTCAAAAGAGTCTACTTCAGAGCTCTGGGAGGAAATGAACTGGCTGTGCTCAGGATCCTGACGAGTATAATGCTTCCTTGCACTTCAACCAAGTATCTTTCTTAGCAAAATTTTCAGTTTCTCTTAACAAATACTCCAAATATAACTAGGGGCTCTGTTCTATTGTGAAAAATATAAAATGCTGTAAAATACTTGTAATTTGTTGGGATGCCAGGTAATCAAAAGATCATCTGTTGCTCTTTTGGGTTTGTTGGGTTTTTTTTTTTCTCATCTGAGGGATTGACACTTGAGCTGCCAGATTGTTTGATGTGTCAAGAAGATATTTTGTGAAAGAAATTACTGTCCGAGGTTGCACAAATAATTTTTTCTTCTACTGAAAGATATCAAAAATACTGTCCTTATTAGGCACATACATGGGTAAAAGACCTGCTGCTTTTAGGTTGGTATGAGGCAGAAGGTTCTCTTAATCTAGTCAAACCCAAAGAAGCATCCTTTGTTGATATTCTTGATCATCATGGCCCATACTAGTATCTGCCTTTGTATTAAAAATGCAGTCATTGATTGCAACAGAGCAGAAGCCAAGTAAATACAACCAAAGTACCTGGTCTTCACCTACCAGATCTAAGATTTTGTTTTTGGGGAGAATCTCAAGCAGGTCTGCAAATTCACTTCTGTTTCTTCTTCTGGCTTTTGTTTCTGCTCTCAAAATCATTAACTCTCAGATTACCAGTCAGATATTTTAGAATAGTGGTTCTGATGTAGGGCTCTACAGAATACTTGTCTAAAACAGTTAAGAAAACAAAATATATTGTCATTAGGCTTAAATTAGCTCTGCAGATGTTTCTGACACTGCTGAAAAATATCAAGCCTACAAATCAGGGAAGGGAAGATTTGAAGATGATTGGACTATGAGTTGTGGGGTCTTTTCTAGGTTAAGGTTATTTCTTTGCAGACAAAACCAGTTTGGGCCTGTGTTTTTGATTCTCTCTTTTTGAAGATACATGGAAAAGTTGCTCAAGATAAACGTGTTTGAATTTAACATCTTGAGGAAATGAAAGCTTTATGTAAATTCAGAGCAGTGATTATGATGTTACCATGTTTTTTCCCAATTTTTTTTTTGTAATAATATGGAGGAAACTTGGTAAGATTTATGCTCGTTTGTTAAAAAGACAGTTCTAAAGATCCCCTGTTTTAGAAAAACCTTTAAATTTTATATGTGCAGACTGTACATAATTCTAAGAGATATACATTATAACTTGTCTCAATATCTGTCCACTCTTGTGGTAGAAAGTTTTTCCTTCCACCTAGTTAGTGCTACCTCATCTTGTTTGAAGAAAGGGATCTTGTGAACAATTAAAGGAAATTCAAAATATTGCCAAGTAAAGTATCAGAAGAGCAAAGCCTAGATTTCATGTTTTAGCTCCCTTACAATATTGTCTGTGTTTTAGAATTGCTTCAACTCATCTGCTTGTCTGCCTTAAGGATCAGTATAAATTGACTATTAATTTAAAAGGATAGAATTCTCTGTTTTCTGTTTCTGATATTTCACTGTATTTTCTAGGCACAGGAGGTCACTTCACTTTTTTCTTAGCTCAAGTGAAGTTCTCACTTTTGAGATGTATGTAGACCCCAAACTGCTCAATGTATTTAAAATGACTAGATTTTACCTTTAATTTAGGGTGTTTGAGCTGGCTTCCAGGAGTGTAATTTTAACTTCAAGAGGCTTCCTTAATAGTCAGTTTTGGTCTGCTTTGGGGTAAAAGGTGTTAGAGGGGAGGTTACCAGGTACAGGTAAGTTTTTGCCAGATGTTAGCTCAATGTCTATAAAATCAGGGTGCATTTTCTAGACTAACAAGAAACAATACCAAATATTGAGTTTTCCATGCTTTTGTATTTTTGGGGATGCATGTTTTCTTCAAATGTATTAAATAAATCATTATTAATTTCAGAGTTAAATGACTTGAGGTATAATCAAAATTCATTTTTCACTTGCCTAACATTGCTGCATTACTTATTATGAGTCTTATTGTGTAAGCATGTAGCAAGGTTATATAAAGTATCTTTTTTGTTGAGATTAAAGTTAGTGGCATATTGGTTATTTTATATTTTTTGTTCTCCTATTGCCTTGCAGAATGATTGACTGGCTATCCTGGCCTCTGGCTCAGCATGTGGAAACATGGGTGATTGCACTGCTGAAAGGATTGGCTGCAGTCCAGAAATTTACCATCCTCATTGATGTCACTCTGCTTAAGATCGAATTGGTATGTTGGAAAAGAGCATTCAAAACTCAGGGAGAGGGAGAGGAGTTGCTACCAGCTCTGCAATTGTGTAAAATCTTTTTTATTGTAACATACAGTATCTTCTTACTCTGCAAAGATGATGTAAATACATCTGTAGGTGTCACTTGCATGTAATGATTTTGTCTGTTTCAAATGGTTGTGTGTTTGAAGATTTGTTTTTGTGTTTACTGAAATTTTACTTTGCAGATTCACTGAAACAAATGTGGGTTTTTTTAGGTCTTTAATCGACTTTGGTTTCCTCTAGTGAGGCCTGGTGCCCTTGCTGTGCTTTCCCACATGTTACTTAGTTTCCAGCATTCTCCAGAAGCTTTTCATTTGGTGAGTTACTAAATAACTGTTTTTCAGTGCTTTGAAATGTCACTCACTCACTGTGTTATTTTTGAAATGAGCGTAAAGAGCAACAGAATTGATGTGCTTGGATTTTGTCTGGTGGAAGGTCCCAGAATCAGGTTCCTGTGGTCACAGGAAGGCTTTTTAGCTTCCAGATTCAACCACTTCATACATAATTGGAAGCAAGCATTGTCCTTCCTTGTATGTACCTATTTCTGGCAGAAGTATCTGGGCACCACATTTTGACTTGCATGTTTCTGGAAATCTATTTTATGTGTGTGAAATTGGCTGATAAAGTTGGGCAGCAAGTAGGTTTTTGAGGACAGCTGTTAGGGGCAAACAGATAACAGATGATCTGCTCTGTGTAACCTGGTCACCCTCAGTAGGCTCATGAGACCAAGAAGTACTTCACTTCCAGAAAGTTGTGCTGTCTGTGTCAGTGTTCATGGACAAATTAAAGGTCACCATTTTTAATGATCCCTTTTCAAAATACAATTCATTAATTAAGGCCATAGATAGGAGGGGGTGACAGTGACTGTTTGTATTAATACAGCAAGGTGTTCCCACACTTGGTGTTCAGCTTAAAGTTTAGGAGAAATGTCTGAGATTTATTGCACATTGTTTCCCCAAGGCTCTAAAGGGATATCAAACCCTTTGTTTAATGTCAGAGTAATTGCCTTATGCCTGTTACATTGTTTTTTAAAGAGACACGTCTGAAGTTTCTTCACTGCCTTAGGACAGAAATTTGAGTCACAACTGAAAGATTTAAATATGCTCAAAACATAAATATTTCATATATTTACTTTCTTGCTTTTCTTCTTCTGAGAGAGACGAAACAGTAGAAAAAAATGTAAAATATGAGATACCTTATTACAGAAAGATGAATTTGATTTAACAAAGAAGATTTCTTTTGGAGACTGCCTGCTGTACTGCATAAATACCTCCCTGCAAGATATCATTACCGTTTTTACTCCATTTTAAACAATTTTCTTCATTATTTTTTGTGCCTGCTACCATTTAATATTCTGTAATATCTTTTTTCACTTTAAGTGCTTGTTTACTTTTTACATAACAAATGGTCTGATTATGAAAGGGTCAAATGCACATTTAGTAAGTAGTAATGAATTTACTTGGTAATGCATCTTTTATTACATTCTCCCTCCTTACACTTGAGCATCATTAGCATAAATTAGTTTTATTTTTTATAGCAGAAGCAGTCTTGTACCTAGGATGAAGAACTTAAGATCATCAAAAATCTACTCCTGTATGAAAGTTTAATGCAACCTCAAGCCAGAAGTGATAATTCTGTGTGTACTCAAAGTGTAACATTCAGTATTATCCAGCCTGTAGAATTTGACTCTTTGACAGATTTGAGAGCCTGTACTTTTTCTGTTCTTCCCATGTGCTTTATCTGTGTAGAATTATCATATCTCAGATCTGCTTGATACAAATCTCCTCCTTGGAGCTCAGTAGTTGTTTTCTCATTGCTGTCTACCCACATTTATAAAGTGGAAGACAGAATTTTTTCATTGCAATAGCTTTCACTACTGCCTTGTGGTACAGTGAATACTTAATCCTTGTGGTTTTTCTATTTAGACAGTGGATATCTTGCTTACCTAAAGAGCAGTGTTTATTTACCAGAGATGTAAAAATATTTTTCATACCCAGAGATTAACCAATATTTGAAAAAGTGGCAAATGGGTTTTTTGTATCTAGCCCCTTTTACTTTGGTGTTTTGAACTGTGTCAGTTCTTGTAATTGGTATACCTTCCTCAGATTCTTATGTTCTTCCTGTTCTGTATTTCATGTCTTTAGCTTACAAATTGTTTGATAGTAATTAATGATGAGAAATTATTCTATCCACTTCTTTCATAGTTAATAAATTTTGATCACTTGGAAACTGGGAAAGGTTCTGAAATACTTTGGTTCACAGTGACAAGTCTCTCCTCTTTGTAAATTGCTCTGAAGTAAATTTCTACTTGGTATCTTAAAGCTAATGTCTCATGCATTGAAAAGTTGAGAGCTGTGCTGAAGAAGAGGAAGGAGATGAAGTAAACATCTCTGATTCTAATCTGACCCAATTTAAAGTAGTCCTGAATCTGAACTAGGTCTCAATTAGATTGCCATAGCTGTGGTAGGCTTTCAGCTCTCAGTAAATGGCATGTCATGGTTTATGGAGCTGAGTTCCCTCACTAGGTGGAGCTATGGGCCAGTTTCCTTCTTGTAGGAATAGCAGGAATGTATTCATTGGCTCGTGAGTCCAAGCGTTAGGTTCTGTTAAAGGAATATTGAGAGGTTTGTTTTAAAAACAATATCTCTGAAATCAGACCAAGATACTAAACAGTTAGTGGTGGCACAAAAGCAAAATATTTACGGTTAATATCCTTAATAAGTTGACTACTTTTGTACCCTTGACTATTTAAAACCTTAGCATGCATCTTCTAAGTTCATAAAGTTCCTTTCAAAACTTGCCGTGTGAGCTAAAGAGAGCATTGAATAATTGATTGTGCTGCTTGAAAATTGTCATGTATAAAGAATAATTATGTTTTTTAAGTCATTGTTTCTCAACCATTTCTTATTTAATAACAAAAGATCCCCTGTCATTTGGCGTGTATAAACCAATGAAGTTCAATGAAGTATTTTGTAGAAGAAAAAAACAATGAGAAAATGCAGTTAACACTTTTTTTGTTTGTTCCTTTGTTTTCCCATTCAGATTGTCCCACATGTGGTCAGTTTGGTTCACTCCTTCAAAAGAGATGGCTTGCCTTCCAGTACAGCCTTTTTGATGCAGTTGGCTGAGTTGATACACTGTATGATGTATCATTATTCAGGATTTCCAGAGCTCTATGAACCCATTCTGGAAGCTATTAAGGTACATTAGGAATGTTAAGAGCGTGGAATTTTTTTTTGTTTTCCCAGATGTGAAGCTGTAGTTCCACACATCCAAATTCTTCAGAGCTTCCATGTGGAGACAAGAGCTGACCACATAATCTCATGTCAACCCTGTGCTTGAAATATAAAATAAGTATAAAGCTTTGAAGGAAAAGGCTGGGGGGGAGGGAAGGGAACTGTTGTATTTCCTTGGCTGTCAGGGACAGCAGCAAGACCTTGAAGGAGAATTGGGGAGCAGGGGAAGATACAATACTGTTGAATGGCAGGACTTGTTATAGAAACAAAAAAACCTATTAAGTGTATTAAATGTTTCTCTTGTAGGATCTGCCCAAACCCACTGAAGAGAAGATTAAGTTGATCCTCAGTCAGAGTGCCTGGACTTCTCAATCCAGTTCTTTGCCATCTTGTTTATCTAGACTTTCTGGAAAATCTGAAACTGGGAAGACAGGCCTAATAAATCTAGGAAATACTTGCTACATGAACAGTGTTATTCAGGCACTTTTTATGGCTACAGAGTAAGTGCTTCTTAATAGCTCTTTTCGTTATAAATAATTCTTGCAGTTACTGCATTCTTGATTTTCACAGAATAGTAACTTGTCCTGGGATCTCTCTGCTTGCTAGAGCTGAGTGGGTTTTTTTTGCACTCAGTTACTGATTGCTTTGGTTCAACTCTGGAAGCTGCAATTTTAGCCACAAAAACTCCTGATCCTTCTGCCTAGTGTCAAAAGACAAATTCATTTTCCTCACTGTCCTTGCTCACTGCTGAATTGTAAAAATTTTTGGTGATGCTTTTGTTATAATCTGGAAGGGTATTGAAAAAGTCTATCTGTATCCCATTCCTACTCATTTAAATGTTTAAAGACATAGCTATTTTGCAGTGTTAATTGCAGTATTAAGGGGAAGTGTTATGTGTTTTGCTTTCTTTCAATTTCAAGTAATTATCTCAGCTGGAATGATAACTGCTTTGTTAGAAGTCTAGCAAGGAAACTGATGTCTCTCTCTTTCATTTCAGTTTCAGAAGACATGTTTTATCTCTGAATCTAAATGGCTGTAATTCTCTAATGAGAAAATTACAGCATCTTTTTGCATTTTTGGCCCATACCCAGGTATGTCAGTTTTCCATCTGTTTTTCTTTAAGCCGAGATGTATATACCAAAATGGAGAAATAAACATGATGCCATGGGAGTCCTCTTGAGTATATCAAGTATAGATATTATAGTTTTGTATGGGAATGAATCTGCCTTCAAATGCTCTGATGGTGTGGATGGACTTAGGAAATACACATTTATCTAAGTGGAAGATGTTGGTGTTTTGGTGTTTCTTTAAGTCGTTTCTTTGAGAAGGAAGAATGAAAAAATCCAAATAAGACCTGAGTTGATATATAAGCTGAATTTATGTATCTGTGACCTTCTTCAGTGGTTTTTACACTAAATTTTATTGTAGTTCAAATTTTAATGTGAACATTATTAGCTGTTCAAAACATTTTGCTATTGCTGGAAAGGCACAAGACACTTCTGTTGTCTTTGAATAATAGCAATAAACTTGTGAAGGGGATGAAGCTGGATCAGCTTCAAAATAAATGGGTACTTATGTAGTACTGGTGTTCTGAAGAAAGCAAACAGGCTTTTTAACTCACCAGCAAGAATTGTAGGTGCTCTTATACATAATACCTGGCTTGCACTCACTAAATATTAATTCTTGCCAGCAGGATAAACTGTTTTTATCTTTGTACTAGAGGTGATTGCTACAAAATTAATGGCTCTCCGTATGATTAAGTTGTTTAAATGTTTGTGTACCATGTGTTTCATTCAGCTACTCTGGGATAATGTAGTCCAAAGTTCAGCTGTTAATATTAAAATAATATAACCAATTTTTAAAGTAGTTCCTGTGTAACCTTGCCCGTTCTCTCACTTGAACAGAGGGAGGCATACGCTCCTAGAATTTTCTTTGAAGCTTCCAGACCACCGTGGTTCACCCCTCGATCCCAGCAGGATTGCTCAGAGTATCTCAGATTCCTGCTGGACAGGTATGGTTATGGTGCTATTAATGGGATGAATCTACAGCCTTACCAAATAATTGTTGAACTCTTTAGGAGCAGTTGTGTAACAGTTCCACTACATCAGTGGGGATCAGGAATTTTCAACCTCATTCCTGTCTTTCTCTGGTTTTTTGTATGGTTTGTGAGCTACTTTTCTTCATGGGTTTAGTCGTGGTGAAGTCTGGATGCCATTTTGAATCCACATAATTGAAAACAGGTTATGGTGGTAATAATGTGCCACTTTTATAAATCTAAACATGGGTGTTGTGTTCAAGTCGTGGTCCTGTTGTTAAATTAATGTGGTTGCTGAAAGCAGTTCAGTTGTGCTTCTGGAATTTCATGTTGGTGGAGACAGCTGTATTTCATACAAGGCACATAAGTCACAAAGAGATGTACATGTCTTTATGGTCAGATAATTAAGTAAGCAGATTAACTGTGGCAGAGATAAATCAGTAATACCTAAATTTATTAATAACCCTCTTTCTTTTTGGCTTGCTGAGATGGACTTAAGCAGTATTACTTTAAGACGCGTTGTACTTCTGGAGAAATTTATCTCAATAGTGAAATAGTGTTCTCTTATTTTTTTTCCCCATGTCTTAGGTTTCTCTTTTAGTTTGGATTTTCTTGCTGTAGTTTCTTAACTTTCCTGGCTACAGAATTCTGACATTTTCTTTGGAAATAGTCTGGCAGTATACAAAGAGTTACTTTTTCCTCTTACCAAGTCTGACCTACAGGACCAGTCAGCTCAAGAGCTGATTTATTAACACAATGTAATGATAAGTAGCAAAAACATTGTTAGTTTTTTTTAATACTTGCCAGTTCTTTCAATATATCAGTTGTGTTCTGTTATATGTAATGAGACCCACAATAAATGCATTTGTGCCTCTCGTACTCTGTTTTGGATAGAACAGACCTCTATGGTTCAGCTTCCTTGTATAAAAAATAAACAGATTTTTCAGTGTAAGACACTTCTAGCAGCTTAACCATCTGTATTTTTTAGCTGGAAAAAAACCCTGGAATAGTGTGGCAGCATTTGGAAAATAGCACAGTAACTTGCATTTATTTTTCTTTGTCTTCAGGTTGCATGAAGAAGAGAGAACTTTGAAAGCATTGTCTTCAGGCAAGAATTCTGAAAGCGTAATGACTGATGAGTCCCAGGCACAGGAAGCTGTTCATAAAACACAAGTATTTACTGAAGCACCTTGTATGGGAAGTGAAGAAAGAACTCTGATTGAGAAGATGTTTGGAGGAAAATTGAAGACTAACATCTGCTGTTTGAACTGCAAAAGCATGTCTCAAAAGGAAGAAGCTTTCACAGATCTCTCCTTGGCTTTCTGTCCTCCAACTTCCTTAGAGAATGTTGACCCAAAATGCATGGAACATTCTGAAGTGAAAGATGACTACATGGTGCAGAGTAATACTTTAGCAACCAGTCCTGCTGCAGAAACACCTCTCAGTAATTTGGAAGTGAATCGTGGATGTGACACAATAATGAATGAAGGAACCATAGAAGATTTTTCTAGCGAGCCAAGCTCTGAGAATACCACAATTTCTGAACTCAAAGTTGAAAATAATGGGGATATGTCTCAGAGTCTAGTAGGTAAAAATACTCTGTCAGTTACAGACTTACTCAATTATTTTCTGGCACCTGAGATCCTTAGTGGAGAAAATAAATATTATTGTGAAAAGTGTGCCTCTCTACAGAATGCTGAAAAAACTATGCAAATCATTGAGGAACCTGAATACCTCATTCTCACTCTTTTGAGATTTTCATATGATCCAAAGTGTCACATAAGGCGCAAAATCTTGGACAATGTTTCTCTGCCACTTGTGTTGGAACTGCCAGTGAAAAGAGCAACATCCTCTTTAGCTGTTGTTTCAGGAGGCTGGTCTGTTGGTGTGGAGATTTCTGATACTGGAGAAAACCTTGCTAAAAAACTGAAACCCTCAGGTGCTGATGAAGTGACCTGCCCACAGTTGGTGCCCTATGTGTTAAGCTCTGTGGTGGTGCATTCTGGTGTATCCTCTGAAAGTGGACATTATTATTCATATGCTAGAAATGTTACTGGGTCAGGGCCTTCAGGGCTCTGCCACCAGTCTACAGCTCTTTCTTTAGTTTCTCCTCAGGATAAGTTGTTTAACGAGGAGAGTCCTTGTACTGTTGTAGAAAATGAGCTGGACACTGAGATGCCAAGAGAGTGGTTTCTATTCAATGACAGCAGAGTGACTTTTACCTCATTTCAGTCAGTCCAGAAAATCACCAGTAGATTTCCAAAGGACACTGCTTATGTTCTGTTTTACAAAAAGCAGAACAGCACCTGTGGCTTCAACACTAATCCAGCAAATGGCCTCTGGGTAAATGGAGACCCTCCTCTACAAAAAGACCTCATGGATGCAATTACAAAAGATAACAAACTGTACTTGCAGGTAAGATGGAAATTTTGTGTAAAGAGTGTCTCCTTAAGCCTCACAAGAGGCAATCTAAAGGAAAGAGCAAGGTAGCTTTTAAGTATTCTGCTATATTAACCGTATAAATCACTAGTCTGGTTTCATCTTGGTGTTGCTGGACAGGTTTTATAGCAAGGTTGTCACTGTTAGATGGGAAATGTCAAGGAAAATGGCATAAACTCATTTCAGTTTAAACTTTGAGTGGAGATGCTTGTATAGGTCGTTCAACTGTTTGTAATTCCAGACAGGAGAGGCTTCAAACAGTTCAAGCTTTCATTGCCTTTACTAAATTACAAGACTGGCTTAAGTTTACTTAAAAACTTCCAAGTAGTGTTCTTACTAGTGCATTTTCATTTGTAGTGAAGCTTTACTTATAAAACTATGCTTATCCAAATGCTGGAACAACTGAAATGATGACCAGATGTGAGTGGCTGGATTTCATTTTCCCTTTGCTGCCCATGCTATATCTTCTGTGGGACCAGCACTGCCAGCAGCACACTCCCTGTGGTCTGAGAACTTCACCTAGCTGTGGCAGCTTTGTTTGCTGTTAAAAAAAGCCCCCAGTGTTCTCCACACTTGAGTATGTTCTTCTGAGAGCATTGCTGCTATTTTTGGATGTTCTAGAAGTAAAAGTACATTTTACTATGTGTTCTTTGATGGGTTAAACTGTTCCTGTGAGGGTTGTAGGCCAACTCAAATTAGAAGAACTAGGTAAATTTAACTTAGAAAAATTATCTGAATCTCACTGTGGAAAATCTGCTGCAGGTATTTTACAAACATGAACAGGAAAACAGAGTTTAAATTGCAACTCTGTTGCTATTTTCGAACTGTGTGGTTAAAGCATTTATGTCCTGTCTGTCTTTGCTTCTGTGCCACATCTCATCTTGACTTTCCCTTGGCTTCTGTAGCAGCCATCTGTGATCACAGAATCAGAGTAGCTTGGGTTGGAAGGGGCCTTAAAGGCCATCTAGTCCAACCCCTGCCATGAACAGGGACATCTTCAACTGGACCAGGTTACTCAAAGTCCCATCCTGCCTGCTCCTGAATGTTTCTAGGGATGGGGCATTTACCACCTCTCTGGGCAGCCCCCAGTGCTTCACCACCCTCATAAATCCTTTTATCTAGTCTAACTCTACCCTCATTTAGTTTAACACCATTACTCCTTGCCCTATTTGGTGGGTTATTTTCCCTTTTTAATTGTTATTGTTTCAAAACGAAAAATATTTTCCCAGCATATTATTTTTGTTTGCTTTCTGCGTTTCTTTTCCTGTTTTTAGATCTTTACCTGCCTTTAACTTTTGAATTCTTCAGTGTTGACTTTCTTTGTAGTGTCTCAATAATCTCAGAGTTTCTGAGCCCCTGACCTTTTTTCATTTTAATTGAGGCTCATTACAAGTGCTTGGTTACTGTTTTTCTCAAATTAATGCTTATACTGTGATTCACTGAATTAGATTAATCTAATTTTAAGATGCCATGTTTCACTGTTGGTTCAGAGTTCTAAACTAATGTTTTCCAGCTAAGTTAAGCTAATTTTTCTGTCCTGAGAAAAGCTTTAATTTTTAGAAGACATGTTCAAAAATATTCTGTATCTTACTGCTTTTGTTTTGCTATTGCATATCAGTTTACCACATGGTAAATTAAGATGTTTTCAGTATAAATAACTAAACCTGCAGTATGGGTATCTCCCACTCCATTTAAAACAGATTTAAAAACCCTTTCTGGGAACAAGTGGAAAGCAAGGGGGGGATGCTCTGCATTATTCTAAGTCCAGGGAACTGTATTGGCTATCAAGTTTTTCTTACCTAATGTAGTATTTGTTGGGATAAATAGAATAAATACAACAATCTGAAAACATTCAACATTTTTAGAAATAAGGCTATTGCTTGTAAAAATGCCAGTGCTGTAAGCTCAACAGTTTGGTAGCTTTTCAACTAAACAGGCTATTTATGCAAGGTCTGCTATTTTTAATCAAAATCTGCAGTTGATTTCTGCTACTACAAGTGAGTTTTTAATATTTCCTTGTTATTCCTAGTAAACTTAGTTTTTGATGTGTCATAGAGTTAGTCTATGACTCCACATATTGCTGGAGATAGCATGATGCTGTCTTCAGGAATATGGCCAGTGCATCTGTGTAGACAGTGTTCTCCAAATATCTTACATAATTTTGAAAATCAGTATGCATTTCAGTCCTTAGTAGTGTGCAATAGTTCAAACTTAGACTGTGTTTTTGAAGAGGGCAAAATAATTTAAACTCACAAGGACTACTTTTAGCAACAGCGAAAGCATTTGGACAAGACTTCAGTTTAGTGCTTTCATGGCAGTATAACAGTCAGGAAGAGTTGAAGGTGACCCCTGTAGTTACTAAAAGCCTGTTCTAAAGTTTGCTCCCATTGCCTTTAGGGACATGTGTGGTGATGAGGTGTCATGTGAAGGCAGCTATCGCTGTAAGCCTTGGCACTGGAATATTTTCAGTTTGTTGCCAGGCCCACTGTCTTTTCCTGTTAGCCTTTCAGAGCTAGCACCTGCCTTCTCTCCCTCCATTTATAAAACTCTTGGCCAATTTGAGAAAAGTATACTAAAGGTACCAAATTGCTACAGAATTTATTGAACTCATTGGCCAGAGACAAAATAGTGCATGATATCTAATGAGGGAAAAGCCTGTGCTCATCCCCTTCTTAGATGCCTTAAGAAGCCTCAGGAGCATTCAGCTGAAAAAGCAGCTGGCAGGAGGCAGAGCTTTCATGTTCCTTCCACTTGTGCAGGTACATTTTCCAGCAGTTGACTCTGCAACTCTCAAGCACTTCATAAAAATCAGAGACTAAGTTATAACAGTTAGCATAGCAATAATAGTTGAAAGCTGAAAAGCTGCAGAGAATAGAAAGTAGATAGATTGTCCATCTTTTGGCCTTTTATCTGAACATAATGTTACTCTATGCAGTTGGTTGAGTGGAATGAAAAAGTGTCTTTAAAGTAATTAACATTGATTTAAAGATTTTTACCTTTCAACTTTGCAACCAAGAATAAGAGCATCTGAAAATTGCTAGGATGAAAATTTATATGAAACATATCAAAACTGGTTTTGTTAGCTTCTCATCAGCAATCTCATTTTTAGTTATATCCCATGTTGCTATAAAATACAATTTTAACATGAACTCAGATGGATTTAATTTTATTTCACTTATGCTTATTGTCAGTCATCGAAACTGTACATCTTAGATTGGCTGTGGATGTTCAACTTGAAAATTCAGCAAAGCTGCTCACTAGAAATTAGCGATGCTGCTTTAAAAGCCATTTCAAGGACATGAGACTGTGGGTTGGGGCTTTTTTTTTTTTTTTTTTAATTGTCTTTATTCTTTCATTTCAGGAGCAAGAGCTTAGTGCTCGAACACAAGCACTTCAAGCTGCCTCAGCCTCTTGCTCTTTCCGACCCAATGGATTTGATGACAATGATCCCCCTGGAAGTTGTGGGCCCACAGGTGGAGGAGGAGGGGGTGGGTTCAGTACCGTCGGTAGATTGGTCTTTTGACTATGAAGACAACCTGGAATACACTGGTTCCAAAGCAGCCTAGTACTGCTGAGGACAAATAAAGTACTGAACTCTGACAGATATTGTACCAGGCTTTGAGACTTGATCCTTGTCTAAAAGCAAATGTTGGTGGTTTTTTGGTTATGTTTTATTTGAAATAAATAAGCGCATAATGGAAAAAAAACCTACCTCTTAAAAGTTCAGTTGCTTTCATAGTAAGATATGCTTGCCCAAAAACCAGAAAATTAAGGTTTTTTTTAAGTAAATGCTGATGACATTGCTTTAAACTGAACAAAATGCACTTACATCAGTTTCTCTTGTCCTCATCCACTGAATGAAGAAAGTTCATTTTTTACTCTGATGGTATTGCTTTATGTGGAAACCTGTTTTCAGATGGGCTAAAGTGTATCTGTAGTCTCTCATCCACTGCTTATTTTCAAATACAATACCTTTGTGAATTTTCAGAGATGATGCAATTTGTAATGAAGGCAATAACTTAAATGTGACATGATACAGTACTTTCCAGGTTAAAAATTATGCAGTCCATTTCCAGTGTAAATGAAAAAAAAAATTTATAAATATTTGCTAACTTGTTATCCAAAAAGTGCATGTTGTGTAGGAGCAATGTTTTTAAATAGAAATTGTTAACTTTGTAGCATTTCTAATTGTTTTGAGGATTTTAAAATTATTTCAGGGAATATATCTGCTGAGTATTGGAAAGGAAGAGATTCTGTATGTGCCTTGCAGTACTGTAACTTAAACTCTCTGAGGCTGCAAAAGATGAGAAAAATGTCTTAGTAGTCAATTATTTTTTGTCAGCATTAGAAATTAAGACATTTATAGAAAGCTTTTAGGTTCCAGAAGTAAGCATCTATTAGTTTGAAATGCAGTAAGTGTTGCCCTTTATTTTTTGATGAAAAAATATACATACCTAGTGATCTATAGCTTTCATGGCCTGCACTGCTGAGAAAAAAGTGGTCAGAAAAATGAAGCTATGTTTGTGAAGTCACAGAAAAGCTGTCTCTATTGATCTTTGCTGAGGATCTTTGCTTATAAGAGTCTTTTGAAATTTTGCCTTTGGGTTTTGCTGCTAAGGAGAACTTTCCGGTGAATTCAGGATTTTTTTTTTTTTTTTTTTTTTTTTCTGTCTGCAGAAGCCCAAAATGATTCTGCCTAAGGAGCAGAGTTTTTTATTGCTCATTAGGCCAGCAGAGGTTGAGGAGCCACTTGTTTGAGTCTTGGCAGAAATAGCAACGTTGGTTTGATGTGCAATGAGGATAACAGAAGTAAAAGATTTAGACTATTGAACGCAGTGATTAATTCATGAGTAATCTTAGAGTGAAGTGCAAATTTATTTAAAGTATTTTTACAAAATTCTGCACTGTTTTTGCTGTGTTTTTATATTCTATTAGATGACAAAGTGTGTCCTTAAAAAGCATGCAAACCTGGCAGGTTTTAGCATAACTGTATAAAAATAAGCACATTTCCTAGAAAATGCTTTTAAAAAGCATTAGATAAGTTGAGAGAATGAAGTCTTGTTCATATGATTCTAAATATATGGAGTTTAGTCTGAAAGGTAACTTAGCTTGCAAGCTATTTTTATATTATTACTAAAACTATGCTATTTACCATAGGTTCAGATATTACACTCAAGAAAGCTAGAGCAGCTCACTTAGATTTTTTTATTAAATACTCTCCAAGCTTTCCTGTGACTGTGATACCTTGGCTTTGGCCTACTCTTTTCATTGCTGTCTCAGCTGTAGGTCTCTGAACCCAGGGATCAGCCACAGAAACATGGAATGTTTTGAGACCAGCATGAGGAACGTTCTCATTTCATTGTACCTGGATGAGGTTTTTTTTGAAAGTTCACTTTGCTTTGAAATTCTGTAACTTTGTCTAAGAGGGTTTTTTATTTCCTTTTAGTTTTCTCTGCCAGTTTGCTCTGGTTTGAAAATGTTTTATAAGACAGGTTAATTTGGCTTTTCTCTCCCAGATTGAGGGTACACTAAAAAGCTGTCTACTCTTCACATTACCATGGAAATATTTTGTCTCGCTGTTTCAATTTACTGTTCATTTTAAACTGCTAGTAAGTAGAAGCAGGGGCAAGTGGTTTTATTCAATATGAAATCATAACTTTGTAAAGGTCAGTTTTGTTTTTATGTTCTCACAGTAAAAATGCAAATTATGCAGCCTACCTAAAAATAATATGCAGTATGTCTTTCGTATACCTGTTGGACTATATTTATTTCATGAGCTCTTAAAGGCTTTCTACACCCTTGTTTGCCTGTTCTAAATTAGGTGTTAAATATGGAAAATTTGCATGAGAATAATGCCAATCAGGTTGGATCTGGTTAGGTGCAAAATGATGGATGTCTGGAACTGAAAATAACTTCTTTCTTTCACCTTGTTGACTTCTGTCAATGCATTTGCTTGGGGTTTTACAAGTAGTTTTAAAATTCAGGATACCTTTCTGCAAGTCTGCTTGCTGACTTGACAGCTGTCCTAGTGAGTCATAGATCCCCAACTTGGAAGGTTTAAATAAACCTAGTGGAAGTGGAGAATTATTTAATGCTTTGAAATGCACCTTTTTTATTGTTTACAGTAATGGTGTTGCATGCCACTATCTTCTGGACATGAGAGAAAATTGTACATATGGTACTTTGATTTCTGTTGCTTGTGAGTGAATGCTGGATGGTTTGTTTATTTACCTTTTTGGCTCCATTCTTAATATGTGTTCTAAGTTGAATCAGTAGAAAGATACAAAATCAGAAGACCATTTCAGAAGCTATGGGGTTTTTGTTGTTTCTTTTCATGACAGACACAGTCATACCAAACTTAAGGGTAGTATGTCTTTTTAAATCGTATTTGCTTCTACCAAGACAAACTGTGATTTGGTCTTTGTTTTAATGGTCCCTGGAGTTGCATTGACTTTCTCCTGTCCTGTTAGTTTTGTACAGTTTTTTCATGAGAGAATCACAGTGTCTCCCCCTGTAACCAGTGATTACAATATCTATGAGCCCCTTTATCCAGCATGAGAAGAGGCTTCTTTGGATAACTAAAGAAATCACACTTTCTGACTAGCTTCTATTTTTTTTCCTGTGTTTCCTTCTCTGGAAAGTTAAATATTTTACCTCCTCTATGCTCTGGAAGTTTAATTTCATGGGTAAGCCTTAATTTTTTTTTTTTTTTTAAATCTGTAGCAGTAAGTTTGTTCATTGAGTTAGAATACTTTTCTTGTACAAGTGACAGGCAGAGGGCAGAAGCTCTGGGAGCTGAGTGTTAAAACAAAATCAAATGGGTATAAACTTTCTGTAAATAAAATTTAGATTAGAAACAAAGTTCCTAATTCCGGAACAGCCTTCTGGGCAGAGCCTTGCTTTGAAGGAAGAGCCAACTATGTCTATGAAAGAAATGAAATGCAAAGTGGTGTCTGAATAGTAGGCAACTAGACCTGATAAACCAGAGGTTCCTTCTAGTCCCTTCCTAGAGTTTTGCTCTTTTGTTGGGTTTCCTGTCTTGCCACATTGCCAGTTTTGTTTTTAAGGCTCAAAGATTTGAGGGTAGATAATGAGAATATTAAACTATGACATAGCAACAAAAGTTAACTGCTCAATTTTGGGTGGTGTTGGTCTCTGATACAGGGGAATGAAGCATCTAAGTTACCAAATCATGGCAAGTGGAAGCTTGGAGGAGTTGTGATCTAAAGAAATGTGCTCAGTTTCTACACAAGGCTGATTTCCCTGAGTAACAGCCTACAATGAGATGTAATGAGTTGTAGCACTTGGTATCATCAGTAGGTTGTAATCAAATGGAAATTATTGGACATTTTCAAAGAGTGAGCAAATGATCTATGATGCAAATGAGATCAGAATAGACTATCTTCAAGACTTTCATGTTCCCTGCAGCCAGTCATCATAGGTCTACCTAAATCCAGATTCAGAGCTCTGACTAATATGTTGTTAAATCACAGAGGTGTGGGGTTAAATGTGACAGAGAACCAAGAACTTTGCAGTGCTGTCTGGGTTGTGTCTGACATGAGCTGTGGCTGTGGGGTGTAGTGACACTGCCTCAACACACGTGCTTTTGTGTTACAATGCACACACACATCTCCCAGTTCACTGGGAATCTGCTTTTGCTTGAATTAAAGCATCCAGATCAGAGGCACAGCAACCAAAACTACCCAGAGTGAAGCATGGATGAACGTTTTTTAATACAATATGTGCCCTCCTTATTTAAAATGGAAAACCCTCTTCTAAATCTGCAGGACTGTAGATAGGAATGTCAATTTAGGATTCATGTTTCTTGTTCCTTTTAATTTTTTTTTTCCAGTGCAGATAATATTTTTAGGAATCTGCTGTAAAAATGCTTTAATAGACATGTCAAAAGAGACAACACTGGGTGGTTCCTCATGAAGTTGCTGTGGGAAAGAGGGACAGCAGATGGTGGAGAAGAGCTGGTACTGAACTGAAATGGGACAAATGCAGAAAGGACAGGATGGCTCTATTCTGATTTAAAAGTTGCACATGTCTTAATTTCACTGCTGTAACTTTATTCCACCAAAGGATACTTTGTCAACAACGCCTTCTGTTAGCCGAACCTGATCCTTCAAAAGTTTCTGCTGTATCATTATATCCATTTATATTTTGAAGGCAAAACATCTCAGTAGGCATATTGAAATTATACTGCTGAGGACTGTATTTTGAGGTTGACATTAAAAAAATGAATTCAGCAGCAGTATATGTGATTGTGCAAGCAGCTGTAGTATCATACAGCATCTTTGAGGCCAGTGGTCTCCAAACTTTCTGATTGCACACCCGTATCACTAAAAACTCTTATGTGTGCACACACTGTGTATATTTATTAATTTATAAATAATATATGTACTACTATACTAATTTATTATGTACATACACAGGAGTAGGAATTGAAAAAGTATGAGAGAAAAGTGAAATAAAGACTATTTTAAATTATTTAAAATTTCGTTTGTTAATTCTGCAAAATATACTTTCTTCTTGCACCCAAATGGATTTTCTTGGTATGCATGCACCTCACTTTGGAGACTAATTCTTTAGGGTATAGTCTTGGAAAGAGTTTTAACTTGATGGGAACAGGTATCAAGACTGACCAGTTTATAATGACAGTTTTTAAATCTTTGAATACAGGCTGTTGTCTTTAACTTTGTGCTGCATGACTCTGTTTTGGATCTCTATTTATTCAGAGTTCTTTGAAAATTTGGTCCAAGGGCTGTGAACTGTTTTGCTGTTCGTTTTTGTACAGTATGCATTAAATGACAAAAGAGGAGGTGTCAGCCTTAAGTGGTTTGCAGAAATGCAAAGCCATTCCAGTTTGGAGGAGAGGACATATCTCCTGCCAAACACAGGGATGTGTTAGTACTTGGCTTTAAAGGTTAGTGCCATTTTTTCAACTGACTTGCCCTTTCTCAAATGTTCACTAAAGAATTGCAATATTTAGTGCTCAACTTCTCAGAAGAAAATCATTAATTTTCTTGCTGTATCTTTTCCTGGTATTTTACTGAACTAGAGTTGAAACCATTTTTTACGGTATGCCTGTTCTTTGATCTTGTAAACTGGCATAAATTTTTCATAGTATTTCATATCAGTTTTTAAAAATTGATGGGGTAAAATGACTGTACATGTGTTGGACTGCGTAAGGAAGTCAATATATATATTTTAAATGCCTCAAAAGGTGTTTCAAAGTATGTAAGTTTTCATGTGTTTGACTGGACAGGCAAGAGAGATGTTCTAGTAAAATATAACAGTGGTGATTTGGGGTTTTTTAATTGTGTATTTTACCTGTAAATCTCAGCTTGAAGGATCTCACACAAAAACATGGAAAATAAGTCATCTGAGAACTCTTGATAGTGCAACTGTATCTGGAGAACGAAGTAGCTGGATTTCCTGTGTATTTACAATGCAGTGATATGACAGTGTTTCATTTGGCTTGTCTTCTCAATTGGTGATACTTCAATCTTCAAAGAAGATGAAATTACTTCAACTTGTTGAAATAATAAAGGACATCACAGTTGGTTTAAAGGCAGCCTTTCTCAATGAACATGGAAGTTACAGCACAGGAACGTTCAGGCCTCCTGTAAATAAAGACACGACTCTCAAATGTGATTTTCAACTTTTCTGTATTTTTCCTCAAATTTCCCCAGACTAAAAGTTGAAAGAAGACTTTTGGGTTTGGTTGTTTTTCTTGACTACAGGAATACCTAGGAAACTCAAACAATTAACAGATCAGTTAATAATCTGTGAATTACTACTGGGTGCTGAACTGTGTGAGTGGGAAGGGAAAGGTTTGGGTTGCCCTTAGAATATGTAGTTTGAAGTTGAATCTCCTCGAGTTGCTGCCCACAGTTCCCTCTGGCATTAGAAACAGCTGCCTTTATGTGGTCTCTGGATTAAATTTGGTACTCCCTGGGAGGAGAAAATCGTGGGAACCTCCCCTTCATCCAAGTCCTGTTCAGGCTAATTGAAGAATTATTCTTGACCTAAGCTGTTTCAATTTTGCTTTGATTAAGTAACTTGAATCTTCTAACTGCCAAGGGAAAGGACAGATCAAGCTTTAACATAATAAAGAACCTAATGCTATTTTTATTTTTGTTAAATAAGTGCTTTGGCTCCAGTAGGAGCTGCTGGTTGTGTGCTGTGCTTTAAATGTCCCAGGTCTGCAAGAGGTGTTTCCTGCTGAGACCACGAAAACAGCAGCTATGCAGAATTCCTTGGGGAAGGGAATTGGCTGTAGTATAAACAACCAACTAGGTGGATGATTTCATCATTTGGATTGGGCTGCTGTGTTTTGCATTTGGAGATTTGATGTGAAAGAAGATGTGAAAGGATGATCTTTTTTTAAAAGCAGTTTTAAATGTTTCTGCAGAAGAAGGATCAGTTCCTGGAGCAGGATCCTAGGCAGTGTCAGTGTGATCTTGCATAGCAGCCTCCAAGAGTAGTGCTGCTCCCACAGTGTGTTATGCTGGAAGGCATGGATGGAAAGACAAAAATGCAATTAGTTCAGCAGGCCTGAAGTGCACCCTCTGTTCACAGATCACAGGCTTAAGTGTAGTCATAGATGAAGGCCATTTCCTTTTATTGGGGGTATGGAGAGGCAGAGTATTTCTGCAACTTCTCATTTTCTTGGGAGCAAATCCAGTGTGGAGTTTGCACATTGTGGTCAGTGTTTCTGCAGTTGTGATTGCACAGAATGAGCCACAAGTCAGGAGGCACTTCAAGGTTTTAACTGCATATTTGACGAGGCTGCTTTTGAGCTCAAGTCAGCTCATCTCCAGCTTATTTGGCCCCCTTTGGTGCTAAGGATTTGCTGAGTTGGAAAAACCAGGATGAACTACAGAGTAGCAGCTCACATTCCCCAGCTCTGCTCTGGGAATGGGCGTGAATGCTTTGCTTCAGGAGAGGATTTGATGAAAGGAAAACAAGCAGAGTGTTTCTAAAAAGGAGAAGAAGCTGGAAAGAAATGTAAGCAAGAACTTCAGAGCGTGTGGGTATGCAAAGCTGTGGATTTCCTACTCTTTTTAGGGCCAAAAAGGGTTTGTTTTGTTTAAGCAAAACCATACCAACTTCCATACCATACATGTCACGTATACATAAGGAAAAAACGTGGGAAAAAGTATAGCAATCACTTGGTCAAGGTAATTCTGACCTATTTGTGTTCTTATTATTTGAGCTATAATAATTCCCAGCCTATCCCTCTACATTTTATTTAAGCAATTTTTCTTGCATAAAACTGAGTATTTTAGGGTTTGTCTTTTTAACTTGATCTCCTTTGGAAATAGCTGTTTAATTTTTCCAAACCATTTTCTGCCTTGCATATTCTCCCCACTTTTTTAAAGGATCATGCACAATTTCTTACATAAAGAGGTGTGGGTGTGTATAATGACAATTAATCTAATTTGGTGTGATAAGTGTATTATTTTAGGTTGTAGATAGCCTTGTCCCTGAAACCTCCTTAACCCCAGATTTCTTTTTAGGATGCCTATCATTCTTCAGATCACTAGGTCTCAGCAAGACTATTCTCTTTATCCCCCTCCTACTTTAATTGCCTCATGAAAAACTGAAGGGATGCAGCCAGAAGTCTGCCTGGCTAAGAGAAACTCCAGTATCACAATTAAGGGAAAATTGTCATTTAGTGAGTTTTCTCAGCAGTTCAGTGTTTAGGAGTGGTTTTAACCTATTTTGCCCCATCCACCTGGGAACTTCCTTTGCCTTACTCTCCCCTAAACAAATTTGGTGGAAATCATGCTTACAAAATGTTTCTTGCTATGGCTTCAGCGGCGTTGTGGTGGTGTTCCTCTTGCATCCACTCTCCCTCTCCTCATTCATGTCCCTTGCTGACTGGTGCTAATCTCTCCAGGACACAGATGTATCTTCTGCACTGCTCAGGGCTGCACCTAACACTGTTTCTTTCTTGGTTAGCTTCTACATGCTGCTGTGATAAACATAATTCCCAAATGTATCAAACATGGGGTAACAAAAATGCAATTAGAAAACTTACAGTTAGCTGTTGCATCTATAGAAGAAGTGACTTTCTGTACAGTCTCGGTTCTGCATTTAAAAATTCGGGCAAGCAGCAGTTATAGTAAAATGTTTTCTGTGTCATCAGCACTTGTAAGAGCTCCTGCTAAGAGATGTGTATGGCCACTGGTGGAAGAGGGTAAGTTTGCTTCAGGAATTTGTAGGGAATTGCAATACTAAGAGGTTCTCACAAAGGCCAATCGCTGCTCATTTTCATGCAGAGGTTTGTGGTTGCAGGTGCTCAAACCATTAACGATTCAGTGCCAATTTAGGTATTTTATGTTTGGTTCTGAATAATGTTGAACTCCAGGGCAGCACAACTGTTCTGCTGGTGGCAGGACTTGGTGGTTCTGTGTTGGCTGAAGGGAATGGTAAATTACAGCAGTCTTCATTCAGATGGAGCCATGGACACTGGTGGTGATGGTGAGGGGTGATAGAAACCTTGACTTGGTTTTGTTCTTGTGGGAGTCAGGGAACTACGTGACACCATTTAGTCTCATTTCCAAGTAGAAGCTTGCCCTGTATTAGGGTAAGAACAGTGATGGAGCAAATTGTTTTGTGACTTCCAAATGCATTACTGCTTTTGAGGGCAGAGGAATTTCTGAAATTGATTTTCATAGGTGTTAGCTGTAAATTAATCTGTGCATATGGATATAGTGTGTGAAGAACAGGAAGGAGTATTTTTTGATTAAAACTGCCCTGACTCAAGTTTTCTTCTACAGTCTTGCCTGTTTTTTCTCTAATTGTCCTGCTTCAGAGATCAGCATTGCAACTTCAGCTGTGTTTTGTTTTCAAGGACTTCTGTGCATCCTTTGTTGCATCCTTATGTAAGGTTTTAACTTCCTTTGAGTGGCATAAGATTTTATAAATATATTCCAGGCATTATCATTTAAATGTGAGTAATTTTAATCCACTTAGTTACTGAGGTCCCTGCTGTGCTATATTAATTTTGAAGTAATTATGTGTTTTTCCAGTAGAGAGCACTAATGACGCTGCTATGCATTAGTTGACATTCCCACCAAATTATTAGGTGTTGTCTTAAAGTTTTGTGCTATGGGGCACTGGGATGGGCTTAGGAATGTAGAGTTTTTTCTAAGTCATTGTGTGGCTGAAGCTCTGCTATGAATAGTTTTGGGGGAAAAGAATGTAAAGCAGGAGCCTGCAGGAAATGCTAGACTAACATTTACCCACAGTTGGGAGGCACAGCAGGACTGTAGTGTCCCCTTTGCTCTATAGAGCTAAGAGAAGGGCTTTATTGTGGAAGCTGATCAACATCCCTCTTGGAGCAGCTGGTGCAAGGACTGTTGGGATAAATGGCTGAGTGCTGATGCTCCAAGTGTCTTAAACATCTCTGTGGTATGGTTTAATCAAGGTGGTTCCTGCCTTTTTTTATGTAGCCAGAATCTTACCAGCAGTGGCTAAAAAAGCATTTTTATTAATCATCTTTTAGGGTCTGCCTTTGCTTCAGAGCTGAGCTGGACATGAGATATTTTACTGAAGCTGGAATTCCAGAATAACCATGGGTAATATTGCATTAGCTAGGAACACTTGTCTTTGAGATGTCAAATGGAGTTTGTGACCAGCAGTCACAAAAGTCCCTTTACTCACTTTGTGAGAAAATTAGGAGCCAATAAGAAAACAGAAAGAGATCCACTAATATATTTCAAAATAAGCAAGAGTATCTCAAATTTGTGTCCTGGACTTCTGGGCAGCCTAGTGAGAAACACTTTGCCCAACTCGGTTCATTCTTAACAGTTCACTGAACTGTTAACCTTAGATCTGCAGCATGAAGATGCTGCCTATAGGAGAAAAAGGTGTTTCAATTCTCCCTTAGGATAACAGAAGAATTTTAATAATGTGACCAGTGTATATTAATCTTCCTAAATACACAGGCAATCTGAAACAATCATACTGAGAGAAACATGAGTTATAGTAATTCATCTTAGTCTTGGATGAATTTAAGAATAACTGTCTGGAGGTAATGCCTTTATTAAATTATTTGTAAGAAGTTAAGGGAAAAAAAATCCAACAGCATACTATGATGCTGAGCATGAACTTGTAGTATTACCTCTAGGCCTTTTGCATTAACTGATGTTTGGTTTGAATTTAGGAGACCACTGTATTATCTCAAGAACAACTCCCAAATTTTATCCTTGCTATTTGAACAGAATCTCTTCTATTAGAATTAATAAGGGAAAAGGTCTAAGCCACGAATAATATAGTGTATTTAAGTAAACTATGTTAACATTAAAAGTAGTATCTTTCTGTGCCTGAAAGTCTAGCTGATATGGAAAATCTGCTTGCTTGGGGGAGAATGTTTTGGATTAGAGGAATTTCAGTTCTTCAAAGTGAAAATGGGTACTTTTAAGAGGGCTGTTGTAGGTGTTGCTGGGAGATATATGTATTTTGTGTACTGGGTTCTGGTAATATGAATGCAGTTAATTCATGTAACTATTATAACAGTTAATTTTTGTCTGCTTTTAATTGCATCTGTCAGTTGGTCTTAAAATCTACCATATGGTAACAATCTGCATTCAAACCCTGGCCTGCCTGAAATTAAATGGGAGTCTTGCCATGGACTTCAGCAAGTCCAGGATTTCACTCCACTCTTCGTCTTGCATGACTATTGCGATTCAGGGTGTGGCAAATACTCTATATTCTGCATCTTGATTTATGTGAGCATTTGCTGAGCAGATGTTAGGGAGCTAAACTTGTTCATTTCAATTCATCTCTCATATGGCAAGTGGAAAAGTGAGGCCAGTTTGGTCTCAGGTGTGATTCTGTTCACCTGGGGTGCTTCGAGAGATTACAGTTTCTGACAGGTCAGATCGTGCTGAATATTTTAAATGGAGCTATAAAATGAAAAAGGGGTTGGAGTAGGTGACTTCCAGGGGTCCCTTGGAACCTTAACTATTTTGGGATGTATTACTCCTGCTGTGGTGAGAAAGCTGACCAGGGCAATGCTGCTGCAGTGCCAGAGCTGGGCAGGGGGTGAGCAGAGGCCAGACTGAAGGACTGGGGGCAGGTGAGTCTGCTGAGCTTCCTTTTCAGCTGCTGATGGGATGTCTTCCTTCTCCAGATCATAACCTAAGTATCTGGGATGAGGGAGAGTACCTTTTCATACATAGAAAACACTTGAGTTCTCATTTTCCAGGAGAAATATTGATCTAAAGGTACAAAATAAGATTAGCAATTCCTGATTAACTTTGATTAACAGTAAGAAAAACCTCCCTTGCCAATAATTTTGGTTTGCAGCTGCAAAATAACGCTGTGTTTCATTAATTCAATAATGGTGGAAGGGTGTTTGTCTGAACCCTAGTTTACAATGAAGATAAAATAAGAATGCATAACTGGCATATCTTAGCCAGAGCCCACTGTGGGAGTCACTCCCACAGTTATGTCTGGTGCTTGCCAACTCCTACTGAGCCTGGTATTTTCCCATTGCATTGTTTTTACTGATAGCTTCCATTCAATAATAACAGGAATCTTTGCAAGAGTGAGAGATTATCACTCTCTATAATTGAGTAAAGAAGTATTAAGTGATTTCTACAGCCACTGAAGAATGTGCAGCCTATATGATAAAGTAATCTAAGGATTTGATCTTTTTTCTTTACCTAAAGCAGTTGATGAGCATTTTATCCCATATTCAGATATAAAATAAGATCTTTCCTGTTATTAATCTCTTGTGGGGAGGAGCTGTAAATGAGGGAGGAAGGCTGCCAGAGATAATTACTAAAATGCTCAGCTCACATACACACATACATATATACAGAGATATATATATATATATGCTGTCACAAGACAAAGCTGCACAGTGGTTTTGTGTCACAAAAGATGGAGTACATTTTTATGAGCAGTAACAGTAAGGGAATAAAGCAGTCAAAATAAGATAATACTCTCTTCTCCTTGTGTCTTCGCAACAAATACAAAAGCTGTTTAAATATCATTGCTATTTAGCTTGGAATTCCTGATGCAACAATAGAGGACAAAAGCTGAGCTCAATTTCTTGCTGGAAAAGAGGAGTGTGCTTGAGATAACTTGCCTGCTCTGTAAATTCCCCCACCACAGAGGGATGCTGTCAGCCTCCAGCATTCAGACCCTTTAGACCCCCTCCACTCTGTGTGCAGAAGAGCCACAATAATAAATGTTTCCATCTGCTTCTGGTTAGGAGTTTGAGCCTTAACCTATCCTCCACAATGATCTATGCACTTGAGAAAGCCAGGAGTGATTATTTCCATTAGTGAGAACCAAGATCACACCCTGAAAAGCCCCATCTGGTCCAAACCTGCTGCAGATTGCCTGCTGGGCAGTGCAGGCCACTCTGAGATCATCACACTGCTGTCCTGTGTGCTAACAGAGTCTTCTACCCATCTGCTGACTGTGTTGCTGCTCTGAGCCTGCTATGGGATTATCCTGGGATGGTTGTCCTGTTGCATTTGTGGCTGTGTGCAGCACCTGTGCAGCAAATGGAGGAGATTTGCACATAGGAGCCAGAGTTTGTGTTTATATGAGCTGGGCTTTGGAGCTGTGTGTCAGAAGGATGACCACAGAATGTTCATCATGGAGCATTCAGCTTCTCCAGTGGCTTTCCTTGGTTGCTGTGCTTCTGTTTTTCTCCCCTTCAGCTCAGTCATAGGAGAAAAGGAGAGGAAAGGAAAGGAGGGAGAGGAGAAAGAGGAGAGAAAAGGAAAAAGATAGGAAAGGGGAAATTTGTTTTAGTTCTTGCAAGGTGCTTCGAGGCCACAGCAAGGGCTGCCAAGTGAGAACCAAAGCCTTTAAACACCTGCAAATCTTGGTCATAGTTGAGGAACCACTTGTGAATTCTTAGAGAAGATTAAACATGTGGAAATAAAGCTTGATGTACCACATCATCTCATTCCTGAGTCTACTTAATATTTGATTAATGCAGAGATAGGAAATTGCAGAATGTTTAGTTTAATAAGCACTTTAAATTTTGGGGCTGAAATATGCAGTTTACATAAAGCCATTTGGTTTTGGGAGCATGCCTTGTGAGCACTTTGCAGAGCAGGGGCCACGTGTGTGGCAGTGTCTGGCCAATACATCTTTATGTGTAGTTTTTAGGTCTTAGTTTTGTGTGTATGAAATTGTGTTACTGGCAAAATTAGTGTATAGCCTTATAGAATTCTTAATTTTTTTTTGTTGAAGCTGCTGTGGGGTTTTCTTTCTAAACAGCAAAAGACCCTCAGACTGGCCAGTACTTGTATTAAGATTTCTGAATTCTGATGTATCTTTCTTCAGTCCCCTTCTCTTTGAAATGATCTCTAAAAATCTGTAGAAACTATTTCTTCTCAGTCTGTATCAATACTCCCGCTCTCTCTTTCTTTCTCTGTGTCACACATCCTTAAAATTAACCTGTAAGGAGTAGGGTTCTCACACCAACCAGAACCTGCTTGTGTTTCAGAAGGTGTAAGTTCATCAATACATTATGAAAAAAATTTAATTCTTGTGTCATCTTAAGAATGTTTTATATCACAAGTAGAAGTTGACTATTTTAGAGACGCATAGTAAATCCTAAATGTAATACAATGGCCAGTCCTTTGTGCTGTGGAGCATTGACCAGCACAGTGAAGATGTGGAGAATTACTTTTACTTGTGTGTAGGGACTAATTAGACCAACTCAAAAATCAGACTAACTGGTAGTTTTAATGATTCTTAAACCCATTAATGTGTCCTAGAGTCTTAAGATAAAGTTTCATAAGTGTATGAGCCAAATTAGCAACTGGCAGCTATCAGAAGGAAGAGATCCTATCCCCTCCCCTCCTTTCACCTTGAGCTGGCTTTGACATTTGTGACTGCATTTAAATCAATTTAAGCACTTAAATTCCTTTCTGTTCTGCTGAATGTTCCCACAGATATTGTGGCTTGTTTTCAAAACAGTGTGGTGTTGGGTGTTGGGTCTTTTTGTTGTTGTTTTTTTGTTGGGGTTTCTTGAGTACTGCTGGGATAGTAAATTGCATAAACTTACCTTCCACTTGGACAAGTGCTGGTGTCAGCACAAGGGAGGGTGTGGGTGACCTGCACAGCTGGAGAGCAAAGGGAAAAGCTGAGAAGAGGATATTGCAGAAGGGGAGAGGGAAGCTTTCCATTTCTAGAAGGGCTGTTTGTTCATTTGGTTCAATTTTATCATAATGCTGTATCCTCGTCCTTCACATGTTATAGATGTCCCCTTCAGCAAGCTGGAGGAGTGCAAGGAGGAGAGTGGTGGGAGGCAAAATCCTGCTAATTAATTCACTGAGGAGATACATGTATCTTTGTCTCATTCTAAGGTGTGAAGAAGATGTCAAAACTTGCATTAGCAGACAGAAGGCACCATAATAACATTAAGAATGGAGCTGACCTGCTCTTGATTTATTAATAGCATTAGTGGAATTTGAACTGATTTATCAAGATGAGACTTAGTGCTTAGTACTTCTATACAAATAGCCCATAAATCATTCATCAATGACACCTCATTGAAAGTTATGTTTTGTTGTATTTTTTTCTCAAACACCTGTAGGCACAGAAAATTGTTTTGATCTGCTTTCACATGTAATAAAGCTCTTTCTCCTTCTTCCTCTTAGAGTATTTTGGGTTTAGGGTATTTTTAAAAATAATATTAAGGATATACCAGATTCATAATACAGTAGTATTAGTTTGAAAGGTGCTCATATAGCATTAAAAGGTCATTTGTGGGTAGTCTCTGGGGAAGCCTGGCATCCTGGGTCACTTGGGTAGTATTGTTCAAAATGCTGATGGATTAAGGTTTTTCTGGATGCTTCCAGAGTAAGGGAATTCTGCAGGTGAAGAAGGTGAAAACTTGTCTATCTAATGTGACTGTGTTACCTCCCTTTGCATTTGGTGTCCCAGCCCTCTTCCCACTCAGCTCCACTGGAGCTGGGGGTTATTCTTGTTCAGCTACTACCACACTCCTTCTTCCAGGTACCTGTTCCAGGACACCTGAAGCTTCAGCCTTCATCTCTGATCTGTATTTTCACCTACCCAGCCAGGTCTGATGTTTAATGCATTTCTCAGGGCTTCCTTGCTAACCCATCATTATGTCTCTGCTTTATTCTTCTCCTTTTCAAAAAGTACCACCTGCCCTCACTAGTGCTCTCAGCCTCAGCTTTACCCCATGAATGTGCAGTAGCTACTACAGGCACACCTAGTGCAGGATTTGCATCTGGAGTAGGAGCACAAGGAGGCACATTCCATGATTACACACAGGGAGATGGAAAAGGACCTCATGGTCTGGAGGCTTTCAGGCTCTGAGGAGAAGAGGACAAACAGTGGCTTTGCATTGGGTTTTGTTGGGGATTTTTATGAACAGTAAACATAATTTCTTCTCTAGACTGTGGCCTCATGGAAACAACAAACAAGAGGAAGGACCCAGTTAGAAATTATTGACACAGGGAAGGGAAATATTTTTTGCAGATTTTTGGGGGAGAAAAGGGAGTAGAAGAAATAGAATAGCCATTTCTGAATAGGGGTAAGAAGAAAACTGCAGATTTAGAGAAAGCTATAGCCCAGGCATAAGCTGTCTAAATGCACTAATTGAAACCAGAGCTCTGTCTGGGAAGTGATGGAGGCCCTCACAGCAGAGCAGAATTAGTAAAAGTACAAGCTAACAATACTAGGAGGAAAAGATTGCCTGGAGGGCTTTCATATCATAACTCCTAATGGCTCAAGGCAAGCCAATGAGAAAGCTGTTCACATGAAGGGTGGATTGGCAGTGCTCTTTCCAAAATATTATTTTTGGGCTGCTCATCCCTAGTGCCTGGTGATGTGGCTTCAGGGAAGGAGACTGCACGTTTATATAGCATGTGAGTTCCTGAAACCATACTGAGCTCTGGGGGATTCTTTATATGGTAACCAAAGCCAAGCCAGAGCTGCTAGTAAGGATGATGTCCTCCAGGCAGTGCTTGTTATTCAGCAAAAAATACTGGGGCATTTAAGTCTATTTAAGGTGTTTCTTTTCCTTGAACACTTCGTTCTGCCTGCCTGACCACGACCTAGGTAGTGGAAATGCTCGGATTGCTTTCTCATGGTTGGACTGAAATTCTGCCCAGGAATGCCTAACCATTTTGTTTTGGAGCTCAGTCCCTTCCTGTGATCTACTGGGACGACTGGTGTGTCCTTCAGCACAGCAGGCTTTTATTCTGCATGTGTGCCCTCATCTCCCATCAAGCTCCTGTCAGCATTTTTAGAAACTGTGTGCTGAGCATGGTATCTTCTGAACTTGTCATTTCCTTTTTTTGGAGTTCTGTGAGAAAAGGTGAGAATAAACATTCAGTGTAATGTATAGAATTGATATACATACACTGTACATAGAGTATATAATCTAAGCAAGGCAACTGTAGATGTGAAAGGAGTAAACCTGATAGCAATGGAGCCTTATCTTGGAAACTTGGAGTGGGGATTGAGTTAACATGGACTTCCAGGGAAAGGAGAAAGAGGTCTTGTATTTCAGATCAGAGGCAGGAAGGAAGGAATTAGCTGTTAAGAAGGAAAATAGTTAGATACATGGACAAAGCTCCTGGAACAGAATCCCAAATCACCTTGCATAACACTTTGGGAAAGTTGCCCATGATAATTGATACACAGAAAACTCAGGAAGAACTAAAAGAAAACCAAGAAAACCATAATGTCTTAAGAAAATAAGGTAAATTTATAAAGCCTACAAAATATGTTTATTTAAAACACTTCATAAAATAACTTGGTGGAGTGCTTAATACAGACTAAAATAACCTTTAGTCAACAGGATGTAATTGGCTCTATTTCTCTTTATTTTGAGTATTTATACCAACAAGTAAGCTTTGTAAAGGAGTTTTAAATTACAGTAACCATAAAGCAGAAACTGGGAATGTGGGGAGAATCAAAGTACTCGTTTTGCCTAGTTTAGATTACTGAAAAAGGAGGTCATATTCCCCAGACTTATTCCACAGCTGATGGAGGGAGGGCTGGGCTTCCCACAAAGATCTGAATCTCATAGAAATTTGAACAGCTACCATAAATTTCCAGGCTTGACCTTAAAGAAGAATCTAGGTGAACTATTTTTAGTGCCTAAATCAATGTAATTGTATGTCAGTGAATAGTGCTGACCTAACAAGGTGATTAGAAAGTAAACCCTCTACTTACCTGGTAGCAATTGAAATCACTTGGTTTTGTGTGACTGGATTATATATTGCCAGACAAAAATATGCAGCAAACATAGTTTGTGAAAAGCTGACCACTGATCTTTAAAAGTTTGATCATCTTGTTACCGTAATCTGTCTCTCACTGGTTGTAGGTGAGCAAATAACAAATGGCTGAAGGTTTCCTTAGGTTTCCATCACAGTTTTTTGGATCCTTTTCAAGTGAGAAGTTTGACAGAAGAGTCTAGGGGGAGGGAAAAGTGCCAGAAATACAAACGTGGTGTTGTCTTTGAGGAGTCTCTTACCTGTGTGGATCCATCTGATCTGTGGCACTCGCAGCGTTTAACTTGGCGCGGCTTCGGCGCTTGGTGACAGGCGGGGACAGCACGGCCGCCTCCCTTGGCAAGAGCTCTGCAAAGAGACTCCAGCAGAGCACAAATAAAACGCCAAAATGCTGACTTTCCTTTTCAAGCACTCAGGGAAACAAACATCCAGGCTCAGGTCCTACTGGGGACCCAGAAGTGCCCCAGAAGTGCAAGTGGTGCTGCAGAGTTTGTGCCAGTGGTTGTGCAGTTTCTGTACCAAATCCCAGCTTTTGGGAGGCACAGCACTAACTAAAACGTGGCTAAACTCCCTGTGATCCATCTAAGCAAGAAATAGTTTCTTGGCAGGAGATGCTGAATCAGATCTTAAGGAGGACGTGGCAAATGTTACAATGGAACAGGAAAGAGCTCCTTACACACACTTCTTATCCCTGGGAAAATGGGATGGGGGACCTGGCCAAAACTGTGTTGTTGTTGGTTAAGCTGGTAGGTGTGCTCTCAGCATAGTGTCAGCTGCCCCGTGAAGAATAAAGGGGAAAGTGTAAATTGCTTATTTACCACTTAGCAGGCAATTAATTATTTGGAAAAGAATTGCAATAAAAAAAGACCCTGCTGTGGGTGTAGAGGCAGGAGCTTTGAAGTCTGGCTGTGGTTGTAAGTTATGCATACTTGTGGTTAGGGGAATCTTTCTATCTATCGTGTTTCCAAAGTTCAATTTTTTACAAGACAACTATATTTAATTTTAAAAGGAAGCTGTTCTGAATGCCTAAGCACATATGTCACTCTCTTCATTTAAAACTGGATATTAAAAAAAAAGTATTAATATAGGAAAGTCAACTTGGACTGCTAGGCTTTTGGATCCTGCCTTTGTCAATTTAAAACAAGGAGCCAAATGGGAAAGCAAGCTAGAAATTGGAATTCTAGCTGAGTTTCTGAGTGAGCCAGCTCCCTGTTCTCTTCAGTCAGGAGAAAGGATTTGTATTTGTTCCTGTATGAAATTTGACTGCAGACAGATATACAGGCAGAACTTCACATCTGACCAGGTAGATTAATATATAGAAATTGATATTACTTTCTTTTTAATTTGACCTGAAAGTATTGTAGCAAAATTTTCCCAACGAAAGTCAATAAATTTATTCCATCCTGCTGGAAGATGTTCTGGGGGCTGAACTTCTATTAAAAGCTTGGAATTTTTGCACACACCATTACACACAGGAAAGAGGAAATTTCACTGGGACTCACTGTTTGGGGGTTCATAGTTTTGTTCTACTTGGTATACTCTTTGTAACTCAGGCTGTACCTCCTTTTCACCAGCTATAAAATAACAGCTATAAAATAGCAAAGATATTTCATGTTACAAGGTATTTCATCTCAGGGAGTAATGTAAATGTCCAAGTGACTGAAGTATTACAGGGATTCAGAGATATCAGGGTGAAAAGCAAGGAAATGCATTACCATAAATCTATTCTTCTCATTATTAAACCATAGTTCACCAGTTTACAACAGGATTGTTACATGTTTCTCCTTTGGAGAAGAGATCAAATATTTTGCAAAGGCGTGTTACCTTGGCTTGTGTGCTGTGCACTGCAGAGCCTGATGGACAAGGAAGATCCCTTGAGGTTAAAAATAAGGTGATCCTAAAAACATAAGCAACCTTTAGGTGCACTTTAAAATTTATTTCTCCTATTTATTTCTCCATAAATAGAATGGAAATCCAAGAAATGAACATTTCTTACCAACAGCATTTAAAGACAGCATATTCTCTTGAGCAAGCAACATGTTTTCAATAAATTGTTTCAAGCTGTACAAATGTGTTTGCCAATCCTCAAAGCAATCATTTGCAGCCAGTTTTTTGGATGATTATAAGATTAATGGTAAAATAACACTGAAAACAATTTTAAAATAACCTTAGGGATTTAATATAAATCCGTAAATACAAGGAAATTCTGAGTTAAGACAACCAGAGTGTATTTAACTTAGTCTTGTTTTGCTCCCAACTACTACACATAGAATCACTCATTAGAGAAAAAGGTCTAAGCACACTTGATAAAAGAACAAACCATATGTGCTGTTTGCAAGAGCTGTAAGCACAGCAGCACTCAGAGGATGTTGTGTTTATCTTAATTACAAGTGGTTCTGTGTGTTTGTCATAATGTCTCAACAGTCTTAAAGAAAATATTGTGTTTTATTTCCTCTGCTTGTTTTTCAATACCATGTGATTAACACTACGTGCAGTTGTCATCAACTTTTTCCAGTGCCCATGTTCCCAGCGTATAGTGATCTCTGTAGCTAGACTTCCAAAATAAAAGGTATTAATTGTTCCATAATAGATCACAATGAAAAGTTTGATCCAATGGAATCATTCTTATCT
Source organism: Cichladusa arquata (assembly GCA_026413545.1). Lineage (NCBI taxonomy): Eukaryota > Metazoa > Chordata > Aves > Passeriformes > Muscicapidae > Cichladusa > Cichladusa arquata. Next base: position 10,306,502 of record JAOTQP010001652.1, read on the forward strand.
TTGTATCTATATAACATCTTTGCTATACAAATATCTGCCCTAATTAGTGTGCAGTGGTTATACTTTTTCAAGATAAATTAATAATTGCATAGTATTTTTGTTCATACAAACAAACAAGGGAAAATCTCAGAAAGACCAAGCTGGTATTGAAATAGGTCTGACCAAAGATGTTTTGGGAAATGAGTATACCTCTTTGCATCATTTCATCTTTGTGGGTAAATTAATAGAAATGCTGTGATAAAAGGATGTTACTGTCAGTCCTTGGTCAGGAAGTCCCTTCCCCATCCAAGCTGCATTCCTCCATGTAATGCAAGGTCAGACAGGGGCTGTGGGTGATCACTTTTTTTCCCCCATGGTTTTCACAGGTAGTCTTTATCTTGTACATTCCCTATTCTTTGAATGCCTGACTCTGAGACCTGAAACAGGTTTGCAGGAGTCAGAGAACACACAGCTACAGCTCTGTCAAGCCATGTGCTCAGAAAAATAAAAAATAAAGGGAAAAATTAAATTTTACTTCTTGGCTGGATACCCAAAAACCAGGATACATTTGGCTTTAAACTTCACATATCTCAGATGCAACTCTATATAATGGGATAATAATACTCACTTTGCATAGGTTTTATACTGTTGAGTTTTTTTTAAAGGAGAGTTTTTATGCCAAATTTCTTAAGCTTAAGTGCAAACAAGTGAAATTCAACTGTGTAATTGTACTGACAGCAGCAGGATTTATCAGCAGGCTCGAGACTTTAAATCTGCTGCATACACATAGAACCCAATCTGGAGGAACAATTATTTGTGGTTTTGGGTTGGAAACCTTCCTGCCACAGAAAACCTCGTGAAGTCAAAAGTGCTCATTGCAGGCAGCATCTCTGAAGAGTGATGTTACAAAGTTCTGGACACTCTCTACTGAACATGTGCGAACTACTGTTTTTCCAGACTTTTTTGCATCACTTTTTTTGCTTTTGATTTTCAAACAGCAATCCCTTAATTCCCCCTACACCCAAAATTGCTGCTCCCTACTCAGAGCTATGTGTGGGCCAGCATTTTCCTATGGAAGATTTATTGTCAGGAAAACAGTATCTCTCTTTTCAGCTGTATTCTTGGAAATTAACATGAGTTTTGGCAGAAAATTTTATTTAAGAAAAAAAAATGACTGAAGAAGCCTCATGGGATGAAAGAAATCTGGTCACAGAGTTAAAACGGCCAAATTACAGACAATACAAAAAGGGGTTTTATAACAAGAAGGCTTGGGCAGCTAACATAATAATGATCCTACTGTATTAGTCTGTAATTAGATCATTTCCTTCTGAGGTGGCCAAGAAATAAATCCCTATAAATATGAGCTTTTGTGACACCAGTGATGAGATAATATGTCTTGCACAAGTCATTGCCTGAAATCGAAAAACATATAGAAATACAAACTGCATTGTGCAAGCAGGAGGATGGAGGAGAAGGGGTGGGGATGGAGGAGAGAGAAAATTCTCCTTTTCAGTGGCTGTGAAATTTTAGTTCAACTTTTGGGAAACTGTGATCCCAGATCAGACCTAAGGAACAGCATTTAGTCAGCTTGGACCTATGAGAACACACATCTTCTCAAGGGATGTGGGTAGAGAGATTGGGGCTGATGATGCTTGGCAATTTCTTCTGCTTGATCACTTTGACACAGAATCTATGTGGAAAGGATAACCCCCATCATAAATCTTCTCCTGTTATTAATATACTTGCTCAATTCTATGTGAGCAGTGCATATCAGATTTCAGCCCTGTTCTTGATGCTGGCTTGTGACTGGGCCTTCAGACCAAAAAAAAACCCCAGGAATTACCACCCAAAAACTAGATCATTAGATGAAATATATTTAGGAAGTGCTGAAATGCTCAAAAACTCTTGAGGTGGTTGTGAGCATCCCTAATTTAGTCCTCTTGTGTTATGGTACCTTCTTCAGGGGCATGATCATTATCCTACCAGCAGGTTCCCTTCACGTGCAGGAATCAGAAGTTCTGTGTAGGCTTCAGGTGGTGGGTAATAAGTAAGTCATTGGCAGAATTGGGAAGACTAAATATCTTACAGCTATGAGCTCCCTGAACAGGCAATTCTGGACTAAGTGGCAGACTCTGCTGTAGAAGAATAATTTATATCCATGAAACTAATGATTTTACCCCAAAGCCTGCATGGAAGGGGCTGAACAGCAGTTGTATAGGCAATCTAACTTTTGGCTATACCTGGGTTTGAGAGAGTTTGATATTTGCTGTCTTCATTGTGTGGGTGGGCCCTGCACAATTGCTTGTGTGTCATTAACCTTGCAGAAATGAATAACCATTCAAAAAGCCTTTCCTATGCATGTTGTGTTCTTTAGTCCTTGAGGATTAACTCCTTTCTAGGCACAGCTTCAAAAGGGAAAATTATGTACTATTAAAATAACTCATTTTAGAGCTTCATATTTTCACTTAGATCTTAATCAAGCTATTATTGTTATTAAAATATTCTGAAGTGAATTCAGATTTCATAAATATGGAATTTTCTTTGAGCTCCTCTTGCATGCAGAGCAAGTTAGAAATGTGCACACAGCCTCTAAGGGGACTTAGTGGTTCCCATAGTATTTGCTCACAGTTTTTTCAGTGACTCAGCTGGAGACTCCAGTGATCTCTGAAGTCTTCGCCACATTTATTTCTCTGACATCTCATAAAGTCCCAGTTGCAAAAAGTCTCTTGCTAACTATTCTGCATACAATCTTCTCAGGATTGTCAGAAAGGTACATTAAAAATCTGAATTAAATTGACAGCATGAAATGAAATGAAATAGCTTAGGATAAAGCTCCTACTGTATGTTAAAGTTCCCTCTTTCTGTGGCTAAGGTTTACAACATTCTCTCAAGAGGGATGAATTGCACCTTTTGGCATCTTTTTTTCTTTGGTTTTGTTTTGTTAGTTTGAAACCGCCTTTTAGTGTTTACCTAGCATATCTAGAATTTTTTATGGAGCTTTATAATAACCCTATGCTCATAAACCCAGAAATCCTGTGCAAAGCTGTGCATACAGAGACACATAGCAACCTTTTAACCTAAGCTAAAGTAGAAATAACCATCTCCCCCCTTCCACACACTCTTAGGCCATCCCTTCTCTTCAGCATTCATTTTGCCCTTGACCCTTGGTCCCATTAAAGCACATTTGTGATGAATGAGTCTGTAATATTTAATGTATTCAGGACATTCTATATCAGGCAGTAAACCACAGGAGGAAGCTGTAATCACTAGGGTTTTCTCTTTGGGGTCTTCCAGTTGCTTTCAGCCCTCCAACAACCTTCCACTGCTACAAACCATAATTAAATATTCTCTCATGTTAATGTTTGGTTTTCTCTTGTCTGTCCCAATTACCTTTTCTCTGTTTTCCCTAAAGTGCTTTCTCATTTTCTTTCCTTTTTACTTTTTTTTTTTTTTAAGCAATACTACCTTTAGTTAGCATAACAAGTAACAGAATTGCAGGATGGGCCAGATTGGAAGGAGCCACCCTAAGGCCAGTTTCAGTTCCAGCTTACAGCTTTTGAATCTGAGATAACTGTCTCCTGATTTATAGGGATGCAGTGGAGAATGGAAATGAGCCAGTAGCTGAGAGCTCCTCTTGCTGGAGCTGTGACGTGTGACACCAGTCAGCTAAGGGGTTTCTTTTGGCAGAGACTTTTACAACTGCAGAGTTGCTGGATATATCCAATTCTCTGAAAGAAATCACTAAAACAAAAAAATTACACAACTAGCTTGCTGGAATTGCTGTTTAATCAAAATAAAAATGCTGGAGTAACTATAAAATACTGGTTTTGCTGACTGAATATAAAATGTCATTAGGAGATAGTCGAGGAAGATAAGCACTATGGTCACAAAAAGAACCAATATACTGGATTGGCTGGGATGGAGTTCATCTTCTTTGTGGTGGCTTGCATCGTGCTCTCTTTTGGGTTTGTGACCAAAGCAATGTTGATGACACCCCCATGTTTCAGCTATCACTGAGCAGAGCTTGCACAGCCTTGAGGGTTTCTGCTTCTCATGCTGCCCCAGCAGTGGCTGTGGGCACTGGGAGCTGGGAGGGGACACAGCTGGGACTCATGATGTGCCCAAAAATAAAACCTAGGAGAGGGGAAGAGCAAGGGAGAACTTTGGGGGTTTACCTTCCCAAGTAACACCAGTGGTGGCTGTGCGCCTGTCTGGCCATGGGAAGAGCTAAACGAATTCTTTCTTCTTGCTCTACTTAACACACACATCTTTTGTTTCACCTGTTATTTTGTCTTCATCACAATACACAGGTTTTCCCACTTTTGCCCTTCCCATTCCACCCTGTCCCACCTGGGGAAAGGTTAGCAAGGGGCAGTGTGAAGCTGCTGTCTTCAAGGATGGATACTCCACATGCTCCCTGGTCCATCTATAATTTTGTTTGGAAATAGTTCATTTAAAATATTAAGAATACTAGATATAGCATATTTGAACATACTTTTCCCCCCAGAAATTTAGGTAGCATTGCTTTCTATTTCTATAAACAAAATTTCAACCTTAAACTTGCTTTCAGTAGGTTAAAGCTTTTAGACTAATTATAGCTGATTTTGAAAGCATATATTACATGTAAAATATTGGTTTCTTATCCTCTTGCTCCAATCAAGCTGCTCTAGAATATTTTTTTCTTCATTTTCTCTATTTGCTGTCTTTAGTGACCTTGAAAGTATAATGGCCCAAACTCTGTTCTGTCATACATGGGATTGATGCCACTAAAAATAGGTCTTTTTTCAGTGATCTTCACAGGGGCTTTGGTCCAGTTTCCCAGCAGTGCTGCAGAAATCATGCACCTGCTCCCATCTCTGGTGCATCACAAACTCAGGTATAAATGTTCCATGGAGAGCAAAAGTGCAACTACTATTACCTTTTAAATTAAAGAAAAAAAAAAAAAAAAAAAAAAAAGGAAAAAAAAAAAGGAAAAAAAAAAAAAAATTA
>JAOTQP010001652.1:10311529-10322848 GCA_026413545.1 Cichladusa arquata
TACTGTGTGGTGTGCACACTTTCTCCTTAGATTTAGGTAGATTTCTGTGCTTTCACTGCTGCACTCCTAACACCCCTTTCATGGTGGAGGTCCTGTTGTGCCATCATCAGAGGAAGATACCTACCTTGCCTCTCCCACATAATTCCTTGTGCTCTGTCAAAAAAACAAACACAGGAAGGCCCCTGGGGATGGAAAATAAAGATTTTAAACAAGAAATATGGCTTGCCATGGCCCAATAGATTTGGATCCAGATTTTCCAAAATTCAGAATTATTTCAGAGCTGAGTGCTTACCCCACAGCTACTTCTAATTTGGAAATTACTCTCCTCTGTGTTTTTTATCTCCCAAGGTTCTCTTAATATCTAGTAATTTTAAACTATGCATTGCCAGCTCTACTGGCAACTTTCCCTTTGCACATATTCCATTAATAACTTCTACTTATAGGAATAAAGTAAAAAAGCAATAAATTCAAGCTTTCTTTCTCCCACTGTGCAGTCCACTCCCTTGCACAGAGTTCAGCTCTCAGTCCAGACCACCCACATCATGAATGAATGTTCTGATCTTGCCCTCCAACCACCTGGAACTGGATAACTGCCTTTTAAAATAGACTACACCCTCTTTTACTTCCTAATGTCTCAGGTATATTTTTCAGTACTTGAAGCCTTTGCAGAGAAGACTAATATCCTCTCTGCTGCTATAATTATTACTGCAATGTTTACCATTGGGGGAAAAAGGAAAAATACAGGATAAAAGCTATCAGCACACAAAATTTCCACTGAACTCAAATTACACCTCATTATACATTTCTGCACAACAAGAAGGTTAAGCTTTTGATAGGGAAAATGAGGAATTAGGCTTGCACACCTCTAATTCGTGCAATTCTGGAGTCTGCAGAAATTTGGGGTACATAAACTCTTGGCTCAGAGCACTTGGGTGTTACTGGTTGGTTCTTGAGAAGAAACTGGTTCCTTCAAACTGCAAAAACATCTTGTTTTTTGGTGATTTAAGCCTTAAAAATCTGTTCTGGAGAACTGGCATCTCTCAGGGGCTGTTGTCACTCACATCTCTCTTAGATGCTGTACAAGAACCAGCATTGTCTTTCTTTGGCCTTCTGCTCTGAGACAGGTGATGCTGAAGGGAATAGCCAAGCTTGGCAAGGTTGGGATGAGAGACCTGAGGAGCAGTGCCATGAATGGGAGGATCAGTGAAATGTTTGTAGTCACAGGTTTGTAGTCTGTCTAAATTCCCCACTCCTTGGCATACCCACAGAGAGCAAGAAGCATGCTAGAATGATACAACTGTAATATAATTATCAAAAGATACTTAAAAGGTCCATTCCCATCTGTCTAACATCTTCAGAGATGAGTGCTAGGAAGAAAATTATCATCTGTGCTCTGAGAAACAAAGAACTTTAATCTGCTGGGAGTGGGCCTGGCTGCAGGCAGAAAGAGGGGTCCTGCTCAAGGAACCACAAACTCATGAAAAATGGCAATGATCCATGGAAATACCATTATTACAAGTTTCTACCTAAGAGCCTGCATTCCTACACACTGTCACAGCATCAGCAACCAGGATCATCCACCATGTCTCTACTTTGCACCTGTGTGACACTCAGAGAAAACAGCAGATTTTTTTTAGAAAGTAGTTTTTTCTGGTGCAGTGCAGAAGGGAGAAGATTAAGGAAAATAAGAAACTGCTGATAAAGACATCACATATGAAATGCTGATCAACACCTCACTACATAAATAAAAGATCATTTGCTATAAATGATGGGCTTTGATCTTGGAGTCAAAATTCAGCCATGGTATAACCTCAATCATTGACCCAAAGGATTTGTTTGGCTTTTATTTTTTAAATGTTCTCATCTTGTTTCTGGAAAAAAGAAATGATAACAGATTTGCAATGGGCCTGACCTACATTCTTCAAGTTTATAATGGCCCAGCCTAGTCCACATTCACATTCCAGTGTCTCCTCCTGGACAAACCTTCCAGATGTGTTTGATATACTGGTTATGCTGCTGCACTGCAAGTGCTGTGCTGAGGTTCCTTAATCACAAGCATGAGTTTTCATTTAATTTGGGATTTTGCCTCCCAGTAAACTCCTCTTTCCACAGTGACAAAGCCAGTTCTACAAGGTGCAATCTGGAAGAAGCCCTTTGATTTGAGGTTGATTCCCTGCCAGGATGGGAGGAGTCAGTCCCTGCTGCATTTGCATCAGCAGGAGATAGGGGCTCAGAGGATTGCAGACCACCATCAGCCAAAGGAAGGGAGGAGGGAGAAACACAAATAAACCTAGAATTTTCCAAATTATTCCCTCATTGTACCCTGCCTTATCTGTTTTGTCTTTCAGATTAAAAACTCCATGTTTTCATAACGTCTTTTAATCAGTTTTAAAGAAAAATTCAGCTCCCTGTGCTGTCAAGTATCTAGAAAATATGTTAGCTATTCCTAAGACTAATATTTTAATTTTTTTCCTGTCATTATTCATGCAGGAAGCTAAACAGTATTTAAAAAATGGGTTAATTAATACAGTTTTCCTAACAAGTCTAAAAACATAACCTGTTTTCCCAGACTGGATAGATGCTTATTGCAACATTACATTTTCAACTTCATTCCACTGCTTGCAAGAAATGTACTTTGGAAAAGTTCTCTTAAGAAGTGAGAAATTTAAAAATGCTGGCTTCATCGATGTTTGCAGACAGAACACTTCCCTTTGCTTAGTGGTTGCCAAGAGCTTTTATCCACTGAGAACACAGACACTTCCATAGGCTCAGTTTGCTCACAGGTATCTGTACATTTTGAGATTCCCCACAGTTACCTGACTACAGAGTGATTCTCCTACAAGACCATCCATATAAATGGAAGCTAACATATTGCCAAGCAAACTTTATTAGATTAAGTGGCTACTGAAGGGGAGGGGGATTAAAACATTTCTAAAATCATGAAAATTAATTTAGGCTACTAGATGTAAATTTTACAGCACTGACTCCCTTGCTTCTCTTTATGGTGTGACCCTTGCTTAGATGTCAGCCTGAGATGAGTCTGGAGATAAAATACTGTGATAACATACTACCTTCCTTTCTAGTAACTGGTAACTCACGGTATTCTTTATGTTCATATTCAGATATGTTTTCCATAACTGTGGTGGTTTTTTCCTTTCATAGCCCTCAGACCTTCCTTATGCCCTTCTGTAGTACTCTGCTTTCTCAGCTGCACAAAGATTTCTGATTATAAGCACTATCAAACAAACTGCTTTCACTTCTCCTCTGCTTGTCCCCTCCCACATTGCTATGACAATTTTTTAATAGTAATTTCCATTGCCATATCTAAAGCAATCAAAGTGTACATCTGTGGCTGCTCAGGTTTGGAAATGGTCTATTTTTTCTAGCACTGTTGCTAACATTAGTGTTCTTTATTTTACTAACCAGAAGGCAGAGAAGGATACTTGCCAGCACCACATTTTACATTATCCAATTTTCATCCTTCCAACAGCATTACCTTCTTGTAATTCCCATTCATCAGGCCCTGTAGAAAAAGCAAGCCTTTTGTCAGGGATTTTGAGATGTCATATTTTTAATTTTAACACTAATTTTTGTAAGGAGAACTAGCTGAACACGTTATTTTTTCCCCAGTTTCTTTGGAATGTCATCCTTGGCTGGCCATATATGATTCCAAGCCAGCTGAATCTGCTATTGATAGTGACTTTTTTCTTGCCTTCTACTTTTATTTAGAATAAGTCATCAATAACTCACCAATTTTGGTTTTGCTGGATGGCTCCTCACTATCTGATTTTATTGACTCAAGTATTTGTTGTGGTGTGCCAGTGACTGACAAAAAGAAGAGCATGATGTTTTAATGTCATAACTTGTCAGCTGCTGATGGCAAAGAAGGGATGAGCTCAGGGAGACTCCTGGAGATTGTTTTTTCTGAGGTCAGTGCTGAACACCCCTTGCTTCAGACCTCTCCATAGCACTCCCTGCCCTTTTTGGTGACACATTTATTGTTTCATAGCAATCATTTGCTCATACTCAGGGATGGAGGTTAGGGTTCTGTACTTCACTTCACTTCACTTCACTTCACTTCACTTCACTTCACTTCACTTCACTTCACTTCACTTCACTTCACTTCACCCCACCTCATCCTGAGTACAGGTCACTCCACTGAACAGAAATTTGCAGGCAGTATCAAAGAATTCATGCAGTTGTTGCAACTCCTCTGCTCATATCTCCTCAGGGAGAGCATCTCCTCTCATCCAGCAGGCTCAGCAGTCCCCAGGCACCTATGCAGCTGCACAGGGCCAGGAGAGACCAATTTTTTGTTTACTGTTCACAACAAACTTTCTGGTATGTTCTCTCTGCCTGGTGCTTTTCCAGGCTCCCTTCTCAGATGGGAAGATCCTGTCTGGAGGCTCTTGAGGCTGGGTCCAGATGTGCTCCTGCTGGGGACTGAGCAGGCACAAGTTGTCACTGTGATCCAGTGTGCATTTTCCATCAGGAAATAGCAGGTTCAAAACCCTCACAGCTTCCTTCCTCCTTCAAGGAGCAGGTGCCTGCCCTCCAGATCCAGACTTTTTCTTCTGACCTCCCATACCATAAATTTTCTGCTGAGGCCATCAAAGTGATCTGCAGCATCTCCAACTCTCCAACAGGACTTCAACACTCACTGGGTTCTTAGCAGAAATACACTGTTTTCCAGTTGAGTGTGACCAAAAAAAAGCTCTCTTCTCTGCTCTGTTGTTCTTATGGTGGTCCTCTGCATATCCACTAACTGAGGAGAAGAAACTCCCTCTATTCCACACAACTCTGTTCTACATCTGTACATCTATACATAGAACATCTATAAATATGAGCTTCTCTCACACAGAAACTTCGTATTGAATACTGTGGTATTAATTATGTGCTTGCAGAAATTCAGAAGAGTCCAGTGCAGATGTCCCCAAAATTTCAGTGCAGATGTCCCCAGAATTTCCTTCCCCACGTGTTTGGTTCAGCACTGTCATAGCACAGCCTGCAGCCTGGCTGTGTGCCTTCCCCAGTACAATTTGTCATGCATTTGTCTTGCAGGGGGAAAGTCTCATCACCCAGTGGCACACATAGGTAATTTTATTCTTAGGAGTCTGCTTTGGTTTATTTTGTCCCAGTGGGGAAAAAAGGACTTTGTAGATCCCACTGTGTAAAGACCCCTTTGCCTCAGCAGTGTGTACTGCCACAATGGAGAGGAGGGACAATTCCTTTAGGAGCTCTTCTGCTGGATGCTACTGGAGGAAGTGTCATCCCCTCAGCACGATAACCAGTTGATTTGACCACTTGGGAAAATTTAACAGTACAAACCCACATTTCCCTGTTCATTTTTTCTCTGTAAACTGACTTAAAAATAGTGTGTAGTCACACACCCATGCAAAACACAGATGTCAGTTTTTAACAGCTTTTTTAGCATGTGCATTATGCTGAGGTTTGCTATTTAAACAGAGACCTTATCTGGAATATTGTATCCTTTGCATCACATATGTTTGAAATGCTGACTATTACTCAGAATCATCAGAAACCTTCCTCTGGCTGTTTTCACGGGTTTTAACCCAAGGGGTTTTTCCATGGGTTTCTAGGGGAAGATGCAGAGTTTAAGGCCAGTTTAACTGGGTTCAGAGACCCCAGTTTAAGGCATGCCAAGAAACGTTTTTGTGTCTCCATGGGCCCTGCACGTGTCTGCTTTCTCCAGTGCAGAGGCAGAGATGTGAACCTCCCTTGCCATTCCCTCGTGGCTCAGTCTGGGAGTGTTTGCTCTGATGAGCAGACACTCAGAGGTGCTGAATTGCCCATTTCCATCCCTTATAGCATGGGTTGAGCCTCTCCCTCTGCCCCCCAAACCAGCACAGCCAAAAAACACTGATGCTCTGCGAGGAACAGACAGTGCAGGAGGTGGTACAGGAGTAAGAAGAGGGTGAACTGGGGTGTGGCCCCTGCAGTGGAGCCAGTATCATTAACCAGAATAAACAGATTAATCCACCTAGTTTGGCTGTGATCTGAGCATTTCCAACCAGAGTTGGCATGTTGGTTGTGCTTTGTGGGGGACAAAAACACAGCAAAAATAACCTTTCTTGGGCATACATGATGATTTCAGAGAGCAAACCCTTTAAAAAATAGGGTGTTATCTTTTGCATGTAACACAAATCCCAGATGAAAAAATCAAAATATTTTCCACCTACTTGAATAAGCCTGAAAGGAAAGATTTAATTGTCACCTGCCAGTCAACAGAAGGAAGAAATCACATCTAAATCTGATTAGACCATGACTGTACCTTTATTAACACAGTCCTTCTGGGCAGAGCTACTAAGTGAGGGGTTAATAAGTAGATAGGAAAACAAAACTGGTGACAGAAAAGAGGAAGTCAAAGGGAAAGGTTAAAAAAAAAGATTGCACCAGAAGAAAATTTACTGTACAGAGAATAAAAAGTGAAAGTTGGACTCTGGGACTTCTTCTTACAGTCCTAGGAAAATGAGGAGAGGCAATATGAACATAGGAGCAGTGAACTGAAAACGGAACAAGGGAAGATAATGATAGAATGGTAGTCCTGCAGATATTTTAGGGAATCTTCTGAAGTATTTGAAATGCTGACAATGACCAAAGGTATATTAAGTGACACACTGTCAGAAACCTTTCTTTTAGATAACCATCCTGCTCATCCCTTGAAAAATCCCAGAAAGCAGAAAGGCTTTCTAGACAGTTCTTATATCTCATAGATAGGTATTAATCTAAGAGAAAATTTAATATTTTGTAAAAACAAGTCAGGCTTTGCTTCCTGAAGGGTCAGTTAACGAGCTTGGGGAACCAGAGTTCAACCTGAGTACCACACACTTACTCTCCAACCCCAAAGAGAGGAAAAATATGTGGTTTTGCTTTTTTTTTGTTGTTTGCCTTTCCTGTAAGAGGTTCAGGGAACATTCTATAACATCCCTTGGTGAAATGTTGTCTCTGCCATTTCACTAAGGGACAAGAGCACAGAGCTGATCTCTCTTCACTAGGGAAGGAGATAATTTTGAGGTTAAGGGAGATAGCTACTGGAAAAGAATCCTATTTAATAAAGGAGCAAGCAATTCATTTGGCAGAGCAGGCAAGAAAGGCCTGACAAAGCAACAATAATAGCGTTAACCTCAGGCTGTGTGTGGTCCACAGTTGAAGTGTTTTGAAAGCCACGGTTTGTCTGTCCTCACTGAGCAGGGAGAGGGAGAAAAACAACAAACTTTGTGCCATTGCTGCCTGTGAATTTTTCGCCTCGTTACAGGAAAGGCAAAGGAAACTGTGAGGCCAACTCATTCTCTGCTTGAGATTGAACATCCCATTGTTGTGGTCATGGCAAAAACTAAGCAGCGGTTTGGGCTCAATAGACCCCACCCTAAGTTGTAGATTTCACCAAGAATACCCCGAGTTTAACGAATAATTCGCTCCTTTAATCATTGTTTTCCAGGGGAAATTTAATTTCAAAGATGTATTTATAACTGAGTGAAATCCTAAGCTATGCAAACAAAACGATTATTGTTTGAAATAATTCCCGTCTTGTTGGGACGAGGTCCAGAAGTCATATTTTGTCAGAGCCAAACTGCAATGGAGAGACTGGAATTCTCTTCCAAACCTACAAATCCACAGCTTCAAGGGCCAAATCCTGCCTTCAGCTCCACCACTGTATGGTCAAAGCTACTCCACTGACTTCACATTTGGCCCTATATGTGGAAAACAAGATTTCACCTCCATGACATGTTTTGCTCAATTTCTTCTTGGATTTCTCTTTGTCCATTTTGCTCCCAGATTTAAAAACAAGACTTTAATCCAGCCAGTAGATTAACTCAAGCAATAAACAGTCCATATACCATGGCCCAAAAAGCCAGTAGAATTTGGAATGTGCTGGTGCCTGGAACTGACGTCCAAAGCCCACCCCAGCCACTGTTTTGCAGTGAGCCTACAGGGCCTCAGGACAGAGGTTTGTCAGGGTCTGAACTCCTCTTGACCTGCCCACAGCTTTGTTTTACTTGGTTTAGCTGCCACAGCCATTTATCTAATTGACCAGACATCTATGGCTAATTTATTTGACTTTTTGTATGGTGCAACCAGTTTTATTTAGACAATAGTAACAAGCCATGACTCCATGGAGAATGAGTTACTGACATCACTGTGCAGTACAGAGAAATAGAAGTCTACTACAACAGCAGAGGCACTGAGAAATAGAATACAGCACAGCAGGGTAAAGGCACAGAATCATGGAATCATTAAGGCTGGAGAAGTCTTAAAAAATCATTGAGTCCTATCATTAACCCCACACTGCCACATTCACCACTAAACTATGTCCCCAAGTGTCACATCCACAAGGCTTGAATACTTCCAGACTGGTGACTCCAGCACTTCCCTGGGCAGTCTGTTCCAATGCCTGACACCCTTCCAGTGAAGATTCCCAACATTCAGCCTAAACCTCCCCTGGAGCAACCTGAGGCTGCATCCTCTTGTGCTGTCCCTTGCTACCTGGCAAAAGAGATTGACCTCCCCCCACCTGGCTACAATCTACATCAGGGAGATGTAGGGAATGAAAAGGTCCCATAAACCTCCTTTCCTTCAGGTTAAACTGTCATGGGGTGATTTGAGGATCCCTGCCTGGGTGCAGTTTAGAGCAGAGGTGCTGACAGTCCTTACCCAGAAGCTGGCATGCTTATATGTCCCATGGGATTAAGGAGACCCTGACATGAAGCATCCTGATAGTATTAACCACCAAAGAAAGTCCATCAAAACAAATAATTTCCATAGGGGAATTGCAGAACACTTGCTGATGATTTTCCTACTCAGCTGACATAGAGACTTTAGTTTGCCACTTACATTCTTAGTGTATCACACATCTACCTTGTTATCAGAAGTAAATTCCACATCCACCCCTGCACAGTCTGTTTTATGAGCATGAGTGCAAACAGCGTCTTGCATGATATAAGTTGGTTTATGTGGGAACACATGGGTTACTATTGGTTACCATGCATTAAAAATGAAGTTAAATCAGAAGCATTGTTTAAAAAAGAAATAACAAAAAAGTTTAATTTTCACCATTTGCTTGCTCTTATTTTGTGAATGAGTTAGCTATGTCATGATGTAAAGATGTGTATTGAGCAGCTATTTTCTGTTCATTCTGCTCCTTTTTCAGATGCATTTCTAGGCACATTCCAGTATTGATACTTCCATGATCTGAGAGAAATAAGAATTACTAATACACTCAGAACAAACCTACACTAGTTCCACATTTATTTTTAACTGGCTCCCTGAACATTGAGGACTTATCTGACCCACTTGCTTTATCAACAATATGGGCTTTAATGTTGCTGGTAAGAACAGTGCAAAGTCATCCCCTAAGGAATGGCTAGGGATTGTTTCCTCCTCCATCATGAGATGGTTTAACATCATACCCAGCCTCCATCAAACACAAATAATAAGGGACATTTATGTGCTTATTGATGTTGCAAAAATGGTTTACACTCGCATGCAGAGAAGATACCACTTGGCTTAGCACAGCAAGTAGGACACTAGTCCCTTAGCTGGGGTAAGCATTCCATGCTCCTGGCTCCTGGCCCAACACCAGAACACTTGATTATAGTGCTCTTCTGTGTACTGAGATGTAGAAGATGAGAATGAAAACATTCCCTGATTGAATTCTAACAAGGATTTATATTCAGCTTAACCTGAATTTATGTTCAGCCTAACTGGAATTTATAGATCACACTGGTAGACCAATTAAAAAAAAAAAAAGGAAAGTATTTTAAGTTTCAAAAAAATGCTCAGGAGTGTTACTCAATAAGCAAAACTGCTGACATTTCTAGCACCTCACATGTTTGTTTTTAAACATTGACAGATAGTGATGAGAAGATGACTACATCATGAGTGATTCATTCCAGAAGTGACTTCCTTCTGGGTGAAATTACCATTCAGACAAAATACAGAAAAAAATTGTGCAAGAATTTTGACAAACCACAAATATGAGTGCCTCATAAGGTATTACAGAACAAGGGCCTATTTCTTCATTTCTCAAGTCTAATTGAGAAATAGGATTGGGGGTTTTGAGTTAATGTTGTTTAAATAGATGGCTGGAGGGCATCCATATTTTCCTAATCTTTCTCACTGAGAAGAGAATGGAACTTTTTAATTTATCGTGAGATTTTATCATTTATGAAAGCAATGCACATCATTGGGGAAGAGATATCACATGGAATACTAACAGATGACAATTATATACAATAAAACATTGCCAGAAAAAATGAAGGGAGTTCAAGTTAAAACATACCTAGTCAAATCACATTTCAGTAATAGTAGTTTTCTCTTGAGATTTGCTAGCTATAGTGGAAATCTGCAGGAACTGAGTAATAGCAAGAGGCAAAAATCATGCTCCAAGTGCCTTAGATTTCACATTCAGAGATTCACAGAATGGTTAAAAAAAATTAAAAAGGAGAGATGGGGATGGGAGGGGAGAGGAATGACAAAAAGTAGAACGTAAAACAAAAACCAAACCTTCTGAGGTTTGCATAATTCCAAGATTAAACCTTTTACACTTAGATATAGGTAGATGCTTTCAAATAAAGCAGATCAACTGAAGCTAACCCTATGATTGATGCAGAATAGCTATAGCTATTTCTCCCTTTTCTGTTTGTTTCTAATGCTTTTGCTCACTGCTAACATGAATATCCATTACCACAGTGAAAACAGATACAGAAGTAGATTATGTAACCTCCAGTAAATAAAATATAAAGAAACATAGTTATACAAAATTCCAGCTAAAAAAAAAATGAAATAATCATCTTAAGTTATGGAGGATTATCTGAATCACCTGATCACATCTTAGACTCCTCCAGAGCTCTAGTAACTATAAATGCTGCACTTCAAGCTCAGAGTGTTCAAAATGAATGATGTATGCTTGTTTCTATAATTATCTTTCTATTCCCTAGTGGCCTAAAGTTTCCTTCATCTCTCTATACTTTGCTATCCTCCCTCAGGGTAACATACAATTCCTCTCCATACCCACAAGTTCTATATTGTGGTGAAGCCTTGTAAAGGTAAATGCCTTGTCAAGCCTCTAAAGGGGGGAAATGATACCTTGGGTTTTAGCTTTTATATTTTTCAGATTCTCTGCTTCTTGGTGTGTAACTCTGCCACTTGATATTAGGTGTTAGTAAGTTCTCTTCACAGGGGAGTTAGACAAAATAATCCCTTCCCAGCCAGAGAGTCAAGGACAACCATTACTCAAAAAGCAGAAACAACCTCGAAGGGGAGGGGGCAAGCCAGGGGGTTGAGACTTCATAACCTGGG
>JAOTQP010001652.1:10322948-10372763 GCA_026413545.1 Cichladusa arquata
AAAGCATCTGTTGGGGAGCTGCCTCCTTTTTTTTTTTTTTTGTCTTTTTTTTTTTTTTTAATAAAGTGCGTGCTATTCCACGAACTAAAATATATTTTAATTAATTTCAGGCATCAGAGCCTGTCATATTTAAGGACCTCATTTTTCAGTAAATTGTTACCATGATTGATTCTGCTTTAGGTGCCAAACCTGGCCCTTATGTGTGTGAAGGCAATGAGGAGGAAGGAGTCTCCATTACCAACCTTTCCACTTGCATGGCTCACACAGAAGTGAAATTAAATTTCACTCTGTGCCTTCCTCCCTTTCCTCCTTCCCACCCTAATTATGAAAGAGAAAGCAAAGAAATGTGTGGGAAAATAACTTTGCTAACAAAGTATTTTGAAAGGCTGATCAAATGATAAATTATAGATCTATATGGAGCTTAGGAGTCATCTTTCTGAACTTTTGTCCACAACCAAGGAATCTCAGACCCTTTTGGAGAAGAGTGGAAGTTGGTGCAATCAAATGTCCACATGCTGACACGCGTCTGGAAGAACACAGAAGTATGAGATTAAGCAACAAACACTGTTTTTCAGCTCCACACTCATTACTGGAACTGGACAGACTTGCATGTGCAGGGAAAGAAATAGAAAATAATCCTGTCCCAGAAAATTTATTCCTTTCCTATGCATATGAATTCAGAAACCTATGACATGATTTATTGTTTCCTTAATGGAAATTAAAACTAAAATATGTTATTACAAATATTTCTTTCAGGCAATAATGTTAGAGGTACAGAAGCAGCTGAAGAGAATGATCAGTGATCAGCACTTATAAGTAAGGTAAATAACTCTTGGGAACTACCTAAGGAAAATATGTTTTCTTATGACACATTGCCTCAGGGTTCACACCCTAACTCTGGTTTCTATTGAAAGTGCAGATATGTTTGATCAAAAATTTAGCAAGGCTGCCTTTCCATATCAGAAACATATTCCTCTCCATTAACTGCATTCCCATCTGCTTTTTATTCTGGCCTTGTTCTTTTCTGTCCTCTAAAGCTTTGGCTTGCTTTATATAATTTCACAGGGTTGTGTGTGAAGGAGTTTCTATTTATTGTTGGTGTTGTCATTACTATTGTGGTTAGGTACACTTTCACAGGGATTGGGGATGCTGAGCAGAAGGCAGAGGGTGGGAAGCAAATGACAAAGTAGTTGGTTGCTTTGCAACTCTTCCTACAGCAGAATCTGTCCTGCCTCTTCCCACTTCTAGTCAAGAAATAGGAGTCCAAAAGTTTATCATGCCCCAAAGAAGATGGCTGCTGAGATGCACTGCTGCACATGACTGCTCTGGGTTTCACCTAAGGTACAAGTCACTGAAGGTTACCTTCCTCCCTTGGCTTCTTGTAGCAAAGCATTCATCTACAAACAGCTGATGGGAGAAACAGAAAAAACTTTGGGAGAAGAAAACTGCAGCAGACAAAGTTTTGTTGTCACTCTGCAGAATCTCAGGTTGTTTGACTGTAGAAATCTATTATTATTTTGATGATTACATTATTTTCTGCTGGGATTTTCTTTGCAACAACATTGCTTCATTGCTTGTCACTGTCATCACTTGTTTTTGTGCATGGAAGACTCAAGGGCCCATTTCTCTGTGCTCTCCTACACCCTTTTTTCCTTCTGAGAACATTCAGGAGCACAGGGATGCCCAAGCAGATCCAAGGCTGCTCGACATAAATGCAGCCAGATTTCAAGTTCACTTGGATGTAGGTGATAGGTTGATCTTCTCCTCTTCCCCAGATTAAAAAGGAACATGATTCACTGTGTTTCAGTAAATTTACATGAAGAGAATTTACCTAAAAAGCTCATACAAATCTTGTGCAATTTATGAAGCACAATTTTTAAAGTGAGAAGAGGGTGTTACTAGCAGAGAAATGTCAGGTAGGGCTTTAAAAGGTATCGCTTCTTCTTCAGTTGTGTTTTAAATACATATTATTAATGAGATTCCTAAATGTATTGTTGCTAGGGAGGTCTCTAGTACAGATGGTGTGAGATAGTCTCAAATGATCCCATCAGGAATACTTGCTATTTACTTTGCATGGTTGTACCAAGCAGATATCTCTGTGTTAAAAGGGCCTGAAAATTACTCTCCCCCTAACAGGAAATAAACTCTTCCAAAGTTTTGTCCAGGAGGTAATAGGAGAAGAAAGGCACTGGGAAGCCCTGAGATCCTGGCTAGGACATTTCAGGAAGAAACAAGACAGGATTATTATTTCAATACCAATAGTGGTCTAAAATAAAAATTCAGGATAGAAAATTATACTCCAAACATTCCGTGATATTCCAGCTAGGTTTTTACTCGGTTCAAGGACCATGCCAGAAATTGCTATAGTGCTTGTCAAAAGAAACAGTCATGATCATTTAGGCAAAATAATTGCCCTTGACATTTCCTTTCCCAATGAATAGTCTTCCTCCTGAAGAAAGCAGGCTTCCTAATGGTGGCAGTTCTCCAAAATGGTATAGAAGTGCTTATTCATTAATGATGTGATTATCGTTGGAAAATCCGTATTATGTCAGATTTTTGCTATTATGAGTCAATTCCAAAAAGCCCAGTGTTGATTTCTTTCACCTAAAAGAACTGATTACTTGAATGAGGAAAAAAAAAAAAAAAAAAAAGAAGAGAAAATCTGTCTTAGCAGGGAGCAATTAATCCATTTTGTGGATACATCACTTGGTCCTTTATCCCTATTCAAGTCAGGTGCGGTCTTGGCCCCTGGATATTCACGTTTCTGGTATGTTTTACCCACTTCAAACCTCAGAGGAGAGATTTGCTGCTTCCTAGAGCTGTCTGCTTCTTCAAGATGATGTTCTTCCTCTGGCATTTTCCCCAGATTTGAACCTTCACTTGTGAAACCCTCCACCACCAGGTGTTTGCAGTGTGCACTCCAAAGCCCATACAACTGGTACTAATAAGGGTATTCAATTTTTAGCCTTCTGTGGGTGAAACCGTGTCTGATACAGTGGTGATTCTTGTGTGGAGAGAATCATAAAATCACAGAATAGTTTGAATGGGAAGGGACCTTCAAGTCATCTGGTTCTAGTCCCCACACCACACCTTCCACTTGAGCAGGCTGCTCAGAGCCCCATTCAACAAGCCTTGGGTACTTCCAGAGATGGGCACCCACGATTTCTCTGGGCAACCTGTGCCAGTGTCTGAGCTGACACTAAATCAGAAGCTATTGTGGCATTTTTAGGGACCATGGTACCACTAGGACATGGCCCCACTGAGATTCAGAGGTCCTATGAGGGATCATCTGCCTTTTCTTCCTGTTTTCTTTGGGTTTGGTCAATCCCTCCTGGGACAGACATTTCTAGTCTAGTGAAAGCTGTGGCACAAAACTGCCCTGGAGCTCCTCCAGCACTGCACAGCCTCTTCAGAAGTCACCTCTATGTCTTCTTACAGCAATTTGCCTCCTAAGCCCTAAGTGCCACAGCAGACCTCAGGGTACAGGGAATTCAGTGGGACAGAAAGAGGAGTCCTGAAAATCTGGATGCAAAGACAGCACAACATCTCTTTGCCCTGTATGAGGAAAAAGGTTATGTGGTTACCACTGCTTTATGTGGAAAGATCTATAAATTACAAAAAGCAATGTACAACATCACGTAAATCTACCACTCTTTGTACTGATGTGCTGCAATAGCACTTAATTGTTTGGGTATCATTTGGCATAATGCACAGTTACAATTTTGATTATCCCTTAGGATATTCCCTATCACCAAGGAAATGTGGATTGTGTATCATTGCATGGATACATATCTGCCCTCCCACAAGCTGCACTGCTGCATCAGCACTAGCAGGTCTGCATGTCCAGAACAATATGACCACAAAGGTTTTGCAAACCTTCATTAATTGTTTCAGTGCAGGAAAAAGCCATAAATAAATAGTATTGACTATTTCAGTCTTCTAAGCTCATTATACCTGCGGATACTGAAAAGGTTTTTAAACCCAGGGGATTATACAGGGCAAAGTTCCTTCTGTAATGCTCCAGAAGATTACAGGAATTTAGTTATAGATGTACTCACATATGCATCTTAGTGATGTTCCATCCTATTGCAGTGATTTATCAATCAGAGTGACACTCACTCTAGTGGATCTCCTAGAAAGCTGCTGATGTTTTACACTGTGTTATTTTGCCAAAGTTGTGCTGCTGATTCCCATGGCATCTGGGCCTTTCTGGTGTGGGAGGTCTGCCTTGGTCAGTGATGGTTTATGAATGGTGGTGTAAGAAGTTGCACTGTAATTATGTCACATGCATGCAGAGCCCTACACTCTGCAGGAAGGCATCCCAAACTACCTGGTGTTTATTGGTTCTCTCTCTATATGCAAGCTGAGGGAGCTGCTCTTTTTACTTTACCAAGCCCACACTTCTGGAGCTGAAGGTCACAAATTCCAAAAAACCTTGATCACAACATGGTGCAAGCCTGTGTTTGTTCCTGCAAATAGACTCAGGTACACCATACTGCAGCTGGGAGTCTAAATGGAAGACTGATCCGGGCATTTCAACCACATTCTGAAATATTTTTCATGTGTGATCCATCTATCCCAAGCAATTTCACTTCCCCATCTCTGGTGTTGTCTAGGCACTTTGACCAGGAAACAGCAAACACAGCATCTTTCTCATTTTCCTGTTTTCCTCAGAGAATCTTAGGAAATTGCAATTGTTAGAAGTTGAGTAACAGCTTGCTTAGACCAAAAGACCAAACTTTGCACCATGATATGGTCTCTCATTTCAATTTACACTTTCTCTTCATGCAGTTTTGAGAAGCATGTCACGTGCTTTCCCCCTCAGTTTAGTAGAGTGCAAAATAACTTCAGTTCCTACTAGCTTCAACAAATTGCAGGGCATTTCTTCTTATATGCTGAGATTCTAACAGCGGCTGTTGAAACTGGCAGATTCATTGTTGTGCATAAACCTTTTAGTGGTTTAAGTTTTCAGTCCCCTTGCATTGGGCTTTTCACAGTGTGTTAAGTAGAATAAATACATCTATTTGCAAGTCTATCTCTTCTGGTTGTTCATGCAAATGCAGGGCAGAAAGACATTCCCCACCTCAAAAAATTTATGACCTAAGACAAAAAATCCCATGGGCAATACAAGTACTGCTCTCCCCTTCAGTTTACAGCTCTATTTATTTTCTCCCATTCTTACTTTTGATTTTTACCTTGTCTTTCTCTTTGTTTCACTAATTACAGCATCCACCTGCCCTAAAAAAAAAAAAATACATGTTCCTTACTTGCATGCAATGTGGCTTTGGGAATGCTGCATCTAGGTTGTTGCAAAATAAAATTAAAACAAAAACACTGCCGACCATTAGTATCAGTAGACTCTTAAATTATTTTCTTTCATGCTCTGTTTTTATTAGACATTTAAGGCACTTTGTTCTTATTAAGATTACAGGATGTTGCAACTAATGAAAATAAGCCATTGGAACAACTTTGACATCACTTTCAGGAACAGTTCACATTACATAAACCTGTTTTATGAGAATCTCTAATTATACATTCATAAGAAAATATGAACTACATACAGTTTGTATGAACTTCAATTTTCAGCCAGAAAATTTTAGTGTGGAAGCTGGATCATTTTCAAAGGGAAGCTATATTGGACCAGAGTATGGAAGAGTTTAATTTTTTACCCAGAACAGAGCATCTCCTTGCGAACAAAACCATTATTGAACAAAACATGGTGGTGCATATTTCAGTGTTTTGCAGTAAAGAGCCTTAATCCTCCATGGAGATGGAGATGTGTAATCATGGACAGACAAAAAAGTAATCAAGGCCATAAGGTGCAGATGAGATTATAACAGTTTTCACCTTACCACGTGAAGTGATTTCTGATCCCTTTTAACCTTTGCTTACATCATAAATAGGTCTTTATCAAGGCTGCACATGTGTGTAACAAATTAGACTTCAGCTTGTTATCACCATTACTCTCTCTGCCTTTGCTCAGATAGGTATGTTGGGCACTTCTCAAATGGGATTAAGCCCCTCCCTTTTGTCTGCTGAAATTCACCAAGAGCAGGGCCAGGAATAGAGAAATGCATGTGGCAAGGCACCTCCATCCCACAGCACACAGGGGGATGCTGCAGGAGCTGGGAAAGGCACACCAAAGCTGCTCCTTTCCTAGATGAGTCTTGGTGGAGCAGAAATTGTGTGCTCACTGCCAAAAATGAAGGAAAGAAAGAAAGAAAAAAATAAAAAGGAAAATTTTTAGTCTCTTGAAGGCTGTTTCTGTCCCAAGGTACCAAAGCTGGAGGTTTTTTGTGCTACCTGTCCTCTCTCTCTCCCTAAGTTGTTTCCCTGGTGCCTGAAATTTCCATTTGAGTCTTCCCCATTCTGGGCACACAGTCTTCTTCTCCTGCTAAACTGGAGGATGCTGCTCCTGAGGATGAAAACTGTCTAAGTCATTCTTGTCCTAATCTGTGGGAAGACAAAACTTGAGTAAGTCTGCATCACTGAAAAGCCTTGTGCTGCCTCTGTGTAGAAAATTCGCACATTGGAAATATTAAGAAAGAAATCAGGAAATTAGCAGATCAGAAATATTAAGAAGCAATAAAGTATAAATGAGTTTTTCCATTCTCTGGGGAGGTGAATTAACCACAACTCAACTTGTGCTTGCACTTTTCTCTCTATTTTGCGTGAGGATTTTGTTTACACCACTGATCTATAAAGGAAACTCTGGCAACACATGCAGCTTCTAGAGGAACAGGAATACCCAGAGGAAACTTTCAAGCAATCTAAAAACACCAGGAAGAAGGAGCATTAAAAAAAATGTTTACAATAACATTAATAGAGAATTCTAGTAGGTGCTACCCTTAAAAAAACACTGTTAATCACTACTTAGCAAAATTATTATTTGAATTGCTTTTTTCACATCCTATCTCTAAATGTTTTATTTTTTCCTCAGGAAAAAAAACAAAAACCACCAAAACGCACCAGAGGAACATTTTGTGAAATATTTAGTGAATGTGATGAAAAAACCTCCGTGATACCTGAGGTCTGTACCAATGGCCCTAGGATGAACCTCAGAACTGAGTGCCTTTTTCCTACTGTGTAATAGATACTGGGTGGCAGGAATGCCTGTCTGCCTGCAAAAATTACTGTTCTGGAACTGATGCCAGCTCACAGCAAGTGAAGCAACTGGCTCAAGATACAGCTATGCTTTAAAAGTCCATAAGAATAAATATTTCATCCCTAAAATACCAAATCCTTTACTAAAGACTTACATCTCAAAACACACAAAGGGCTGTCTGTCTGTGAATGTCCACAGCAAATATGGACAGCTTACAGATAGGCACAAGTATTCTAGGCAAAATGGTGATGCTAAGTCCTTTAAAATATGATTTAATAGTCTTTAGTAGGGGTAGATGAACCAATAAGTAGAAAACATTTATTTGGGGTCTAATGTAGCTCTTACACTTGATCAGAAGTTTCCTGTAAACAGTTTAACTCATTTTTTTGCTAATTGTTTTGATTTTGCTATGAATTGTTCATGTTTACTATTCATCCATCAATACTGGAGTTGTGTGGCTAATCAAGTAAGTAATATTTTTATTTCTTTTCACCTTGGATGACCTTGTGGACAAGGTGATGGCCTGATCAGTCAACTGGAATATTGTTAGTCTTCAGAAAACACTGGTGGATAGAGGGATAGAAATGGGAGATGGTTTTTAAGAAATTTCAGTCTTTGCTTTTAAATATAAGTAGAACATTCTATTTACTCATCTGTAATTTAGAAGCATTTCCCCCCATCCTTTATGTTAAAATGAAAACATTTGTTTGTGGCTGGAAAGAAGCAAGGGGAGTGTGTGGCATTTCTATTTCATGACTGAAGAATGGACAAAGCCTCCCAACACTTCAGCTTAACTCAGAATTGTCAGAGGGGCATCATTTTGTGGCAAGAAGACACAAGAAATAGTTATTATCATAGTGACTTTTACTGAACTCCTTAGGGTTCATCTGAATTTTGCAGTGTTGGAAAGAATGAGTTCACACCTGTCTTAAATTTTTCTTCCCAATTCTCCTCAGATTCCTCTCATCCTGTGTTACTGATAACTCTGTCATCCAGAATTAGTGGAAATAATGCAACAGACAATGAACCCCATCCCTAAATTTTGAACCTGACCATTGATGTTACCTGCCAAGTTACTTGTGATTGTCCCTTCCTCCCCTTTTTTCTGGGCTTGGCCTGAGACATCCTGAGGCAGCAGCTGTGACTCCACTGTCCTCCTGCCACCCCATTTCCCTTACTTGTCTTTGTGCTGTCCCAGACACTGTGTGACCCCAAGTTCATTCTTCCCTGAGAGTGGCACCACAAAGGTCCAGTCTGATTTTGCCTTTGTGTTTTGAGGAGTACAGAAATGTTTGGAGGATGTAGTTGGATCTCAGGCAATACAGAATGTCCCACTCACTTAGCTGAGACATTCTGCTTTGCTCCACTATGGTGCATTCCTGATGAGACAATAATCCCTGCCAGGAAAGCTCAGATTTAGAAGAGAGTTCAGGTCTACAAAAAGGATTTTTCTGATGGGACCAGAATCCAGTGTGAGAACTCTTAAAATAAAACAAAATAATCAAAATTTTGCAAAGAAAAAACCACATTTTTCTCCTGTTTGAAAAGGCAGGAAAGAAGTACACCCTCCTGTTTCATACTTTGGAGATTTAAAATGGTGATCTTAGGTATCAGAGATTGATGAAATAATAATAATGGTGGAAACACGTTTAAATCTCTCTCTTCAGGCTCTGGAAATCTCAGGCCAAAGCACTAAAGATTTTATAAACACCTGCAGAAAAACTGCATCTCACCTCTGTGCTCTGTCCTGTCTTCAGGCAAAGTGTTTGGCTCTGCCTCTCAGATATTCTCATCCAATCTGTAAACTTATTACACCTCCCATCTCCCATCCCTGAGATAGATAGATAGATAGATAGATAGATAGATAGATAGATAGATAGATAGATAGATAGACAGACAGAGGTAAATCCACATTCAGGACTGAGAATATAGTTGCTTTTCTCACCTACACACTATGATTTTCATCTTCCCTAACTTTGCATGTCACAAGCATGGCTGCTTTCCTCTGAGCAAGGTGTCTAGACAGTTTTATGGGCAGGAGCTTCAAGAAGACAATTCACCTAATCACTTTAGCCTTTGGAAGGGATGAGAGGTGTCCCAGCTGTATCTCACTGTTCCCTGTATCTCTCCCTGGCTATAAAGGAGGTGTGGGTGACTGGTTTATATACAAACCCCCATGCTGCAGGTGATTCAGAGGAATCCCAGCCTAGATGACTGGCACTGCTGGATGGAATATTGTGGTAGGAATCCCTGTGGCTGAGGCTGCAGGCAAGTGCCAGCACTGCCCCTGAAGGAAGTGTTACTGCCTTGCATTTCTTATTCTTTCAAGAAGATAAAAGATAAGGAAATGTGTCTGTCTGAAAAGCAAGCACAAAATGAGCACAGAGCATTTCTGATGGAGGCATCCTGGAGTCTGCAGAGAAGGGAATTTGTAGTGGTGCTAATTTCTCTGTGAAGTACCAGATGCCAAAGTGTGAGTTTTGGCCCTAATGTGTCCCTCCCTAGCCTGAGAACATGTCAGAAAGGCACCTCCTTGCCATTGTCTCTATCTTGTGATGGTAAGCCCTTTTTTTGCAATGTTCAGAGCCATTTATGTGTTCATTAGGTGGCCCTCCAGCAAAAAGACTTTTTTTTTCTTTACTGCCTAATTCCCTTGGTTTTGAATGTGTTTTCCCACTGGGTATCAAAGTATTCCAAGACATCTGACTCATTTTTGGTTTAAATTATTTTAAAAACTGAAATTTTGGAGTACTGTGAATTGTTCTTGGATTAATCTCTTAGGGGAAGAGAGGAGCTCTGGCTAAACACCTCTTAACTCTGCTGGCATTCAGACAATTTTCCTTCTCCCTTCAGATATCTCTAGGTAATCTTTTGGTTTCCCTACTTTACTTTCAAAATGCCAGTTGTAATGGACTGTTTAAGCATGGAGATTTAGACAAAGAAAGATAAGAAAAAGCATAAAATCTAGTTGACATAACTTACTATTACATTTGCATTGTAGCCAGAATTATTGAAATTGTTGTATTATATAAAAAAAGCTCTCTAACCAAAATATTCTCTGACATGAGCCTACTTTTTAAACCAGTAAAAAACCCACCAGCCTGCAGTGTTACCATATTTGCTGTCTCTTAGACTTAACTTGTTCCCCGGGATTCTACAATGCAATAAATTTTTCTCTTGGGAGGTGTTCACTACAAATTCCACCTTGTGCTTTTTGAGGACAAACCACTCTCAGCCAAGGAGCCTGGCTGATGCTTCCTTTGACTATTCTCAGCTTTGGAGTATTGGTCTCTTATATGACCATACATTACTTTTTTTCCTGGAAACATGATCATCTCTACAGTGATTTTTATTTCTGTTACAAGACCATGACTAAGGTAGCTGAATGATTAAGTTCCCATTGTGCTGAAGTTGTAAAATGCTTCCCATGACAGAAAAAGTCCACACATTCTCAGTACGTAGGTGCAAAGGTATCGTCCTTATGGAGGGAAAAGCTTCCAATTAATTTTTTAACAGCACAGACCTGAGGAAGTTTCTGCATGGCTGGCCAACCAGCCAACCTGCTCCTTCTTCCTTGACTAGCCTAGGAAAAAAAGGGAAATTCCCTTGCATGAAGTAAGGTAGTCAACTGATCCCCTGGCGAAAAAACAGAGGACAAACATTTACCGGTGAATTTCCACTCCAGAATCGGGAATGAGAGTTTTCCACAGAGCACACAAAGGAAATATCAATGTGTTACACCTATGCAGAATTGAAAACTGGTCCTTTTTTTGATATGAGTTTTGCAGTATACTGTAGCATTTATTTGCCTACATCAATATTAAAAATAATCACAGAAAAGAGACTAGGTAGCTTAACAACCAGTAAACAACTCTGAAGTGTGTGGACACAGTCATCTCTTTAACTATGTCTATTTTGTATTACTTTCCTCAATCTGTTTGCCAAATAATGTAAGTAACTACAGTCTGAAAGAAATAGTAAATAATGTCATCCACAAACTGACTAAAAAAACTACGTAGATTAAATTTACCTGGAAATAATTTTGAAATCAAAATGGAAGTATTTGAGATGATAAAATAAATGCAGATTTTTGCAAACTTAAAAGAATCTCTCTTTTTTTCACTGATCCATTGTTTCATAAACACCCAAATATGTTTTGGGATATACACTGATAAGCAAAATTTTTTGTTAAATTGATTTATTTTTTTTTAATTAGTTTGGTTCTTTTTTTGTCAAAGTACAAATTTTGTGTTCAAATGTAAGCAAGGAGCATAGAGGAGTTTAGGGATCACTACCAGGAGCCACAGCTGTCTGTGACAGCAAGGTGAAACTAGAGAGGAACGCACAGGTTTTCATACTAGAAGTGTAACACAAAGCTGGGAGCTGTAGTGAGCACCATCTTATTATGCAAGTCCAGGATTCTTAAGCTATTTGCATGAGAAATTAGTGTCATTTATATTTTTGAAAGCAAACCCATGTGTATTTAATCTCCTCTTCTATCAGCTCCTGTTTCCTTCGTCAGGGCGACTTGGCAAGCAAACCAGAGACAAATGGATTTCCACATGACCTACTTTATCTGGCAAGATACATAAATAGTCTACTCCAAAATTTTGGAGAAGCCATTTAAACACTTTGGAATGCACTTGTGGAAGAACACAAGGTCAGTGGAGGAATCAAGGCATCTTGCACGTGCTTCCTGAGCTGGGAGGGAGCACCAGCACCATGACCATGTGTGTGCAGTCACCACATTCCACATAACCATGGCATCACCTTGCCAGTGAAAGTGCTTTATTGAGCACTGTGTGTGATGTGGGTTGGCCACAATGTCCACTCACAGCACAGGGAATGCTTTGGATGGCAATGGGATCCAGGAATGGCAACATTCCCAGCGGTGGGGCAGCAGAGAGGATCGATCCCTTCTGAGCGCCCTTCTCGAGCTGCTCTGCTGGCCACATCCTCTTCTTCAACCAACAGCTGTCGTTGCAACATCCTTGTTAGAAACAGGCAAAATACCCTTTCCTCCAAGAAAAAAAAATCCTCTTTCCTTCTCTCTTCTTCCTCAAAGGCCTTGTACACAAATACCAAAGACCTCTGTAATGCAGATAATTGAGCTCAAAACACCTTTATCTTCCAGGCTTCCCAAGGAACAGCACAGAAATAACCTGAGGGAACAGAGTGAGGGGAGAGGGTGGTCATGTCCTGACATAGGGTTACAGTCCTGCAAGCCCTGAAGGGACTTTGGTTCTTCCAAGCCATATTGCAGGAGAATTTCAAAATGGGGCATGCTTAATGTTTTTTAAACCTTCAGGATGGAAGTGAAGCTCAGTTATTCTCAACAGAGGTCTTTGTGACTTTTATCCTTGAGTTCAGTAAATTATGCCATAGCCTAAGTTGGCTGTGTGTAAAAATTTTTCTACATGGAGGAACTGACTAGTGTAATTATTTCACCACTCTCTTAATAGACAGTTTTACAGCTGTAAATATGCAGTTGTTAAGAGTCAGACCTAAATATTGTGCTCTTTTTGCATTTCATGAGCCTTAATTACTTCTGTTTACTCTAATACAGGGTATCTTAATTATGAACTGCAGAGCACTGTTGGATCTGCACAGAAATCCACACGATTAATATTCTTGGGTTTTCTATCTGTTCACTAACTTGGAAAGAGAGGTACAGCTGTGTGCAGCCCTCTCCTGAGATGGTAAGTGGAGGCACAAGTGGGACTATGGGTGGGTAACTGAAATAGAAAAGGAAATCCATTGCCATGACTAGGAAAGGAACATTCTATGAGACAACATCTTAACATCTGGAAAATGTGTTTTGCTATATTCTGCTTTCTTCAACTCCACAATGCAATAAAAACATTTTATGTCCAGTCTTGGTGTTTGTGACTAGGCTCAACAAGTAAATATGGTCTAAAAGGCAAGCTTTATTGTTTATTATTCATCACCATGAATAATAACTCTTTTTAACTCTTTTTCCCTAGAGAATATTTTATCATTACATGACAGGGATGAAATCCCTCCACAAAACTGACAAACAAATACATGAAAACTTATTCTGGAGTCCAGGCTGACAGTGGTTTCAGCGTGTTTTAGAACACAAATGTAATGTTTTGAAATTTGACCTCAGGGACAATCTTGTGTCTCTGGACCAGATAACTTGTTTGGTTGGTGCCTCCATGGAGACTGCTTAAGTCAAACCAGGCTTTCTTTGATTGGCCCTCAAGGCATGGGTTAATTAATGGCACTCAAAAGAGCCATTGGATCAGGTCACAATGCCCTAGTGCCAATGGCATTTCTAGCTGGTTCACACTGACTCTACATGTTCCAAACACTAAATGGCCTTCAGGGTCCTAAAGGAAACTGGAAAATTTTGTGGTCTTATCTGGCACTTGGATAATCTCAAATGTTGAGATTCTTAAACAATGGCATTAGTGGTTTAAACAAAACTGTTGCACTGAAACCCAGCTTGAAATCTAAACCTAAGAGTACAATTTAAGTTCATGTTTACCAACCAAATCGCTTTTTTTACTCTTTCCACCAGCCCTGCTGAGGAAGCTGAAATGATGGTGTGCAGAAATTGGATGCTCAGATTTTCGTGCTTTGAATATTGCTAAAGGCCAACATTCACCTCTTTTCTTATTTCAAAAATATTTTCTTGTTTCTTTTGGCAAAATATCTTCTTTGATGATCTTTCTTATAGTGCTTAATAATCCTTCATAATGTCAAAATTATCGTGGAAAGATTTAGGTTGAAATTGATGCACAGATTTTAACACCTCTGTGCTTTCTCCTTTATTTTTTCCTGTTATTCGAATGCCCCTGTATACTACAACCACTGCTTTGTAACTTTTTAATACACTTACACCAAGATGAATGGCAGCATCGTCGGGCTGCCTTCAGCCAAGGCACACTAGGGGGACTATTTCTCTGCAGTGGAAGAGCACTGGGGCTAAACAACACAGCGGCGATCCCGCTCCAGAATCTGGAAAAAAATTGTTAAAAAAAAAATATTATTATCATTATTACTGTTAAAAGTGCAGTATTATTTTTTATTTAATAGTGTATAATTTAATGGTAATATTTATTTATTTGTTATTATTACTTATTTAACCCTTTGCTGAAGGAGTGGAAGAGACAGAGAGCGCCTAAAGCAGAGATAGTGAATGATTTGGATAATTTTAAAGTTGTTTTAACTTTTTTTTCCCCTTTTTTTTGCTAAGGCAGTTTCAGATTCGCTAAGAGAAGTTTACTTTGGCCGCGCTATTTTTAAGGCGGTTTTAACAGGGATCTTTAGGTTGCGTTTTATTTGTTTGTTAGCTCGCTGCGGCTTTTGTTTATTTGTTTTCCCCGTGGTGACCGAGCCCCCGGCCCCTCCGCTGCCCTCCGCGCCGCCGCAGTCCCCGCCGGCTGCCGACTACAGCTCCCAGGATCCCTGCGGAAGCTCCCCGTCCCTCCCTGCTGCCAGCCCTTGTTGTTTGAAAAGGCTCCGCGGAGTTTCGGGGGGAGCGGCCGCGCTCGGGGCGGGGCCGGCCGGGGGCAGGGAGAGAAAGGGGGCTCGAGGGGGGACACGGCGCCGCCAATTCCAGGGAAAAGCCCTCCCTCGCTGGCCGGCAGGGAGCGGCCCCAGCCCCGCGGAGGGGAAGGCGAGCAAGGGAAAGCAGGAGCGCTCCGATCCCCTCCTCCCGGCGCAGGGGGAGGAGGAAGGAGGGGAAGCAGCGAGCCGGGAGCCGCCGGGCTCGGCGGGCAGCGCAGCCCCTCGGCCCTGCCCGCGGGAGGGTCCCGGGTCCCGGGGCGGCGCTACGGGCGCGGGGCGGCGGCTGCAGCCCGGATCCTGCCCCGGGACGCCCGAGCTGCGGCGGGGCGGCGGCTGCCCCTGTCGGCTCTCCCGATGTCCGTGTGACTCGGCGAGGAGGAGGAGGAGGAGGAGGAGGAGGAGGAGGCAGGGGGAACCCTCCCGCCTCAGTCCCGCTCGCCGCCCCGCTCCGCTCCGGCGGGCTGTTGTGCGAGAGAGACAGACAGACAGACACACACACACCCCGTCCCGCCCCTCGCCCCGCAGCCCCGGGAGGCCGGGCCGGGCGCGGTGCTGCCGCCGATCGCGGCTCCCTCGGCCGGGCCGGCCCGGGCGCCGCTGCCGTGTCCGCTGCCCGAGGAGGAGAAGCAGCAGCCGGCGGAGGGAGCGCCCCGGCGGGCGGCGGCGCAGCCATGAGCGGCGGCGAGGTGGTCTGCTCGGGCTGGCTCCGAAAGTCCCCGCCGGAGAAGAAGTTGAAACGCTACGTGAGTGCCCTCTCCCAGCCGCGGGCCGCGCTCCTCCTTGCTCCCTCCCTTCCTCCCTGCCCCGCTTCTCTCCCGCCGGAGCTCCGCGCTTCTCTCCCGCTCCCGGCCCGGCCCGGCCCGGCCTCCCCGCGCGGTCCCTCCCGGCCGGGCCCGTTCCAGCCGGGACTTCTGCACGGCACGTCCCGTGCCGCTTCCCCAGCCTTGATTCTCCCTTTTCTTTTATTCATACTTCCTTTCTTTTTATTCTTTTTCGCTCTTTTTTTTTTTTTTTTTTTTTTTTCTCCTTAAAAAAGGGGCGCTGAGTGATCAGATGTTTCAGCCCAGCTTTTATCGCCTTTCCGAGGGAGTCGGGAAAGGGAGGGGGCGGAGTTTTCCCCTCTTCCCTCTGGGTCCGGGCTCGGTATATCTGGATTTTTAAACATAAACACTCGCCGTCCCGGGGCTGGTTCCCGATGCCGGGGAGGGCGGGGGTGCCCCGGTTCCGCGGCGCTCCCGGCGGGATCGCGCCGGGGGCTGGTGGCCCGGAGCCGGCGGAGCCGGGGATGCCCCGGCAGCGCTCTGCCCTTGCTCTCCGCTCCGGGAAGAAAGAGGAGAGAGTTGCGAGAGAAGCGCCCGTGTCTTTGCCGAAGTTGCTGCCACTGTTGCTCGGCGGTGGCTGCTCTCGCAGGAGCGGACACCGCGCTGCTGGCGAGAAAATGGAGCGCGTTTGCTGAGCGGGCAGATTCCGTGACAGGGCACAGCGGAGCTGCGGGGCCGCCGGGGAGGCTGTCGGGTCACGTAGGAGGGATGGGTGATGCCAGGAGTCATCGCTGCTGCCCGAGCCCTTTCCCATTGGCACCTGGCTTCTTTCGCGGCATCTGTGCAATTGGGACAAAATGTTGGGCTTTTTTTTTTTTCCCCTTTCCTTTCTTTCTTCTTATTTTTTTTCACCCATTTTTTTCTTTTGTTTTTTAAAGCAGCCAAGCTTCAGATTTATTTGAGAATCTGTGAACACAGATCTTAACGTGATCGTGTTATTTTCCTCTGCTAGCGATTAGCAGCCTCTTCTCGAAGAACTGTTCTGGGCGGCTTTTTTTAAATGTCAGGAAATTTGTGAAATGAGACTCTATTTCAATAAAAAAAACAACATTTGGGGTAGCCCATTTTCTGTTTCCCAGTGTCAAAAATCCTGTTTGTGCAAAAGAAAGAGAACATCCTGATGGGTCACAGCAGGGTTCTGCTTCCCTGCTGAATTGGACATGGACTGTATTTTTTACCAATTCTCCATGTCTGCGTGTGTGTTCACAGAATGCCTCTTTACCAATGTGTAGGAATTAAGAGCAGTATTCACATTTTTCAAAACTTTCAATAAATATTCCGCTCAAACTCTAAATCCCACGAAGGTTGCTGTCTGTAAATGGACAGAATTTGCCCTCCAAAACTGATCTCATAAATCAGTCTCTAAATATGCCAACTTTTTTCCATGTAGCTGTCCCTTCAGTGTATTTATAGCTCCACTTCCACACTGCAATTACACCAGAACCTTTGAGGGGAAAACCCTGACTACAGCACTGATTAAGTAGTTCCCTGTCCTAAAGAGGTAATTCCTTAATTTTCACTTGAAAGGGAGATCTGCTTTTTTTGAGTAGGCAGAGTATCAGGGTGATAACATGGCAAGCTTATGTTGGCGTGGTTTGGTTTAACGTCACCATGCATTGTAGGCCGTAAGGTCGTGAGTTTAAATCTTACACGTTATTTTTGAATCTTTTCTGCTCCTGTAAAACAGAAGGACTTACAGTCAAATTCCTCCTGTTTGTCTGCAGTGCCTGATCTGTTGCAGGCTGAAGGCTGACGCTCCCTTCAAAGACCTAAAAGTGACCTTGACATTACGGTCGCCGTCTTCGAGCAAACAAAAAGTTGACGTACTTAAGACGATGAACTTTAGCTGAGTGCACAGGCTGGAGAGTTGGCTTGTGCTCCCTGTAATTCTATGCTTAAGGAAAGGCACAGCAGAGCCTTTTCCAAAGCCCTGTTTTATGGTGGTGGTATTTCAAGGGGCTGCACCAGATGAAAAGATGGGAAAGTGATTTCAACGGGAAACTGCTTTTCTGCAGCGCGTACTTTTCACATGCATCCATGGAAAATTGTAACTTCGTGCTCTATTAGGTTTTGCATGCAAGTGTTGGGGCAAACCCAGGTTACCATCTGGGAATGGAGATAAAAAGTCTGAAGTTGCAGTCAAATATGGTTTAGTTCTTAGGAGGGGTGAAAAGGAGCTCTTTGAAGCTAGTACACAGACATATGTTTCACAGGGACTTCGATTTTTAGTTTGAAACAGTTGGACATGGTATTAAAGCTAGCTTAAACTCATTTTGAGGCTAAAAAAAGTAAAAACCCTCCAACCAACCCTTTCCTGCAGGTGGAAAAATCAGATTTCCTTGTGTATGCCTTAATGTCATGAATGTCTGTTTCACTTCTTAGGAGTTCTGTTCTCATGCCTCGTTCATGTGTTTTTGGTGTGGGATTAATGTTCTGACAGCCATTGGCACCTGCTGTCAGTTTCCTGGAGCTGGGTTCAGAGCACTTTGTTTGAGGGAATAGACTGGTCATTTCCAGCAGCAGATCTCTGAGGAAAGCACAGGTAACTTTCGGAGAGTCCAAGATGTGGATTTAGCAGAGGAGAAGGAAAAGGGAGCTGGGGCTAAATCCTGCACAGCTCTCCACAGCCTCTGCTGTGGTTTCACAAGTACATGAAAGAACTTGTTTGTGCAGAGAGATGGAGAGACTGCTAAATTTCACAGCTTCTGCTATCTTATATGTTTTTCTTTCTTCCCTTTTTCTGTTGCCTTCAACTTTACAGATGTTTATGTGCTCACTTTAACTTGCTGTGATGTCCCCTTATTTTTAAAAAAAGTAATTTGAAAGCCCCTTTCTCCCCATCTGTCCTTTAAAATGTGCTAGCAAACCTTGGCTTCGTGGTTTTCTGCTGCGTTGCAGCTCTGCTGTGCACGTGCCAGTTAAAATAGCTGATGTTCTGTGGTGGCAGCACAGAGGTTTTTTACTGCCATTATCCTAGGAAACCACCAGATAGTTAAACACAGCTGTCCTTGGTAAAGCAAGGAAGGAAAGCTTGAGGGGATAGGGATAAATCTTAAATACTCTCCTAGAATGACTATGCTTTTGTTTGGGGTAGGCTAGGGCTCAGTAGGACACCTGGATGTGCTTTAAATCAGAATCTTAGCATTGATGGTTGGTTTATGGAACCGGTTTGTAGAAAGTCAAGTAGTATAATGGTAGTATAATAATTCCCAGTGTTCTGAGGGAATCTCATCAGTTCATATGAATATCTCAAACTGGTGCCAAGAGGTTGATGCCAAACTCTTTTCAGTGGTGCTCAGTGACAGGATGAGGAACAATGGCCATAAACCAAAAACACAAGAAGCTTCACCTTAACATGAGGAAGAACTTCTTTACTCTGAGGGTGGCAGAGCACTGGAACAGGCTGCCCAAGGAAGTTGTGGACTCTCCCTCTCTGGAGACATTCCAACCCCATCTGGACATGTTCCTGTGTCACCTGCTCTAGGTCACCCTGCCTTGCCAGGAGCGTTGGACTAAATGATCTCCAGAGGTGCCTTCCAACCCTTACTGTTCTGTAATTCTAATATGTCCTACTTAGAAACACATTTTATTGGATAAAAGGTAAAACTCCATCAAAAATATTCTTTGTAGACTAAACGCTTTTTGGGATAAATTGGTTCAGATTTTTCTGTATCTAATAGACTTCTCCATTCTTCTTACACTTCATAAGATGATTTTTGACAGTAAATTAAGAAACCTTAATTTTGGCGTAAGTATGTCTAAAAATCCTGTGGTTATTTGACTATTGCTATTGAGAGTTCATTTAGTTATTTAAAAGCAAGGAGTTTAAAAATGAGAAATGGACTTGATCTCCCTTGGGTGTAAGGGGCACTGATGTGATTCAGACAAGGCTACAGAGAGCATCCTACTATTTTCCAATCTTTTCAATTGTAGACAATGACTAAAAAAGTGCCAGATTGTTAAGCTAGTTATTGGTGTTTAAAGTAGAGGCTCAGACTGCAGAGGTACAGAAGTGGAATATTTTGCTGTGGTTTTGTTTGGAGATTGCTCTTTGGCACTAATCACATAGGTGCATCTTCTGTCTTGAGTAATACTTAAATATGCTAAGATATGTAATGGTGCTAAGAAATGTTGTATTCAGCATAATAGTTGTAATTTGGTAAAAGCTGCAGTGCCTGACCAAAGCCCTTTTTCTGGAAGACACCTGTTTGTGTTAAGCTTTTTTTTGTGATCTTTCATCAGCATAGTGAGTAAATTTAAGGACCTGGTTGGTTTACAGGAAAAAAAAAAAAAAAAAAAAGTGCCAAACCAAGATGAGCTTGTCTGACATCATTCATGCTGTCCCCGTGGAACTGGGTCGAGTTAAATTAACTCAAGACAGATGAGTGTAATCAAGTAACATTATGTGACATCTTTTGTATCCAAACTTGATTGTTCATGTGCTACTCAAGAAGTTGCTGAAGACCTCGCAGGGATTGGTGTTCAGGCAGGGAAACTTTCTTCTGGAAGGAAATCTGACCCTCCCCTTCTGCCGTGCACTGGCCAGAAAACAGCAGCCTGACTTTTGATCCTTCCAAAGATGGGTTAGTAAACCCTAAACCAAGAAGTTGAAAGCATGACTAAACACAGTGTTTTTGTTGATTATAGGAGGAAGTTGCGTTGCTTTGTGTGCCAACTGAAGATGCTGATACAATCTTGGGTATGGCTTCAGGGCTGTAGCTGTGTCCTGAGCTTGCTGCTGGGGTGCAAGGCTCTTGAGGAGCCTGGAACTCATCATACAAGTATTTGTCATCTTTGACAGGACATCAGCAGCTGTGTTGACTTTGCTGCCAAAGCTGCAGCACTCTGAGTGCCTGACCTGTGGTGCACACTCTGATTTAACTCCCAGAGGTTGGTTGCAGAGGGTAAGAGCAGGCACCAGCATATAAAACAGATTGAAAAGTTTAACATGTGCATAGTAAGATTATCTTTCACTAGTTATTTTAATTTTTATGTAGCCTACCATACTATTAATTTAAGCATTTCTGAGCTTGAGGGGTCAGATGGTACCTGAACCACTTGAATGATTTTTTCCCTTGGTGTAGATAGGAAAATTGTAGACCTAATTAATAGAAGTTGTCCTGTTCCTCTTGAAGTCTAGGTGAACTACTGGACATATGAAATAAGCCAAATATTCTAAGTATGTTAAATGATGTGAAGACTTTTTCCTAACAAATGTGAAACAGTAACTCTTAATTTGAGAACACAGTAGCTGAGAAATGAAGTAACAGTCAAATTCTGACTTTTCATTATATTGAAGATGGTTCTCAATTGAATGTATAGCAACTTATGGATACCTTTTCACAATGGCTTCTGTGTTTTGATAAGTCTGTTGATGAGATTTGGTGCAGCTAATCACAGGGGATTACAGTTCAATGAGAAACTAGCAGGGAGCAGGGAGAAGACGTGGGAAAACAAACCAGTGTCTGGCACTTTCTTGATGCTGCATAGTGGCCACTCCTCCATGTATGCATAGAGTCTTGCAGCATTGAAATTAAGTATAAGTAACATATGTACTAAGCAGAGGAAATAATGAAATACCATTATTTTAATTTCCAGTTATACACAGATGAGCTTGTTTTGCATGCCTTTCAGTCAATCATCAGCCCAAGGCAGCTGTGTGAAATGTCAATAGGATAAATTGAGAAAATATTTTATGGGATAGTTTAGCTTAAAAAGTATAGACCTTGACTGTCAAAATGAGCATCAATTCTGGAAACCTTTGGTAGAGCAGGTAACTCAGCTGAGAGAGTTCTTGGTATTCAACAGCCCCTTATTTAGAGAGAGAAGAAAGTGAAGAAAAGAATCAGAACTGTTTCTAGTGTCCTTTTCTCTCCCTCTAAGTTTTAAAAATCTTGGAATGATGGTTTGGTCACTTCTGAGGCATGTTTTATTTTTGTCTTTTTTGACATAGCTTTTGATTCACATTATTAGAATCAAATGCACTCTTCTACAGACATTTAGAAAACATTTACTCCCCGTTAAATTTTACTGATGGTTTTGATGGAAATGCTGGCAAAAAAAGTGAAGAAAACATCAGTGTTTCAAAATGTAGTAAATTTAAAGAAGAGGATAAACTTGTGTATTGGAGGTGACTCTGGCTTGGATATCTAATACTTCTTTAGTCCTTCTCTCACCTTTTCCTAGTCTAAAAGTAGATGCCACTGAACTACATTGGGTGAAATATTGTCCTGAATCACGGAGGGGAGTACAACTGTGAGGTGCAAGTTTTGTTTTGACATAGGACTAAGATTCACCTCCTTATTTTTTCATTCCCCCTTTTGCAGTGTTGCAGTGACAGACTTCTTGAGACCTTTTCTAAATCAACTTAATGTTTTCTGTGCTTCTGTGAGTAATCATTTTATTGCCAATAGAAGCAAGTTCAACTGTTGCAATTTCATTGCAGTATTTCATTAGGAGGGACAGACTTTAAGTCTTGCAAATTACTTGAGCAAGGCAGGGAGAAAGATCACACAGAAAGGGATAATCTTGTCAAGGCAGGTAAGTGTTGTGTACAGGTGAATATTGTAGTATAGTGAAATTTACTGCTGTTTTAGGGACTTTAATGTGAATTCAGCTCCTTATATGTACAAGCAATTAGCTCTAAAGGAGTACTATGTTTTTCTTTATTTCCTTTCTTTTATTTTGTTTGGGTTTTTTTTTTTGTTTGTTTGTTTGTTTTTGTTCGTTTTTTTTTTTTTTTTTTTTAAGGATAGAGGGAGGATTCTGCCATATCCCAACCGAAATAAAATACTGTTTATTTTCAATTCCCCCTTTATCAATTCTTGATTAGGCTTTTACATTGGTTCTTTTATGAATTCTCTGGCTTGTTTGCTTTAGGAAAAGTGTTCATAGTTGCACAAATAACATAAGCTTTGTAAGCATTGTTCAGTGCAATATGCTAGTTGTATTTGTGAACCTTTCGGGTTTTTTGAAAGAAAAGCACCCCTGGCTTCCAATAAAAGGTTACGTAGTATGTTTTTTGTACTTGTGTTTGCTTCCAGCTGTTGACAAAAGTTTTGTTTCTCACGGTGAACTTTTGAAGCTCTTTGAAACATTGCACAGAGCTTTTAGTTGTAAAAAGTACTCTTATGTTACGTAGTATCTGACTGTCTCCTTAGCAGTATCCAGCGGGGAAATGTTTACAAGGTGACTTTTTGTGAGATGAAAGAGACAGAGTTCTCTGTTGAACTCATTAACCTCTTCTTCTCGGTGTGTTTTTGTTTCTTAACTGAGGAGAAGGTATACGTCTAATTGCTTTTTATGCCCCAAAATTACAACATTATGATTAAACTCCCTGAGGTTATAGTGACACATTTTCCTTCCCTTTTTTTTTTTTTTTTTTCTTGGTAAATGGCAGTTATTTGGGGTAAATGGCAAATGGGGTATTTGGAGTTGTCTCTCTTGGAACTGGTGGCACAGCAACATGTAATTAAAAAGGTCAGGCAGCTGTGTCCATATGGCTTCTGTATTATTACATATAATATCTGTGCATAATACAAACAATTCTGTTTAAAAACATACCTGGAGAAAGAGGTGATACTTCAGCTAGGAAGCTGTGCCAAGATCCAGCCTGTCTCTTCAGACAGCCGAGTTTAGGCTCCACATCAAGAAGTGAATTAAATGAAAAACTTTTGCTCCTTTTTATTTTGTATGGTGATTTCTTGGCAGACTGATTTAAGGACGATGCTTTTCCAGGAGCTGTGCTTGTTCTTTTGTCTGAGAATTTCAAGGAAGCCAGAAGAAAGCTTTTCCCTTTCTGTGTTTTTTAAAAGAAGGTCATTTTTGCTTTATGCCACAGGCTGGCTAGCTCAGATGACAAACCTTGATGAGGCTGCTGTGCAGGCCAGTGGCTGGGGATGGTGGCCAGGCATTGGGATAACCTTGCCTAGCAGGAGAAAAGCAACCTCATCCCTTTGCCTGGTGACATGTGGCTTGTTCTGCTGCTTTATAAGTGAAAACAACGCCAGATAAACCCTTCATGGCAGTGGAGATAGTGGCTGTCACAAAGTAAATCTGCTTCCCCACCCACTTCCCAGCACAGCCAGCCTTGGGGCAGGGTGATGGCAGATGTGCTCCCTCCTTCCTCCTGGGTAAGCCTGTCTCCACCCTGGGAGGAGGAATGCCATGGGTTTCAGTGGAGCAGGCCAGCAGGCTCCTCTCCTCTCTCTGGGGCTGCACCAGGCTCTGCAGTGCTTCTGCCTCAAAGGAAAAGGGGGGGAAAGAAAAACAACACCCAATTAGACTTTGGTTTATTTTTCTACGTTGTCTGGGGTTTGGGATTTAAAAGCAAAATAAACCCTCTGTAGGTGTTTATTTCTGACAGAAGGAGTTCACTGGATTAGTTTTGGTGTATGGAATAAGAATACAGGAAGCTGTTCAAACACAGTTAGTAGCCCTGCCTTCAAACAGACCTTTGATGCAATCAACACATAAGAATTACAGTGCTTTTGGGAGGCTAAGAGGGTAAACACACAAATGATATCAGATGAAAAATGGATTTTGAGTTTCAAAATGGAATGATACCCATTTCTAAAAAAAAAAAAAAAAGGCAGCTCTGAAAATTATGTGTCAGTTTGTCGTTTTCCCTTTGTATGAAGAGTAGCTGCACTGAGTCACGTAATGTGTTAGACAAATGTTCCCATTCACACCTAATGCATGTTTCTGTTGCAGTTTTCTGACGTTTGTGTTTCCATGTAGATTCTTGAACAGCATGGGATGTAGTGGAGAAGCTGCACCTGGTTTTGGGATAGTGCAGGGAGAATTGCTGCTTTATAAGGAATGCTTTTTGAAACCAGTTGTAAGTCCATATATAGAATTTAACAAACATTTTAAAAAATGTGTATACATATCTGTGATCCTTAAAAATAGGGTAAAATACTTACAGCAAGTGTGTCTCTTTGCAACAAAAACTGAAAAGTAAGGAACTTGTTAGGAAAGAGATGGTGAGGATAATTTATTTGATGCCTCTAATGGTTATTATAAGGATTGGTATGTGTTTGTTTCATCATTAAACAACCAAGCAAGAGAATGTCAGAATAATGTATGAACTTGATGTGAATTGACAATTTGTCCTTGCATTGTTTAATTAAAAAAAAAAAAAAAAAAAAGAGGGGGCAGGGAGAAAGAGGGGAGTGCTTGGAGTGTAGTTTGAAACAGAAGAGGCTGGCGTTTTCCAGGACAAATGAGGCAGTGGAATGCTCTGCCATGTGGTATCCACACTGGGAATGCAGGAGATTCCAGGGAGGCTTGGAGAGAATCCCCCTTCTGTAAACATGAACACTTGGAGGTCTGGGCTGTGATAAGAGGAAACATGTAAAATGTCATGTTGTAACTGGTTCCTTTGGTTGACTTGTGAGAACCAGGCTTTTCCTAGTTCTGCTGATGTGCAGCAAGTCAGAGGTAGCTGTGAGTGAGATGGCATCTGGCAGTTCTGTTTTCCTAGAAAGTAGTGATCTATATGAACTTAATTTGAGATTTAAGCCACAAACTGACAAAATCTTATCCCTATTGAATCTATTACTTGTTACAGAATTTTGTGATTTCTTTTGGTGCTCTTCATTAAAGAAATGTTTTTTTCTTTCAATTGCATGTTACACTGGGTAATATTCTCATGGTGGCATTAGATAAACTTGTTGTTTACAAAATCATTCCTTGTTGCTAAGGGAGATAACTTCAGTAAATGCAAGAGTAGGGTTGTCAATATGTCTGTCTTCCTGAATCTTGCATGTCCTGGTGCATTTCCATTCACTGTTTGTGTGCAATTATTGCTGAAATTATTTGCATCACGCTGTGTGAGTAAGTTTTTCAGTCTAATGGCTTGTTACTCAGTGTGAAATAATGCCCTCAAAGCTCAGAGCTGAGGTCATGTCACGCTCTTAGTTATGACCTATCTAATGCAGTTGTCTGTGTGCACAAATGGAGTTAAATTGCATAAGCTTCTCAGCCCTATGAGAAATAACTAAAATGACTCTTCACTACCAAATGTCTGTCAGCAGAGAGGATACACTTGTATTCACTCAGGAGTCAGTCATTACTAAAATAAAACCTGGTTTTTTTCTTTTCTGGAGTTTTGGAGTGGAGAAGGGAGAAATGGGGCAGGGGGAAGATCTAAACTGAAGAGTGGCATACAAGTGACTCACTAGTGTAAACTGGGAAACTTAACCCTGGTTTCATCCCAGGGTAATTTTGTCCCAGGACAAGTAACTACAGAGTTTTCTGCTATGGTGTGTATTTCAGTGCTGAGTTAATTCACAGTCCTTTGAGTTTTTCCTTGTTCTGATGGCTGTTGGTCTGTGAATCTCTGCAGCTGCAGGAAAAAAAAAAAAAAAAAAAAAAAAAAAAGAGCAGGAATTTATTGTCTGATTTATAAAGAGAATGACAGAAAAATCTTTACTGATAATAGAACGGAGGCACCACTATCATTACATAATTTTGAGAGTATTCTTTGGTGGGGTTTTCTCACAGTACAGCCATAACTCATTGTGATACAAATCTGCTTGTTTGCTGTTTTAGCCTTGGAATGGGCACGTTAATAATGCAGATTATTATTGCAGCTTAAGAAACTTTAAACTTCTGCTGGGATCTAACAAACAGTGGATGGGAGGTGCAAAGTCATAAGCAGCTCTGCTGAGATTGCTTCCAACAACTGCTGGGAAGGCAGTGCTATTCCCACTGGGGTGCTTCTCCTGCCTTCTGCTTACGGGAAGAGGTTTTCCTATCTGTCTCTGCAGCCAGCATTGGACAGAGCTGGAGAGTGTTCCCACCTCCCTTAGCTGGCTGGAGAATGAGCTCTTGGACCCTTTGCTTCAGGTAGTTGTTGTTTAAAGGGTGGGCAAATGGAATGATCTGAAATCTCAATTGCTTAAAATGAGGAATAAGGAAGACTGTGATCTGTCTTTTCCAACTGGGAGACTGAGCTGGACAGATGTTTCTTACTCAATGCTGAGGAGGAAAGTCCCTGGCTGGAGGCTCTAGAATGAGGGTTAAAAGGTGAAGGAATCCTATGGGGGCCTCCTGCTGCAATGATGGCTTTAGCCCTGCACGAGTGGGAGCCAAGATACAAAATTTGTGTCACTTCATCCTTTCCTCCTCCTTCTTCTTCCTCTCATTGCAACTATTTTGTGTTTATTTTCCTACTTTTAAATTGCATAATTTAGTCCTTCATGTCCCTTCCTAATGTCTGAATCATAGGTAGCTCTTCCTGCCTGTAGTAAACAAACATTTTACTCCTGGCACCTTTCCAAACATTGAGATTGTGTTTATGGAGGTGGAGGGGGTCCCTCTGGCAGTGTGCTTGGGAAGCTAATTCACTCGTGTACAGGTTGGGTAAGCTGCTTACTGCATGCTTCTGTGGCCAGCTGATTTCCTTGTCTTTCCCATCTTCCAGGCTGGTGGAGCTGATCAGGCCAAGCAGGTGAATGCTAGTGGATGATAAAAGCAGAGCATAAACAGTGGGCTCTGAGCTTCTGCAGGTAATAACAGTAGCAAGTGGATTGCCTCGAGCCTTGCTGCTGCTGGTGGTGCCCCTTGGCTCTCACACCTTGCATGTAGGTACAGTGCTGAGGTACATGGTGTGGGTCATCTAACCAGTCACTTGGGAGAAACACTGCCTGCTCTCTCAAACATTCAGGCTTTGCTCATTTTTTTGATTCTTTCACTGCAATGCCAGAAGATAACACAAGATACTTTGGAGCAGCCTCCCTCAGCCTGCTGTATATCTTCAATCACATTTGTAAAAGCTGCAAAATAGGAGTGTGTCATCCTCACTTTTCATGTTATTACTCCTCTTTCTTAGCTTTGAGAATCCTGTATTTTATTTTTGAGTTGCTGTGACTCCAGAATGATGCAGAGAAGACACAGCTAACACCCATGGAGGCTCCCCACCTCTCCCATTGCATTTGCACTCTCTTTACTGTCCTTTATGAAGAAAATTCATCTTGAATCATCATAGATCAGCCTCACACTGTGTTGAACACAGAGGCTGCTGCACTGCATGTGGAATTGTTCAATGGACTTCACTTGGTGAATGGAGACAGCAGAGGGAAGATCCAGTCTTTGTTTTGGCAGTTTTGCACTTGTACCTTCCTTCCAATCTGTGCCTCCTCACTTCCCTCTCTGGACCTTACTGCTAAGATGCAAGAAAGTGAGAATAAGTTAAATATGTTTAAGATAGATAAGATGAGGTAAGAACACCCTGAATATTATGCTGACTTAATTGTGCTTTCTGTAAAAGATAAAGAGATCACCTTTTCCTTAAGTTACGACTTATCCTGACTTTTCAGACAGTGTT
This sequence comes from Cichladusa arquata, assembly GCA_026413545.1. NCBI lineage: Eukaryota > Metazoa > Chordata > Aves > Passeriformes > Muscicapidae > Cichladusa > Cichladusa arquata. The sequence goes on from JAOTQP010001652.1 coordinate 10,350,742, forward strand.
GTGTATAGCATGGGAAGAGCATATTCTCTATGCAGATAATCAAAAAAACCTACCAAAACCATTTTGCAGGTTGTGCCAATAAAAAAAAGCAATAGAATTTTACTCTAGCCTAGTTTAATACCAGTTGCAGAAAAGAATTGAAGCAAAGGAACCCTGCTATTACACGCCATAGGAATGCCTCTTGTTCCAGTTTGTTCTGGCTGAGCCTGCATATGCACAGGGACATGGGGCTTTCCCTTGTGCCATTTTTTCCTCATCCAGTCAGTAAATGAATGGATGAAGTTCCTCAGAAAGATAAGTTTGGGAGACTTTGGACGTGAGACCTTGTTTTAGTTGTGGTTGGGTTGGATGCCCTTTTTGCCATCATTGTCTACTTGCACTGTTTGCCTATGTGCAATGAAAGAATTTACATTTTATTTCACAGTAGTGGGAGAAGTTACTTTTTCCTATGGTTGGGGTTGAAATGAGTCTTCTATATGTGGAGTATAAAAGTAATTTTTTGGGGAGTGTAATTCGGGTAATGTACCATTGTACATATCTGGGAATTGGAAAGAAAGTATTGTGATAGAAGACAGCATCCTCTTAATAATATATTCCAATCTAAAATCATGGCAAACACTTTCATAATAATACTGTACCATGTGGAAAAAATTACATGAAAATATTTTTATCTGTTTGCTGCATGTGTTTTGGAATTCTTGAAACTTAATAGTACATACTAAAATAAATGCCATGTTAAATAATGTAGAAAATACTTATGTGTCCTTTCTGTGCTATGTGGTGAAAGTTTTGCTGAATCAGTAGCAAAAATGTAAGGGCTGGGTCCTGTAATTATAGTATTATAGTGCCTGTCTATTATTGTCTTTAAAGCTTGTAATATAAAGTGTTTTGGTTAGAGTGAAGATAACACTGACCAAAGTACAATGAAACCCAGTTTTGCAGTCATTTGCATTACTTTGTCTTGAAATGTTCCACAGTACTATTTTATCAGTTCTAGTCAATAAACATCACTGTGGTATGCAAATCCTTCCATTGGAATTGGAGGTTATTAAATTATACTCTTGCATTCAATTTCAGTGATTGCATTATTGTCATTCATCTGAGGCAATGACAATCTTGCCTTCTCAAAAGATGCTGGTCTTTTTATTTCTTTAAGAAGACATAAGTAGCATTGAAGTGAAATCTGATGGAGTGTTGTATGATTTTTAGCAACTTGTTAAGCTGCACTTCTGAGTTGCTTGTGAAATTACTGTAAGTCTCAGTGTAAAGTGCAAATATTTCTCTAGGCAATCGAACTATGCAGCCTTAAATTGCTATTAAACACCTCTATAGTATTATGAAAAAAATCATGCTAAGCTTTATACTAAAACTTGTGACTTTGGCCAGATGTAAGCCAAGAAAATGGTTGAGACTGTAGCAGAAACATGCTTTCCCATGAAATAAAATCCAGGGATGTAGCCACTGTAATTGTGCAATAAATTATCATAAATGTGATGTCATAGTCTCTGCAACTTTCTGAAGGGGTAGTGTGATTTTGAAATTGGCCAAGTAGTGAATAACAAGCCTCTGAATTGGCCAAGACAACAGCAGACAAGTCTGCATCATTTGGGGAAAGCAGTCATCTCTTTAGTGAATTAAACTATTTCAAAATAGAACTTGTTGGCTCTAAGTGTTAATCTTGGATTTTCATGAAGAAGTGCAGCATCCAACACTGATTAATTATTTTTTTTGTAACAGATCCCTAAACTGCAGGCTACACCATTAAAAAAAAGACTGATTGGAAGAGAGTTCATTGAGGCTATTAAATGTAACTCCTCTGAACTTCAGTTTTTCTCTGGTAGCCTTCATTCTTATTCACCTGTAGAAAAAGGTCCCCAGATGCTGATGGGATTGCAGGACAGCTTTTGATTTACAAGGACAATTTCACAAGGGTGAAATTACCCCAGGGTGCATCATGAAGATCAGACAGAACCCAGCAAATCTTTAAGATTTCAATGGCGTAATTCAGAAGGTTTGTTTGGGGTAATTATTGTATCTGATAACAAGGGCATACTGCTTGAACTGTAGCTCTGCTAGTCATGTGTTATTGCAGCTTTAATAAAAAATGGGAGAGTTCTCCAAGTTTGTTGTGTGTCTTGGTTAAAAACTGTTAATGAAATTATTTGAAAGACCAAGTCAAAATTCAATTGAGTGTGGTAAAACTTACCTCAATGTCCAAATAAGGATATATTCTAAATGTAATAAAACACAGTTTATGTTTTTCAGTGATTACCAGAACCTCTTGATGTTTATAATGTATATATATATAGTAATTAAAGCAGTTTAAACAGCTTAGAAATTAATGATGTGCCTACAAAATATATCTCTGTGCCTTCCTAGTAAGAAACAGGAAAATCTTCACAAAATCTCCATTCTTGTGTCCTTCAGGTAAAAAGGTGGGTAAATAAATAAGTCTTGCTGAAGATTATCTATGAGGGGTCGGCTGGAGCAATATTTGGAGCCAAGAGCTTTCCCAGAAGGTGAAGCCTTGGCTTTAACCTGGCTCAGTCTTTCCTCATGACTTTTGCAGAGGCCTACAGGTGACATTTTCCAAGCTGATACTCATTCATTCTATTTCTTTTTCTCCCTTTTCACCTTTATTCACTTTAGAAGCAATCAAAAACTCCTTGCTTGCGCTCTTGTATTTAACCTTGTGACATAATAACCTGCTACTCTTGTAACTTAATTAATGTCTTTCCTAAGAGGTAGTGGTCTTTTATTTTCTTTTTTTCCTTTTCCTTTTGGTCTCACTTTCCCTTGAAGATCTGCAGCTTCTGTGTCAGCTTGTATCTCTTCATCTTTGCTCTGCCTTGCCATTGATCTATCTGTGGATGGCTCCTCATGCTCATTTTATGTAAACTTTGCATCAATGGCACACACTCAATCTCTCTGCTACTAAATGCTGCCTTTTCTCAGTCAAATGTTTTGCTACCAAATTAAGTGTATTTTCTGTTTTCTTGGAAGTTGTCTTTGCAGCTGCCATCTCTGTTCCTTTAACATATGCCCAACATTTCCCTGACATTTCGACCTTTTCACCACTAGAGTTGCCCATTCCAGGAACTGGTAGATGGCCTTGCCCACATTCACCATTGGCTGGGCATGCAGGCATTTTCCAGACAGAGCCAACTATAGCTGGTGGGTTGGTTTTCATTTGTGCCAGGCTTGCTATTCATATTCTTGGAATCATTAAGGTTGAAAAAGACCTCTGAGATCATTGAGTTCAACTGTTAAACCAGTACTGCCACTTCCACCACTAAAGCATGTCCCTAAGGATCACATCTCTATGGGTTTTGAGCTCTTCCAGGAATGGCAGTCCTGTCGCCTCCCTGCGCAGTCTTTTCCAGTGCTTGACCACCTTTTCCATAAAGGTTTTTTTTTCTAATATCCAATCTAAACCTCTCCTGGCACTACTTGAGACCATTTCCTCTTCTGCTATTTCTTGTTAATTTGTACAAGAAGCCAGCCTCACCTCACTGCAGCCTCAGTTCAGGGGATTGTAGAGAGCAATAAAGTGCTCCCTGAGCCTCCTTTTCTCCAGGCTACAGAGCTCCAGCTCTTTCAGCTGCTCCTCACAGGATTTGTGCAGATCTTTCCCCAGCTCCGTTGCCCTTCTCTGGGCACACTCCAGAATCTCAATGTTTCATTTACTGAGGGGCCCAAAGCACAGGATTTGGGGTGCAGCCTCACCAGTGCTGAGTGCAGGGGGACAATCCCTGTCCTGGTCCTGCTGGCCACACTATTGCTGATCCAGGCCAGGATGCCACTGGCCTTCTTGGCCACCTGGCCTTGTCCCATTGATCCAGCCTGTCCAGATCCCTCTGCAGAGCCTTCCTGCCCTCCTGCAGATCAACATCCTCACCCAACTTGGTGTAATCCACGAGTTTCATCCAAGTAATTGATAAAGATATTAATCGGGACTGGCCTGTGTATCTCTAAATGCCACAACTATTTTTTCTTCATAAATTCATAAAATGCAGTCTCCTTGAAGGTTGTATTTAAAGCCATTCATAACTACACTGTATCTCTATAAAGACTTATATACTATTATTTTTCCTGCCTGCTCTAGCAGATTTATCTCTGGTTTTAAACTCAGCACTAAGTTTAGGATTAAGTGATAAAACTGTTTTCCAAACTATTAGAATTAGAGGGTACTTTTTTCATTCTGTTCTCAATCAAGATGGATTTCTTCTATTATGTGTACAAAGGATTTGTGTGGTTATTGTATTCACTAAATGCTCTTATGTCTATACTGAGGGAAGGAGCTACATACAAATTTTCCAGAAGCCTTCATGGTGGAAAACATCTCTTTCTCTGCTTGGGAAGCATGCAGCAGGTTTCATATGTAATTGCTCTTTTTTTATAGTCTAATCTAGGCGGATTAATAGATTCCTTTGTAGTTTGGACTTTGCCCATATGGAGATCCATGAAGGCCAAAATGGCTTGAATTTGTGCCTAGGAACAGTTGACAGAATAGAGACTGGTGAGCACAGAAATTATCTCTGCACTTTTGGGAGCACTGCCAAGATAAGCTGCTCTCCTCTGTATCAGCTGTAAAGTTTCTTTGTGGTCATCCTTCAGTAAAGCCCCAAATAGAGTGCATGGTTCAAATTCCACTGAGATATAAAAGCAAACACAAATATGAAACTGACCCCTGAAGGAATGCAATTTTAACTATAAAGCCAAATTTTCTTTCATTTGATGATCTCACTACTCTAATAATAAAATAATTAGGTTTTTCTAAATTTTATTTTTAATATAACAAAACCTGAAGGCAATGGAATTCGCAGCATGCATTCCCTCATCTGAGTGGGGTAGAAAGCTTTGGAGTCTTCAGGTGCTTTGACAGCATCAGTTGTGTCTTCCCTGGACTGTGCCTCTACCAGGTACTTTTCTCCCAAACTGTGCCAGGCAAGTCTGAAGTGATTTGGAGCTGGAAGATACATTTACAGTGGTGACATGGCCATTGGGACTACTGCTTTCTATTTTCACAAGTCTTGGAGAAATTCTCTGAGAATGATGTGTGACAAAGCAGAATTAATTATTGTGCACAGGAGATAAGCCTTGTATCCTTTGTGCCACCCCTTCCAACTCAAAATATTCTATGATTTGATGATGGAATCCAAGTCTATTGCTGTCCAAATAGTTGTATGAGCCCCTCACCAAGATCCTGCACACAGTGACAGATCAAGGCACCTAGGGCTGCTGCTGGTAGAGCTAAAACTGACCAGGCTGCATGTTTTCAGTTTTGCAATGACCCTGACTGGGGCAAAAAGATAGAGCTGTCTGCATATCGATGGGAAAGCAAATTGGAAGTGTTCCAGACCTGTTTGTGCACACTCCAATTGTTCTGCTGCATCAATCTGTGCCAAGTATTCCTGGAAGGGGAGTCCAGGAGGGGGGGTGGAGATGGTGATGACTTGTTATTTTCTGATCTTGCAAACCTGCAGTGTTCTTAATGGGAATAACTGGAAATGAAGAGGCTACTCAGGTGTAATGAGGTTTAACTAATGTAACCAATGTTTCAACTTGTTCTACTGCATGTTTGCTCTGAGGCTTGTTTACGTATTGTATAAGCCAAACTCGCCTGTCTTGTTGGGTGAGTGTGGTAAAGTCTGCAGAGCTACATGAATGTACTGTAATATCTTACATAGCATTAACAAAAAATGCCCCTGTGCTATGACACACTAATGGCACATGAAATCTCTGTGCTTTTCAGACACACCTCAGAAGGATGGTATCCATTTTTTGCAGATTGTGGGAAATTAGGCAGGATCAAAAAATACCGTATTTTATATCAGCCTTTTGTATTAAAAAATAAATCAAGGGAGCTAAGTTCCTGACAGAGGCAAATGGGAGTTGCAGATTTTCTTATTGATGGTCTTCTGGATTGTTCTGAAATGTAGTGAAAATGTGTTGATGGAAAGTTTGTATCAAGTGAAGTGACTTGTTTTTCTTAAGCCCCTTTCCCAAGCTCACTGCCTTATTGGTCTTCTGGTGACCTTTTGGAGTTCATCACAAGAATATTTTTGGTATTTCATATAATATAGCTACTATGAACAGCTGCTTTCTCTGAGAAGATCTAGTGTAATAAGAATGTAGTAGTCACTGTGCATAACACTTCAAATGCTAAGGAAAATTTTATTTTTCTCTTGAACTAAGCTTCATGAGTTAATGCAAAGCAAAATCTAGGAAAGAATTTTTCAAGTGAGCCAGTTAATCAGAGCTACTGTAAGTTGATCACTATTGTGCTGAACAGAAAAACATGAAATTAGTCTGCTTGTGAACCAAGTCCTGCAGTTAATATATTCTTTGCCAGTTTTGTTAATGAGAACTGCTTCAGCTATAGAATCAGGTTCTCTCGTAAAAATTTGGGGCTTTGACGCCTAGAATTGCTTTTTGTTGTCCCTTCTGAACATTAGTATGTACTATTTGTTTGTCTCTTAAGAATCTGAAATTTCCCTCAAGAGAGTTATTCAGAATTGTTATCTAGATGAATTGAAGTATTTAATTATAAACCAGTGATTTAATGACCTTTGTAGGAAAATGTTTCGATAAAATTGAAATATTTAATTATTATTTCTGTCACAGTAAAAAATTGTATATTTTAACATGAAAGCAACAATAAAATTTAATCAGAAAACTGCTCCACTGAAGCAATACATTTCCAGATTTTTTTTTCTTTTATTCTCCCGACTCTCCCAAAAGGTTAGAAGGAAATGTAGTTTCATAACTTTTGATTTTCCTGACTTTTCCTATTTTGATAGCTTTCCTAATGTGCTTATGGTTTGCTTGGGATGGATTGTTCAGAGTTTCTTAGGGTAACTTTAGGTGGAGATAGTGCTGTATTTATTGTATTTATGTATCGTTTACCATGTGGCTTGTGTTTCAATATTTCTGAGCAGTTATCTAACCTCCATAATCTGTGTTAGAGGAGAAAGGTTTGTGCAAAATGCTGGTTTTGTAACAGGAGAGACCATGACCCATAGTGATTTTTATCTGGAAATAGCAACTAGAAGGGAAGATGTTCCCTCATTTGAAACTTTGCAGTAGTTTGGTTTTTTGGTGTTGTTTCTTTTTCCATTATTTGAATTTTCAGTCCAATTATTTTGTGTGCCATGTAAGAAACTGCCACCTTCAGACTACAGTGGTGTTAGCCCAGTGTGTGAGTACCTTAGGGATGAAAGTCTGGCTTTTCCTGGGATTCAGAGGTGGTGGTGGAGCCAGCGAGGGGCATGGAGCACTCAAGGCATTAGAGTTTACAGCTCTGTATCTCACTGTCTGACTTTCCTGTGTGTTCAGAAATCTATGGGCAGAAGCTCAGCCTTGAAGTAAAGGAAATTGTGGCTGGTAAATTTTAAACTTACTATGGAGTAGAATAGCTTTATCTAGCAAATTGGAGATAGTAGAGGAATTCCTTGCTGCTGTTATTGCCTTAAACTGAGAAGATGCAGAGAGGAATTGAGTAATGTGGGCTGCATGCACTGTGGGTGATTGGACGGCCTTATATATTTACATTTGACTTATTATAGTATAGTCATTCTTCTTCGTCTGCTAAAATTAGCAAAGCACAGCACAATTATAATACTTTCATGCTTCGGGATAAGCTTTGCATTTCATTAGCTCATTGGTTCTTATTTATGCTATGTCAGTTCAGGAAGAAAAATGTTAAACTGGAATAACTTGTTTTGAGAGTTCAGTACAAGTGTGTGCTTTCTTCATCTCTGGTTTTGAATCTCCCACCTCTTTGTTAATGTGAGAGCCTGCCTGCCTGTCCTCTCTGCTGAGTTGTAGACATCACCGTGGAGCAGCATCAAAGCCATTTATTTGCTTTCAAATACATGCATGCATTTGATGAGAAGTTTTTAGTTGACACCCCACTGAATCTTCCTTTTTTTTTTTTCCTCCTCCCCCACACAAATATTTTTAGGACAAGATTTACTGGTAAAAATAGCAACAAGTTAGAGGCACCTTGCTTTAGCTTGGTTGTGCTTCTCGTTAGAGACCAGTGTTTGTGCCTGTCTGTGCCTTTGTCATGCAACCTCTTTCTCCTAAGTCACAGCCTTCAGCAGCAGTGGTTTCTAACTGGCTGGGGAGGAATTTTGCTCAGAAATGTGAGAGCAGCTTTTCTTCTCCCCCCAACCCTGCTGGGCATAGGGCTCAAAGCTGCTCCCTGCACCTCCCTCCCCTGCTGTGTGGCTCTGTCTTACTCCATGCACAGCTTTCCAGGGAGACCACCAAGTGTGTCTGGAAGCCCCAGAGGTTCCTGCCCCTCTGCCTTGGGCTGGCAGTGCTGCTGTGCTTGTGCACCTTGCAGGGTTTCTCCCGCTGGGCTGGATGCTGGTGGGAACGGAGATGCCCGTGCTCCTATGGGGAGCCAGGCTGTTGTGTTTATCTTCCTCACTTTAAAGCAAAGTACAAGGAGTGCACGCTCTTTAAAGATCACAGCCTGGCAGTATTCCTATGGATGCTTTGAAAGGCAAAAGAGCACTGGGCTGAGCGGGCAGATGGATGGATGTGGCCCTGCTGGAGCTCAGCCTTCAGACAGAGCCAGGAGGATGAGGCTGTCAGCAGTCACATTTCCCCTCCTCCTGTGACCTGCTGCAGAGCAGTGAGAGATGGAACACTTGCCCTTAGCCCACTCTTCAGGGTGCAGCCACCTCCTTCATCTTTACTTTTCCTCACAGTTGGTGTTAATGGACGTGGCCTTTCTCACCACGCATTTTTCTTGCTCACAGGCTTCCCCATGACCTTGCAGTGAAGTCATAAAAGCCTGAATCTTTGCTATCGCAGTCCTTGCCATAGCAACATGCGTCATAGCCCAATAATTATTTATTTAATGGCTTTAATTATGAAAACTGAGAAAGGCACTTACGAAAACTGGATCAGGTAGGGGGAAAAAAAAGCACTGGTTTTAAAGTAAAAACAAAAAGGAGCAACACTTTCATGATACTTGAGACAGGAATAAGTTAAGTACTGCAGCCTTAGTTTTAACTACTTTACTTTCTTCTCTGTCTGCCTTTTCCTCCTTTGTAATTGTTTTTTCTTGTCCACTGTGCACAAACCATGCAGCTGCTTCAGTGTTCCCCCCCCCCCAGCCTTTTTCAAACCTATAAATACACTTCCTTTGTCATGTTGTTCCTTAAAAGCTTAACTTCCAGATAGCTTTGCTATTTAAAATCTTCCATCTTTCAATTTCATGCTCTCGTGTAAAAAATAATTAGGGAGCCTGAAATCAAATGCTCTTTTTCAGCCTTTAAATTTCAAATTGTCTACAGCTTTCACTCCGTATGTTCAGAAATCAGTGTTTCTATTGACAAGCCTTCTCAAAAAGAACCATCTACAGGAACAAAATTTAAAGTATTTAAGAACATAATAGCACATTGGTAGAGTAGAGAAACTACTTATTTTTTATAACAATGACTGCTGTGCTCTGGAGGATTTCCTCATTCATTCTTATCAGTATATACTCCATTTCAAACTTACTGACATGTTGGGAATCTCTCAATTTGAATTGATAGAGAACTCAGTAGCCATAGCAGAAAAATACCTGAACTCCTGGCAGAGATGCCCTTTCCTTGCCTCTCCTTTCAGGCTGCACTGGAGTCTTGAATGGGACTGGGAGCAATGGAATGGGAATATCAGAGCAGGTTTTGGCAGTTCAGGATTTTATAGATGCTTCTTGCCACAAATACACTGAAGGCAGGTTGCGAAATATGACTTGGTGACAGAGCAATGAATTGTTAATCCAGGATGGGGCTAGAATTTCAGATTTGTGAGCTTTTGGCATGGAGAGAAGGGTGGGGTTTTGGAAGGAAATTCATTTGTTGGATCGTGATATAAAGTGCAAAGACTTTTGACTGCATAGCTCAAAAAATAACTTGGAACAACTTTTACTAGAGTCAGAAGCCATCATTAGTGAATATTCCTGCTCAGGCTTAATGCATGGAAGCAGAAATTCCTTTTTTTTGTTGTGTGTGTTTGTTTTTGCTGGGATTTTTCTTGGGGGTTTTTTTCAGTGCTGAAAAGTGAAACTTTGTGTTGCTGTGCTGGCTGACTTAAATGCTCTTACTTGCTATGTAGGAAAAGAAGACATCCACTCCCCTGCTGCCTGCAAAGAGTTTTGTGGGACATAATCTTTCTTTTTTTTTCCATGGAAAATTACTTTTTTTTTGCATTTTATTCCGCAGATGTGATGCAAGACTGTGTGGAGGACTCACAGGCTGATAGCACTGTGCTGGAGAAAAGTCTTGCCTTAATAATTACATTCTTCTTGTATCTTCTCAGCTGCCCACAAAAGTCTGCATTTTGGAATTGCAATGAGGGAGCGCCTTAGACTTGGGAGCTGTTTCGTGGCATTGCTCTTCATAAGACGAATCAGCAAAACCCTTTTAGTTTAAAACAGGAAAGAAAAAAGGGGAAAAGGCAGTTCTAAAAGCAGACTGTGAGTTCTCCCTGGTCTAAATGCTGTGTGGGTGACAGATGTATTTTTTAACATGTGGATGCAAATCACCTGAGGGCAAATAAATGCTTGTGCCCCCTGGGCTACAACAGCAGAGCCTCAGAAGTATGGTCCTGGAGCTTTGTGAGGTTCACAGATAGACTTGGTTATGGTCCAACAAAGCATACTTTTACACTGCTAATTAATCTTTACCCTGCATTGAATCCAAACATAAGTTTAATATTCAGAATATTACTTTTTAAATTTCTCTAGGCCTTCAAAGAAAAAGCCATACCACGTTAAAAGCACTAATGCAAAGGTATGCAGAAGTGTGTACAAACTTGTAATGTATCTCTCTCTGCAGCTGTTTTGACTTAAACTGTCTCTCTTAGTCGAGCTTCCAAAATCTGGAGGAAACTTGAAGTGGAAAGTTTTCAGTTAAAAATAGAAGGAGAGCTCCCATTTTTGACTCCCTATATTGTCAATTTGGATAACCAAGAGCTATCTGGGATCATCCACAGCATGTCATGATACTGTTGGCTGAGGAACTTGGGGTATCTTGTTGGTGTCTGGCTTGTGTGTCCAGCTGATGCTTCCCTATTAGGGTGAACTAATAGGATCAAAAATTTGTTGTTTGGGTGATGGGCAGCCTTTGCATTTGGAAAGGCAGGTGAAGTTCTGACAGTGTCCTTTCCTCCTAAGCTACTCTCCTTTTTTCTGGGTCAAAGTTTCCTTCTACAGGTGGGGCAGCACCCCGAGTTTGTAGTTGCTGGTGGGAGTGTGTTGTTTCTGTCACAGTGGAGCTCTGCAGTCTCCTGGAGTGACTGTCCTGGTTTAACCTCAGCTGGCTACCCTGGAACAGCTACTTGGCAAGACCCAACATCCCTCTTTCCTTCTTCTTCCCACCCCTTTCTATGCTGAGCATGGTGTTATATGGCCTGGAACACCCACCCCTTTGGTCAGCCAATTCCAGGACACAATCTGTCCCAGCTGTGTCCCCTTCCAGCCCTCTGTGCATCCCCATCCCACTCTCTGCTGGGCTGGGGTGAGAGGCAGAAAAGCCTTGGTTCTGTGTAAGTCCTGTCAACAGTAACCAAAAAAGCATCCCAATTATCAACACTGCCTCCAGCACAAATCCAAGTTATAACCCCATACCAGCGACTGTGAAAAAAATGAACTCTAGCCCAGCCAAAATCACATTGACACTTTCAGGAAAAATGGTGTAGAAGAAGACATGAAGGTGGAATTCTCTCTCTGCTGTTGCTTATCTGCTGAATTCCTCCTCTTTTGAATGTTGAATGCTCCTGCTTCCTACAAAAAACTTTTGTTCTTATCTTGGGCTCTGGTTATAGAAGCCTGGAGAGTAGCTGGCCTGCAGCAGCCAGGCTGTGCTTCCAAGGGGAGGTGGCTCCCTGGGAGCTTTAGAAGTGAGCCTACACCTGCTGAGAAGGGAGTGGCGGGAATAACTTGCACCTAAGAATACAAACAAGAAAAGCCAAAAGGAATAGGAGAACTTTGTAATGTTACAGTCTCTTCCATCTGCTCAAAGCAAGGTCATTAAATTCACCCTTTACTTCCATAAAGCTTTCACTGGGTGTGGGAAGCCTTAGACTTATAATCCAGAAACTATTGACAAAACCCTGTTTCTTCCACTGCAGTTTTTAATCTTTTTTTTTTCCCTGCCAGTATCTTGACAGTGAAGCTGTATTTCTTCAAAGCAAGATCAGATGTTCTTTTAACATTGCAGCAAAACTGTACCACTTAACCATGTTTTGATGCATAATGTAATCAGCTTGATTGCTTTTTAATATGTCATTCAGACCTACAGTTGCTGTCAGCTGGGCTGAATCTGTTCTCTTGGGGAATTTCAGTATTACTTTCTGTGGATCACAGCACCTGGTGGTAACAGGGGTTTTTTCTTAGGTGCAAATCTGTGTCCCTAGGAAAAACAGTGGCCTTACAGGGGAGAGCTGAAGCAAGGTGTGAAAAATGTGCTGGGTTCTTGGTATTCCTCTGCTTGTGCAGTGGGGAGGGAAGGGCTGAGCAGAGTTCAGCCTTTCTGCATGAGTACCAGGTGGCACAGCTGCACTGGTGTATGACAGGCTTAAGTGATGCTGGGTACATACCTTGCAGGTTTTCTCTGGAGGAGAAGCTGAGGATGATGAAGGGGCAGCCTGGAGACTGTGCTACTGAGAACTCTTCCTTCTTGGATATTAGTTTTGCGTGGCTTATTATGGTTTGAGCACTGCAAAACTATTACTAAGTTGTAACAGCTTTAAATGTATTCTGTTTACTTTGCAAATCTCAGTGCCAGGTTCCATTAGTAGACAGGGTTTTTCTTTTTGAGTGTTTTGCTTTTGAAAGGCTTTATTGACAGTATGAGGTGTGAAAATAAGGAATACATGTGGCTGTGCTTTTTATCTCTTCCCCATCTGAGTGTTGTAGCATATAATCTTTAATATGAATGTGATCTCACTAAAATACCAGCTGGTTGAATGTGAAACCTTTTCATGTTGTACATTCTTGATTAATTGTGAACTAGACAGGTTTGAGTAATTAAGATTTTCAGTTTTCTTACTGGGGTGTGCTGGTCGTAGAAAATGCAGGTGCTTCCATTTCTCCTTCCTTTAAAGGAAATATAAAAAAACCCCAAACAAATCAAACCCACATGGACTCATAAGAAATCTGCAAGTGACATAGGTAAGAAATTACATTTGGCATTTTCATGTGTTTGCTTGCTTAAGCATACCATTATAGCTCTAAGTGTTCAGTATTCACTGCTTTTAACAGCAGTGTGCCTAATTTTCTGTGGCAAGATGCTTGGCTGCAGCTTGAATGAGTTAAAAATGGCAAGTAGCTGTTTTATATATACTGGGCACAAAAAAAAAAAAATGGAACATAATGAAGTACTTGTGAAGTGTCCTCAAGGAAGAAAAAGGTCTCTGTGTGGGAGTGTGAGGAAGGATTAAAACTGAGACAGTCATTAATCCCCTTCCCCTCTTTTTAAAGAAAGAAGAATTTCTAAGTAACACTGGAGAGAAGAATATTGCTAATTAGAAAACTTAGAGATAAGAGTATATTGGTTAAAACAAGGCTAATAACTTCAGGCTGATTCTGCACAGCAAGTGACTTTATCTTGCATAAAATACAGATACTGGTTTCATATTTTCATGTCTGCTTTTTTAGCCTTCCCTCCTCCTTTCCTTTCTCCTTAGAAAACTTTTTGGCGAGGCTATTGATGCAAATTTGACCTTTAAGTTTTTGACTGAACAGCTCGTGTATCAGGAAATAGCTTAGAATGTGCAAGATAATTTATTGCAGGAATTTGGTGCATTTTATCACTCTTAGAAACTTCCAAGGCCCTTTAAAATTCCATCTCTCTAATCTTCCCCTTTACCACGGGGAGGTTCTGCTTTGTCCAGTGGCGGTGCTCGGTGGTGAGGCTGAGGAGGTGGTTGCCTTGTGAGTGCCTTGGTGTGTGAACAGCTACCCAGCAGGGAGGGGGATGTCTGTCTGTCTGTCTGTCCATCTGCCTGCCTGCCTCTTTTTGTCTTGCACCAAGCTGTGTGCTGTGTTGGCAGGTTCCAGCATGGTCTGGCGTGAACGAGCAGCTCCCTTGCCCATCTCTGTGCCTGCTGAGCACAGGGTGCAGCCCCCTCCCTTTCCTCTGCCTGTCCCTCCCTGCCTGCTGCCTGCTGCTGCTGCTGTGGCCATATTAATATGGAGCAGCTGAAGTCACTCAGCTGGCTGTGGGCCAGCCTGTGCTGGATGTGCAGCTGGATGCGAGGACCACTCCAACACACAGGCGGGGATGTGAGCCATGGAGAGGGGCAGCACCAAGGGCACAGGTACGTCTGGTCTCTCTGCCCTGCCATCTTCAGCATATCCAAACCCTGCTCTTGACATTTCCTGGATTCTCCTTACTAGACTCTTTCTCTCTGTCCCACTGGGATGATTCTCCTTTCTCTCTGGGTAGGCTGATTTGTAAGCTAATAGTCTGCTTCCATTAAGTCATTAAGCAACCACGCTTCATTGGTGAAAGTCGTGTTCAACAGGCTTGGCTTTTAAGGTCAGTAGATCTCTGTGTAACAAAAAGGCAGGTGTGCACCTATAAGCACATCATGCAAGCCAAACTTTTAAAAATCATAGCAGGGGGTTCTTTGCACATGATAACTACTGGTACAATAAATAGAAGTAGCAGCTCAGATTATCGTCATCATTATTATCTTGAAAGTTTCTGTATTAGCTGTTTCTTTTTTGGAAAAAGTCAAGCATTTTGCCTAAAATAATGTAGAGGTTACTAAATTCGGGTGAAAAAAAATACATGAAATCTGAAGTCATCTTGACAGGGATTTCATGTCTTAAATAGATAAACCAGTTTCACAGGCAAAGGACTGGTATTTCTCTTTGTAATCTCAGTGCCTTTTTACTTGGGTGTAAAGAGACTGTGTGGTGAAACACTAACTGGGTTTACTACAGTAGGTAATGTGCTTTTTCTTGAAACAATGTTTGTCAGCTTCAGAGAAAGCAGTTCCTCATAATCTTTTAATGAGTTCTCCTCCAGAACTGCAAGTATAAACAGAAGGGTGGATGTTTGAAAACATACCACAAAAAGCTAGCAAAAAAGCTCCAATGGGTTTTGTTTCCTTAGAACATATACCTTGAAGGAGAAAAAAAAAAATCCTTGTGGGGATTTGCTAACTATCTAGATTCTCATAACTGCCTGAAAAAACCTAATAAACAATTGGAATTCAGTGTTTGTTAATGCAGTCGCTTTTTCAAACTTCTGTGCTGCTGAAATGATCATTATTTATGTTTAAAACTGTGACTTCTAGTTTATCAAGGCTGTTGCAAAACATTTTGTTACATCTTAGTGCAGTAGATCTGGAAAGTGCCTCAGTCCACACTTTTAAGAAAAAGTGTGAAAGGTAAAGAGAAAAGAGAAACTGTGTTTTGGAGATGCCCTGCACACTTTGCCTCTCTCCATGTGAAGAACAGACTTTTCCTCCCTCTTGCATCACCTGTGTTAAAGAAATTTCTGTGAGATAATGTATTGTCCAGAGATAACTAGTGTTCACTCCTCAAGTGAGAAAATGTGAAACTAACCTTGGCTGCTATCATGTTCTGGGTACTGATGTTCTCATACTGAAAATGAACTTTTGCACTATTTCTGCTTTCAGGAGTTGTACTGACTTGGCTTTAAAGGAGGAACTTAGCTCTGACTATGCTTTCAGGTTCACTCAACAGTAGTAAACACTCACGTGAAGGTCCTTGTTCTGTGTTTTTGTTTTGGTTTTCTGTTTGTTTTGTTTTTTAATTGTAGACTTTGAGATCTGAGATATTTCTTGATTTGTGTAAATTCTAGTGTTCCATACATGCAGTTTTATCTGTAACTGCCTTTTGTTTTATAAGGCTTGCTCAAGCACTTTCCTCTGGTTGCATTTAACTATCCAGTTAAAAGCATTGGAGAATAATTTGCAAAGCATGTTCTGAATGGCAAATCTCTATAACAGCCCATATGAAATACAACCAGGATTTCTTATTTAAGTGTCAGGATCTGATGGTAATACAAAATGAGAATATCTGTAGAGAGAAGTGAAATAGTTTCCAGTCACTTATTTCAATACTTTCTGTGTGCTTAATAAAGAAAAATGCAGAATATTAAATGTCCCAGAGAGGACTGGGCAAATGGTAAGGTTTTCCACCTTTCCAGTCTGTCAAACTAGATGGCATAAAACTGGGTTTGAGCTCTCTTGTGGTTTTAATTGTTTTTCTGTGTGCATACTTCTCCTTTTGTATGTATTTTTTCAATACTTTTTAGGAGTATCAAGAATATCACTTCTGCTTTATTACAAATAGTTTGTGTACTTGTGGCACAAATACCAACCTCTTTGCTTCACCTCAATATGAACAAAAACTTTTTGTTTATGCTCTGCTCTAATCCATAGCTATTGAAGTAATTATTTGTAGCTCTCAGATTAAAATTTCCTGTTAAAACATTGACATAATTCCTGTTGAAGTATTTCTTAGCCTTTCATAATCTAAGACAAAGGAAATACATTGCCTGACAGGAGTTGGTGCTTTCTCTTTCCTTTTGGTTGTTTACAATCTTGTTTTTATTCCACATGAGCAGGATGACAGTGACAGCATGGGTTATGTCTTTCCTAGCACATCCCTAGTAAATAAGATAGATGTGTATTTCCTACTGATTGACTTTTTTTTTTCTTTTTGACTTCTGAAAAGCTGAGACTTGGTTTGCTCTTGGAGCTACTGCTGTTTGTTCTGGGCTGCTGAATGTCTAAACATGGGCTGAAGCTGTGGTGAAAACAGCAGCCTATAACCAGCATTTTGGAATTTGCAGGTGTGGGCAAGGTCTCTTTGAGATTCCTGTGCTACTTTTGGACCTGGAGGTGATAGCAAGAATAGTCTTGCATTCGGATGGTATTTCAGAAAAATTCCTTGCATGTGACGTGAAAGAGAATGAACAGTTGTGTAAAACAGATGCTTGAGTGCTTTTGCATATGTGTTGGCCACTGAAGGACCCTCTACAGTTTACCAAATGTATGAAATTTGCTCAAATTAATAAAGCTTCTTTTTTGATAATGCATTTGTGGAGCTGCTGGTTGTGCTGCACAGAATGGGAGAGGAGTTCTAAAAACCCAAATGGCTAAAGAGCCTTTTTTTTCTCTTTTTCCTAACACAGTTAGTTCAACCCATTTTTATAATAATAAGAAATATTTTCTGTCTTACTAAAAAGGATCTTCAGCTTTATATGTGGCTTAATTTTTAACTTCTTTAACTATTCTTGGTTTTATCAAGACCAAGATTATAACTGGAAAAAAGGAATACAATGCTCTACTGTCACTTGTACATACTGCAGTGAGCCTCAGCAGCATTGAATCATCCAGTGTAATTCTGATGTTTCACTCAGTTCTTCACCATTTTTAGAGGATTCTCTCCACCCCAAGACTATTTCTTTCATTTAAATTCTTTGTCTGTTATCATTTCGTCTGAGGAAGACAGTCATCCTTATTAACATGAAACTGAGGTCATTTTGATGTCATTCTTCAGAAAGAATTTAAATTTCTTTGCAACATGACACCGCTGTGAAAACTGACTCTTTAAAATGAACTACTTTATTTGCATTGTAATTTCAGCTGGGCCTTTAATAGAAGGCAATTCAGTTAAGTCTCTACATCAGCTTTAGTCTGTGAAACTGATTACCATTTTTTTCTGAATAGCTGGCAGTGTGATCAATATTTCTGTGGCTCAGTATTCTAATAGTAATGGCAGCAGTGAGGAGATGATGAATTGAGGCAGTTGCCAAAAGTAGCAGTCAGCTTCTTCTCTAAATGACAGTCACAGAGCTAAACTACACCAAGAGCAGTCACAGTCCAAAAGAAACACATCAGTAACAGTTTAAAATCACAGTGCCACATCCTGATGGCATCTTTTGTTTTCCTAATGGAAGAAGTGTAGTCAACGTGTCATTATGCCAGTCCTAGTCACCCATTTTTACAAATTGGTAGCAGAAGACTTCTAAGATTCCTTTGTTGGCTCTGAGATGTAGGACACAGCTAATTAGCAAGCTCCTTCATTTGAAGCGTCTTCATTAGAGATAATGCCTAATCATGGTTAATGACAGTATTTATTATAATAGTGGATAGTCTGGAGCTGCATCAAATAGTGATTTGTTACTCAATGCTGCTGAATAATGAGGTTGTTCCAGTAATTACCCTGTCCATGGTTATTTTCTTGCAAAAACGTCTTGTATTTTGGGATATTCTGACTGGCTTGCCACGGTTGCACTGATATATCTTGATCTTTCTTGGACACATAAGATTCCCAGATGATACAAGCTGTCACCCTCTTTCCTAACTCCTCCCCAAAATGATTCAAATGTTTATTGTTTTCTGCCCCACACCAGGAAATAGGACAGTTCTTCGAGATCAGTTGTTCTATCTTGCAGAATGTGTAAAGTAGAGACAACATTTTCTTGTTTTCCTTCACAGATGATGTAGGTTATCTCCAGGCAAGACTAACCTTAGGCTTGTGAGATGCTGTAATGGCAAAACTTCACTGTGCAGAATTTAGCCATCCCTTTTTGCTGCACACACCCAGTAATTACTAGTGTTTTGTTTAGTTTACACAATTATCTCATGTAGATAAAACGAGCTACTTTTTATAAATGTAATTTAATAAGCATTTACACAATATGGCATGGCTTAGATGACCCTTAATCACTTGTGATTCAACTTGTTGGATGAGCAAATTTGCCTGTACTTATTTTATGGAAAACACAGAAATGAAACTTTAAAATTAAGCTGTATGTTAGCACAACTGCATCCCTCAGACAACTGTGTGTCATGTTGAGCAATGCTGGGAGGACAGTTGATTGCAGGAAGTCTAAAAATACTTTGTATAAGTTCATTGCCTCAGACACACTTGAAGTGACTGGAAACTCAAATGTATGCTTGTTAATATCCCACAGCTTGCAGTTCCAGGGTTTGGAACAGAGAGCCTCTGTAGAAAAAGCAGTGAAACTTTGAATTTGCATTTAGAATAATGTGCTTAGGCAACATCAACTGTCTCATCCTGTGCAGAGTCACTTTGCAGTTTCTCTTTCCCCCTGTAAACATCTGGGATTGTGATAATGCTCTAGATTACCTTGGAAAAACAACAGGACGTTACACTTACAGGAAATCAATTGTTGTTCTCCCTGTCCTCCCAAGATACATGTCTGCAAGTGTGTGTGCACCCATGCACAGCTGCAGGGAGATTCCTGGAGGATGAGCAAGAGTTGTTTTCCTTATGATCTTAAGAGGCACCTCTGATCAAGTATAAATAAATACAACCAGCTTTCCCTTTTAAGTTGGAATCTTGAAGCCGAAGTATCCGAGATGCAGCCACATGCAGTGTGTGCAGACATCCTTCCTGCAGATGGCCTGGGGAAACTGTGGTGCTGGGAGGAGTTCAGTGGGTGGTGAGGTGTGTGCCACCCCATAACTGCTTAGGTCTTGGGGGTGATTAATCAGTTTTCCCTCTTCTTGCAGGTCTGCTTCTTCCATGATGTTTTGTACCTGGAACAGTTTTCCCTATACATATGTCTTGTCTCTGGTTTCTTGCGTGTACTTCAGTGCTTCCCCCTCTTCTCACTCTACTTTGTGAAACATTTCAAGTGTGCTTTTAATTAGTAAAATTAATGAGACTGTTCTGTTTTTCTTTTTGACTATAAATTTATACCATAAAATCTCATGTAGTTTCAATTCATATGTTAACGAGTAACTACTCGGTACTCTTGGAACAATGGTTGAAATCACTGTCTTACCAAATGCTGGTAATTTATAATTGTAAAATCATGTTGTTTCTGGTGTATGCATACCATATCTCTGTATGTAATAATGTACAACAGAAATTAGGGGCAGGAGGCAGATTCCAAAAAAAGATGTTATCCTTTCTTTTCAGCCCTGAATGTGCACTACAGAGATTAGAAGATATCACAGGTTGGTTATTAGCAACATCTTGGGTCTGGAGCTCACTCTGCTAGAGCTCTGCTGCCTCTGAAGACTTGTCCAGGCCAGCTTTTTATTTTGACTATTAGTAAGACAACGCCCTGGAGCTCCTTGCTCTTCAGCTGGTCTGTCCCCTGGTGCTGGTGCTTCCCCGCTGCCTGTCTGAGAGAGCTGCCAGGGGGCTAAGAGCAGCAGAAGTGGCCAGGGTTGCTTGCCCTGATGCAGTGAGTTTGCCAGCCTGTGTGTAGAGGTGTGTGCCCCTGGTGTGGTGCTGCCCAGGGAGGGTGTGTGGTGTGCTGGGCAGGCTGAGATTCGCCTCCCTGCAGACGTGGTCTCGGCAGTGCCGTGCAGCCAGCGTGCTGAGGTTTGTGGTTCTGAGCTGCAGCCACTGCAGATCCTGTAGGGGAGGTTTGAAAGCATGCTGGCCTGAGGAGCACCTGCACTTTCCCAGGACAGAGTCTTTTAAATATGCAAAATTACAAAAACACCCAAACAACCCCAATCCTGTACGTAATGTGGTCAGATGTCCACCTCCAGAAGCATTTTCTCATCTTTAAAGTTTTCTGTGGGTGTAAGTTCCAGTGCAGCTTCACACTCTGCTTCATCATAATGAAGTCAGAAAGAAATTACTGTCAGGTGGGAAGATATTTCTTAAAGCCTTCTTTCAACATTTGCACCTATTGCAATGCCCTGGTTAAAAGTGTGGAGCAATCTGTAGGTTCTGACCAACTAGAAATGTGCCAGAAATAGCATGTTTTTATCACCCAAAATGACTTGTCAGGCATCAAGCATTATTATGGTCTTGCATACCAAGCTTGAGATAATAATTTCCTGATATGTGGCAGTAATTGGAAATATTTTTAAAATTATTTTTATAACTGCAGTTCCTATTCCACAACAAATCACTATTTCCTACTTGTTCTGCACTGAAAATCAGTTTCTTCCTGTCTTTCACTCTTCTCCATTCACTGTCTGCTTGCATGTTCATGCAATTTTAAGATGCCTATCTTGCACTAGGAGAAGATTTTAGGACCTTGGAGATCCACAAGAATAAGAAAACCCAAGAATTGCATGATTCTATCACTTGGTTTCTATCAAAAGGAAGGCAATTTCTTAATTTAATCTTAGTCTATTCTGAATGATGACCTGCTTGCATGAATTCTTACCTTCTGCTCTCTCCTATCCCTCCTCCCCATTCCAGATCCTCCAGAAAAATGAGCAGAAAGGTGAACAGTGACTTGATATGTTTGATTTTTTTTTTTTTTTTTTTTTTCAGGGCAACTTCTTTTCCCCCTTTTTTATCCTCTGAGCACTCTTGGTGATTCACTGGTCTTTCACCATAATGAGCAAGTACCTGAGTATCTCTGTGATGCTCAGACTGGGTCTGGTCAGCAGCACAGTGTGTTTATTTCTGGCCATGTTGTGCCTTTCTGTTGAGAATAACAAAAATTTCTGTGGGACAAAAATGGTCCCACTGATAAATGAGTGACAGAAAGCCAATAAATTCTGTGCTCTGCTATTAGAAATGAATTCTCTCATCCTAGTGCAGCTCCCCTGGGCTTTATGTGGCTCTTCTACCTGAGCTTAGAGTTACTTTAATCTAAATGACAATTTTATAGAGCATCACACAGAGGCATTAAACAAACTTGGGCTGCTTGGTAAAACAAACTTCATATAAAGTTGATCTCTTTTTTATTTTTTTGAGAGTGCAACTCACACGTTTTTTGACTTTTCATTTAATTAATGTTTTGGATCCCTATGAAAACTAACATAATAACATCAGGATTCTTATTACAGATAGACCATCCAATGAATTTCAAAGCTTTAGGTTGCCTAACACCTTCCATTACAGTATTGTCTTAGCTAAATCATGTTTTAACTGGTTGTGCTAATGACTTTTGGTCCTGGATATCTGTTGTAAGCTGTGTGTGAGAAAAGGAGTAAAAATGAGATAATTACTGGTTTGTTTAAGCAAGATGTCCTTTGTCCTCTACCCCTGTTAAATTGTTTCAGTAGCAAGGCTGAGAGACTGG
>JAOTQP010001652.1:10372820-10420427 GCA_026413545.1 Cichladusa arquata
GGGAAGGAAAATCTTGGTCTCAGAAGGAAGAGACTTTTGGAATATTGTTCAAATTTGAAAACAATAGAAAGTTTCTGGATGGGACAGAATTAAGTATTCAAGTCTATTAACAGCTCAGCAGTGTAAAGAGAGACACTTCTGCACTGTGAGTGTTCCATGCTTACAGAGACCAGCTAACAGCTGCCCATTCTAGGTGGATTTCAGTGTTATGCTAGTGGCAGAATAATAATAATGCCACTTTTAATACCAACATTTGATACTTTAGATTAATTAAAACATTATTAGAGAGTTATCTTTCCCCTTCTCTTTGTAGCCAAGTCACAAGCATTTTCCCTCCTCTCCTCTGTCTTGTCTCCTTTTTATCAGCTCAGTTATTTTGTTGAAATAGTGAAAGAAGCATTGTTGATTTGTATCTAGAGTTTTGATTTTGTGCATTTTAAAAACTGTATGACAATTGTATATTCTATTCTGAAGGACTAATATGTATTTGGGTAGCAAGAGTAAATTATTTATAAGTCTTCACTTAATTATTTGAACTAGAGCTGTCTGCCTTCACTTTGGGATGTGCAAAGATGATATGCTAAAAAAGGAACTGCTTGAATTGAGTGTGCTTGTGGAAAAGTAGGGCAGAAAATGTACATATTTTCAAAGATATGTGTTTGGTCTCGAATGTCAAATTCCACAAAGTTACTTTTTGGTATCTTAATGTCTTAAAAAAATGGTTGCTCAGCAAAGCAAGAGTCACAAGTCAGATCCTGGCTTCTGTTGGGTCAGCTGAGTCAGTGGCTTACTAGGCAGGTAATTTGGATAACAAGCTCCAAAGCCTTACTGCCCTGACATTGCCATGCTGGTTTTCCCATTCTGCATTTCCATTTTAACTGAGTATTCTGGCAGTGGAGTGAGTTGCATTCAGAAGAGTTTTGGATGCTTGGCCCAGCAAAATGGGCTGATAATCAGGGTTGCAAATGTGTAAAGCTGCTTCATATTAGTTGTGTTAGTTGTGTGTGTGTGTTTGATATTTAGTTTTTCTCATTACCCTCATCTCTCAAATAGAACAAGTTTTATCTGTACGTGCCTTATGTTACTTTGAGGTTGGATGCCCAGCTTTGGTGAATGAAAGGCATTAATTACTGTAGGATTTTTATATTGGTAACAGTAAAACAGGCAGGGGGCTGTGCTTTGTGAGCTCCACTTGGTGGTACCTGAGGAAGAAGCTCATACTTCAGAAAAGGCAGCTACTGATGCTCTGTGAAGCTTTTAAGATTTTTCCACTGTGATATTTATCAACTGTAAACATGTAAATTGTTGTATGTAAACTTCATGCTCTCCATTAGAGCTGTTGTATAGGATGTATAGCATATGTATGTCAAATTTAACAACAGAACATGGCTCATAACCTGCTGGATAGAAGTGACATGAATTTTTTGACATTTGGAGCTAGCAGTGTTTTCTCTGCACAGTTCCTTTTAACCTGTGGGGTGGGAGCTGTGCCCAGTTTTGGTTCCTGTGCCTGGCAGTGAGTCTCTGCAGGAGTGGTAGCAGAGTAAGCCGATTAGCATGATTGATACTGAGTGTCAGGGGACTGCCATAATGGGCTACCATTGAGACTGCATTGTGAAACCACACACGGATGAGGTAATCTCATTAGATGATTAAAACCTTCATTGAGGCTACCAGATTGCAGAGCTTTCAGTTGTATTGCTGTTAGGAACTGATGCTAAATAAGTGTAGTGCTCTCCTTGGAGTGATGCTGAAATGGAGATCTTGCTGGGTTTTTCTCCTGGATAGTAGTTGCAGCAGCTGGAGGCTGATGAGGAATGCTCCATCTTTCTGTGCTTAAAAGTAAGGTTCTGTGTGATGATGTAGTTTTCTCTTAAAATCATTGTCAGCCTTGTGCTAGTTTTATCATGCTTTGCTGTTCTCTGTGAAATTCTGTACTGTTAACGTTGGAGGATGTGCTTTGTGTGCCTGTGGGGTATCTCAGTGTATGTATCACTGTGGTGTTTTCGTAGTGTCTGTGTTTTTCCTGCAGGTTGGCTTTGCCTGTGTGATGAGGTGTAGTGTAAGTGTCACTCCTTGTCCTCTTGCCTGCCCTGTTTACAAGCAGGTGGCAGGCAGCACGTGCTCACACCAGAGCTGGTGGTGCACAGAAACCCCACCTGGCTTCTTCACATGCTACTGGCTCTAAGGAGCCCATTGAAAACGCTGAATTTCAAATTAAAATTATTATGCCTGATCATAGTCCTGTACTATAGTCCTATATTATGCCTGATAGGTCCTATACTTGAACTTTGCTCTTGCTAGCAAGCTACAAAATTTCTTATTCTGGATCTCCAGTGTTACAATATTTGTAATGAAAGGGTTACTAGACCAGAATTTTGGAAAGTCAGGACTGCTATTGTGATACTGGTAGTGACCACTCTTGTGTATAATCAGATCATTCTGTGTTAAAAAATAGTCCAGTTAATCTATTGGGAGCTTGGTTACAAACAGAAGAAAGATTTGTAACTTCCATTGTGTATCCTGCAGTTTGTCCATTTTTTTTTTCTTACAGAAAGAACTGTCTGACACTAATAAGCACATCCAATGAGACAAAAGCTCACATATTCTATTTTTTTGCAAGGGAACCCCAGCAATGCATTATCTTCTGAATTCTGTTGTCAGATATGGTTTATTTATTTAGCAGTTCTGCAAGGAAGTGACCTTTTTCTAGGAGCTATTTTGGATCTGGTGTCAGAAAAAAAGTAAAACAAACAAACAAAAAAACCAAAACAAAAAAAAAAACGCCAAAAACCCAAAAATCCAACAGACTACTCCATGTATGTGAAGAAATGGGGCAATGTGCACGCTATGAAGAGAATGTTCTTTCACGTGTATTTGACAAAAAATAAAATCACAAACTTGTGCAAGTTACAACAGGTTACAGACACCAGAGTTGTGTGGTTTGTGATCTGCAGAACAAATGCACATCAAGTTTTCAAGTTTAATTTTACCAGCTTGCTAAAAATGATGATAGGAGACATCAATCATCTTGTGATTGATTTGAAAATCCAGGGTTATACTGGCTATCAGTGATAGGCAAATTAGAGGTAGGCCAATTTACATGCAAAATCAAGTAAAGTTTCCTCAAATACCAAATACTTTGGAAAATAAATGAATTGAAAATGTTCTAATATTTTTCATTTAAAAAAATCTTTTGAACTATTCACAAAATGTTATTTTACTGTAGTTATCTTTCTGTGTTGACTGAAGTGAATTGACTCTTAAAATATCTTATTAATGTATACTTATGAGAGTATTTTCCATTTCAACTTCAGCTTGCTCTCAAGTATGAATTATCTCAAGATCTCTTTTTCTGAGACCTTGGTGAAGTCCTGATGCTTCCTGAAATGTTTGGGGCTACTCTATTAGTGGCACTACTTTGCAGTTACTTTTTACATTAAGGGCAAAGCCAGGCTTGTTATGCAGCTGTATTTTGCCAGTGAAGGACCTGTTCCTCTGCACAGAATATAAAATTATGGAGTGTGTCCATGAAACAAGGCAAGTGTTTTGATTATGAGAATAGAAAAACTCCTTTGTTGGTATGAGTGCAGCCCAGCTTACTCTTTCCAGAGCATCTCCTGTGAATGAAGGAGAGAAAACCACAAATGAGAGACCTCACAAGACCCTTTCCAAAGGGAATGAGTTACTGTTTTTACTTCTCCATGCAGCTTTCTTCTTTCTGTGTGTTGGATGTGCTTAGAAAATGAGCTCTGGGGGTGATACCTCAACCCTGTTGGCTTTTGGAACAGATAAGTGACTTCAGGATCACCAAGACAGAGTGTAAACTAGGGAGATTAATCTCTGATTGTATTTGTTAGTCTGCCTTTCTTATTTAAAACTTATATCTCTTTTTCTGCTCATGTTGGCTGTTTGTAAAATGGCTGAAAAAAATCTGTAATCTCTCTGCTTCAGATATACTCATTTCCATTCTGTATCTGTAAACTGAGTCTCCTGGAAAACAACTGTAAATGACCTGTCTCCAAACACCTCTCCTGACTGAAGTGAGGGAAAAAAATATTTTTAATGTCATTTTTTAGATAAATGTTGGATAGAGTGGAGAATTGGAGTCCAGTGCCTGAGCTGTTGCAGAAGAAAATGGGTAAGACTGAAAAGTGCAGTGGAAGATCTAAGTTACCCAGAATGTTTTTTTGGTCCTTTTTCTTTGTTCTTAAAGAAAACAAATAGTTTTTTTCCACTGGCTAAAATTTTTATGATGGTAGTTTCTGCTTTGCCCACCAATTTCCTTTTACTGTAAGAAATCTATATCTGCTGTTTCTTTGTTTCTTTTCCCTTGGGTTAAGCCAGGTGATTTAAACTACTCAGATTGTCTGTCTCTATGAAATGTTCAGGGGTTATTTTGCTAGGCATGAACCAACTCCTGAGCCATCTTTTTTTTTTTTTTCCAAGAAACTTTCCACATTTCTTAAAATAGTGTGTTCACAACATATTTTGCTCCACTGTTTCGTGCTGTTTTCTTCCTTCCCACCTCCCATAACAGCCTGGTGGGTGAACCCAAGCAGCAGCTCATGATCTATCTCTTTGCTGTTTCTTTTGTAATGTGTTTGCTGAGCTGGCTGGCCTGCCTCCAAAAGTGCAGAAGTGTGTTTATACATGCAGCCTAACAATAGTATCATAACACCAATTTGTTTTACCTGGGCTGGAAATAACAATCTAAATATTGTGAACCAAAGAGAAAGCACTCATTTGTATATGCCTCTCTACCCTGCCAGCTCATTTCTGTTGAGTGTGAAAAAGTCACTGAAACTTTTCTAACATTCTGTGGGGATTTTGTCAGTTCTGTCAGGATGATGTGATACCTCTTTTAAATGCTGAGAGTAGTTCAGCTGTAGCTTCTCCCCCAAGCTGCATAAGATGCTGCCAGGCAGAAGGTGATTAATTTATATGTCTGATCCAGGCACAAGGTATTGCAGAAAATAATTTATCCTTGCCACCATGGGGAGGAATTCATAGTATAGCAAACCATTAAACTGTGAACCATTAAGCTATGCTTTTATTGCTGTGTTTGAGCAGAGTTGTAAGAGGTAGAAAGCATACAATAAATACTGGTTATGCTTATTTATTAGTCATGAAGTGACTAACAAATTGATTGATCAGCATGTTTTGGTTAAGGTGCCAAGCCATTAAAATAAGTGTTTTTTATTGTTACTTTGATTCAGTGACTTTCATCACCAAAACAATCTTCCTCTGGATTGAAACAATTTGGATTGTGTCCATCAGTAGCTGATGTGAGCAGCCCTAGCAGTATTTATAATATTCACATGCCATGGGGCCTCATGTTTTAAAGTTTATGTTTTTGAACCTAAACACTCTGGCTATGTCATCCCATAATCCCATCCTCAAAATCTGCTGATCTTCACTGGGTGGTGGTGTAATTTTGCTTTAGTAAAATCTGAGTTGACTTGCCCAATCTGCTGGAATATATCTTATTTTCATGAAAAATTTTTAAATGGGAGTGTAAGAATGGACGTTCTGGCCGCTCTGGCACATCAGCTTGCTACCAAAAGTGAGAATGCTTTTGTTTCCACGTGCTCAGTTATGCTCAGCCTTTGGCCTCTCTGCCTGCTGAGCATAACTGAGTGCTCTCAAATCATGTAGTAGCTGCAGTGAAGTGGCACCTGCCTGGCTGGAGCTGACAGCAGCAGCACAAATAAGGTGACATTAGTAGTGTCTTGCCTGTGCACTCAGTGACAGTGAAGGTACAGTCACTCTGCATCGCTGATTTCCAAAATTCTGGTTTGACATTGTTATTCCTGGTCTTAGTTTGTCTCTCGTGATTCAAGTTGTGAATAAGCAGCTTCAGCTCTGCAGCTTTCTGTTTAAATTTAAATCATCAAATCAGCTGTGTCTCTAACCAGATTCATAATAATAATATTATATATAGGTTTAGGAGGTGGAAAATACAACGATGGGAATCTTGTGCAAGATACTGTACAAAATGAAATCTTGTTTCTGATTTCAGGCCTCTTGCTCTTGTCTCATGGCTCTTCCCATTTCAAGGACTGAAAAGTGGTCATTGTTAGAAATAGAATACACTTTTTCAATGTCATGATACAGAGATTGAAAAACAACCAGTGCTATAGCAAATCATTATTACTTATTACATTATTATGAGTTATTATTACCCATAAGAGGCTCCAGAATGAAAAGGGTTAAGTTAGGAGCTGAGATAAAGTACCTGCTGAATTAAGTTGTTTTGTCCATTTGAGGTTATCCGCTATTAAAAATATTTTGAAACTTCTGCATGTGTACCTTATAATTCTGTTAGATGACAAACAAAATGTAGAGAAAAACATGTTTTTCCCTTTCCACAGTCACATTGTTCCTGAAGTGCTGGCAGTGGAAAGAGCTTCCAGTCAGTAAACAAAGTAGATGCCGTTTAGGTGTATAAGAAAGACAACAAATAAAGTAACAAGGAGTCCAGTTTTAGAGTTTCTTTCCTGCCTGTTAGTTAAAAATTAAACACTTTTATAGCAAATGAAACCAGTTATGAAACTCTCACAAAAAAAAAAGAGGTGGAAAAAAACAGTTGGATAATGCAGTGCTTGCTTTTCATGTCAAAGAGCAAAACGTAAAAATGTGAAGTACTTTACAGACCAGATAAGGTAAAAGGTAACACTTGAATCTGCTCAAAACTACCAAAATAAATAATAGAAATCTGATGGGGTTTAAATTCTCAGAGCAGTGTTGGTTGCTTAATGGTAGATTTTTTTTCTTTAAAGCATTTTTAATGTTTTTCTCTATTCCGTGATGTGATCTGATACAAGCGAAGGAATGAACAATCTCACTGTACTGAGCAAACAGCAGGCTAATTGTTCACTTTTTATTGAGTGCACAGAGGAGGAGGGGAATAGTTTGTGGTGAGATCAGAAATTTTTGTTTTCCATAAATCTCTTAGTTACTCATCATAAGGATGCTGTTTTTAAAAAGAACAAGAACAACAACCTCCACAAGGATAAATGCTTAAAAGAAGGAATCCTTCTTAGCAGTAGAAGGTGGATATTGTGATATAAATGGTGATATTTAAAATGCCTTGAGTTTGTGGGCATTTCCTAGATTACAAGGATGATCTTACAGGGCCTTTTGCCTCATCTTGTTCTTTATCCAGAGAAATGCCTGGCAGGGGAATGCATTTTTAGTGAATTTAACGTTGAAACGATGCCACTTAAATAATTTATCCTTAGATTGTGCTGAATATGTTTGTGTTCATCATCTGTCCAGATGCACAAAGCATGACTTTTCTTATGCTTAGATGAAGCCTTAGATGTGGGATGCTTTTAACTGAGCTAAATGTGAAACACTGGACGTTTGGTAAATTAAATGCCCTTTGTCTGGTAGGTGGTGAGATGCAGGGAGCTGTTCAGCTGGAGCTGCAGCACAGCTGTGGCATCTGCCCTTGGAAATGAGGGCTAAGACACAAGTTCCTCCTTTCATAAAACAGCTACAGAAAGATATTTTTATTTTTCTCTGTTTGCTTACTTTTTGTCATATGATATTTACAGCAAAAGAGTATTAGTCAAAATGAAAAGAACTGTTGAAGAAAGATTTCACCCAGCAATTGTTGAAGGAAATGCTTCATTTTTAGAGACAATGGCATAAAGCTTCCTATCTTTTCACTTACTTAAACTTAGCATCCGAACTGAATTCAAGGTGAGTCTGGGAAGAAGCATAATTATATCTGCCACCTTCTATTTCTTTTCTTTTTGCTTTTCCCCTTTCAAACATGCTAACTCCCTATTTTTTAATTTTCATTTTATTTTGAATGAAGATTTCACGGACCCTGGGGGTTGGCCATTAATTTTAGGCCATTGTGTGAATGCTAACTACTTAAAAATAGTCATGGAGCCAACCTTGCTTCCTCTCAGGGTTTATCAGTTGGAAGCATCTTCTTTTTATCCCATGTGTAAGCAAAGACCTCTCTGGATTGATGATTTGATCTGTATAATGGAAAATCTAGGCAGGATATCCTTTCTCTGTTATTCCTTGGTGTGATGGCATCAGGTTGTGCCTTAAAAAGGGGGAAGGGAAGAGGAGGATCCTATTAGCAGACAGAGTGGTATCAAGGGACTCCTAAACTGCAGGCTGGCTGAGGACCTCGTATTTACTTTCCTTGTTGAACTCTTTGTGTTTCAAGCTGCTCCTCTAACATGTCAGTGGTGGCTGGTGCTGCTGTCCCCAAGCTTGCTCTTGTGCTGTTTGAATATTTTGTGTTTGGAAGTTGTTGTTGGATACCAAGGGCTGTGAGGGGCTTCTCTGTAGTTACTTTGAGCTCTAGCAGACCTTAATGAAACACTGCATTGACAAGGTAGATCCAGTGTTACCCTGCAGAAATGCAGTGCCTGAGCTTCCCCTGCCAAAAAAAAAAGAATGTTTCTGTTGTAATTCCATTATTAAAATGCCTCTGAAAAGGAGCAGTGCCTAATGTGCAGCAGAGGTGCAGTGAATGCTTGATAAAGTGTGTGCATGGGGTGGCAAGCATACTCAGAATTGTGTTGGAACATTAATAATGTTGGAAAATTATTATGACCTTGCAATTCAGCATGCTTGTAACTATTCCATGTCATACTCACAGCTTGAAATTTTGCTTGGTGTTTGCAAGGCAGAGGATGTCACCAACCCCTCTGATGGTGGGAGAACCTTGGGTTTGGTGTGCTCAGGACCAGGGGTCTGTGTCAAAATGGCACTGACCCTTTATCCCACCCCTGCCCCTTCCTTTGTACAGCAAACACAGTGCAGCTCTGGCACAAGAGGTGAGTCCCTCTCTGAGCTGGCGTTTCTGTTCTTCTGTGACCTCTGTGTGTTGTGGTGTAACCACAGAGGAGGAACCTGGGACGTGATTGTGGCTTTGCAAAATAATAATCAGCAGGTACTTGGGTGCAAGGCAAAAAACATTGTAACTAATAAAAAGAAATGCTGTAATTGCCTGTTTGGACTTTGGAATCTGTAATTCTCCAGTGTTTGCGCCAAGCTGTTTGTACGATATAAAGCATGTGAATTTTTTACTGTTAATAGAGATATGTATGGGATCATTGCTTGGGCTTTTATGTGAGGTGTAAAGAACTTTCCTTCTACACTACAACGTGCATCTTGGCTACTTAGAGTTAGCAAAAGTCCTTTTTGTCTTAGCAAACTGACCTGTGACTTTCCATCACCATAGATTAACTGCAGTGTTTAAACGGAGGCTTGCATTTCTTACAAGGAATGCCTTCTGATTTTATGGGACATATACCTATTTCTGATCTGAAAGCTCAGATAAATAAAAGTTTGTAAAAGGAAGTTTTAAAGGTTTTTTAAAGGAAGACAAAATGCTCTAAGAAACTTCTACTGTTCTTTCTTACACTGGTGGAAAACTAATTTCATTGGATATAACATCCTAATGACTATGACTTAAACACAAAATCTCAACATATGCAAGCATTTGTACCTCTGTGCTCTTAATAGTGTCTAATAAAAGTTTCACAGTTTTTAGCCCCATTTAACCTAGGATTTCGAACTAACTTTTTAAATCTATGTAGATAACATGCTTTAAGCAGCTGTTGAAAAAACCAAAGCAAGGGAAGTTTTCCAAATCTTAAGCCCACCCCTCATGTATTAAATCATTTGAAATCTTACAATTGCTGTTATTTTCAGTCCATTGTGTCTGCTTCCTGTTGGTCAAAGGTTATGAGGATAGGGTGGTGTAGAGTGAGGTGGGAGGCCGGCAGGAAAAAGAAAGCTTTGCTTATTTTGGGATAGACAAAACTACAGAAATGGCCACGACATCGCTTACATTTTCTGAAGACTTGAAGAGGTAAACTGGTCAAAAACTGTGCTCTTGATGTTGTTTATTTTTCTGCTTTGTAACTTAGGTATGGGGAGAATGAATTGGAGAGAGTAAACAGGGGCTTCCTTAAAGAACGTTATCTTTGTGCTTGAAATTTTTTTTGTTCATAACTTTCGTTTTAATTTACAACTTAACTCGGTGAATTCTGTTTCTGAACAAGAGCCTAAACCTCTCTCACTCATATCACTAAAGCTGAAAAAGAAAAACAAGAGAAAGGTTTTGTGCCATGAAGTGCAAACAGAAGCTCTGATATATTGCTCTAGTACATTGTTGCTGTGTTAATACAGCTCTCTAAAAACACATTTTACCTTAGTATTTGTGCTGTTACCAAAGAGCTGTCTGTGATTCCTTGTCTGTTCACACAGCTGGGAATTGCTTGTGGTTCTACAAAGCTGTTCATCCTAATAATGTTACAGTCTGGGAAGGAGCAGAAAACTTTTTTATGTGAGCTGATGAGAGCTAAAGGAATATTTTGTAAAATAATCCAAGTAATTATATTGAAGCATCTCAATTTTCAAGGATCCCGGTATATAGTTGAATTTGCTATTGGTGTGTGATGTTGCTGGTTTCTGAATTTCTTAACCATTTTGTTACTGTCAATTTACTTTTGAATCTAAAAGTATTGTTTGCATTGTTGGGAAAACAATATTTTTGCTACAATAGAAACTCAGGGTTAAGGAGCATAGTGAAAGGAATTTATATATCATAATCTCTTGAAAAGAATTTGGACTTTGTGCTTGTTTGTTTTGAAATAAATTTTTCTCTGGAGTTCTTCAGGTCAGTTCTGCTCAGAAAAGACTACTGGAGCCCAATTGGTAAATATTTTCAGCCATGTAAAGTGAGAATGTATTTATCAGACAGAATGCTGATTTTTATTTTATCTTATTTTTTACTTTTCTTAGCAACTCTCCCTGCCATTTCTGCACATGCACATTTCAGATATGGTGATTTGTAATGGGAAAGTTTATAGTTTTAGTGTTAAAATGTGGATTGCCATTCCTAATTCTTCCCCTTTCTTATACACAGGGGAAGAATTACATGTTCCTTATAGATGAATGAGGAATTCCTTGCAACGCCTCACAGTATATAAAAACTGCTGTGCTGATTCCCCATGTGAAGCTTGGGCAGAACAATAGGTTTTAGCTTTCCCTTCACTGTGCCTGAGGAAAAGAGCTTGAGTGAGTGTCAGTCCTTTCACTGCTGGAGCAGTGGCTGAGTATTTGCAAGAGAGGCTCTGCCTTGGCCAGTGACTGTACATCCTTGCTCCCACCAGGAATGGATACAGATGGAGTGTCAACATCTCCTAAATTTAATTTGTAGGGATTATTTAAAACATAGTCTGAATTTCCATTGGAGACCGAATTTTCATTGGAGACTGTGTGTTAATGGATGGCTAGGAGCTTCTTTAATGTAACTGGTAGGTTAAACAAGGTTAGTTACTTGGGAGGCAAATGGTAGAAATTATGGGGTATCTTTGTACCATCATCCTTAATTCATTGCCAAATCCCTCTTAATTCATCATTCCCTATTGGAGCTGAGAAACTGATGCTTCTGTAGCTTAAATCCCCTTTCTTTTGTCGGATGTACAAAGCACAGGGTTTAAGCCTATGAATATTTTGTTGAGGAGATGATGTACAGAATGCTTGGCCTCCTGTCATCTGTAGAAAGCTCTTGTATTGTTTGCAAAACGAGCATGCTTGGGTGATCCAAACATGAAGCAGTGACTCAAGCCTGTGTTGTATGGTCACTGCAACTGCAGGGTCCTTTAGAGGATCCAAAGCCCTGTTAAGTTACAAAATTCTAGTGTCTCCTCTTGTTTTTCCTTGTGTGTAAGTCTTTCACAGATGATGAAGATAGGAGAGTAAGAAGGAAAAAAAATAAAACTCAGTTTGTACAAAATATTACGAGAAGCACTGGGCTTGTGATCTGGAGAAAAGGGAATTTTCCCTTATCTTGTTACAAACACTACTTCAAAATGACAGTTCTCCTAGGAAATGAGGAATGAATGGATAAAAATATATGGTGAAATAGTAAATCCCCAGTTATGCCCATTAGAGGAGAAGCAGTTGTTGGTATCAATGGAGTGTAGGCTTGTCTTCTCAGCTTTGAATTTTTCACATCTTTATAAATACTAAGGTTTTTATTTTTCTGGGTGTTGCTTCATGCAGCCTACAGCCATGAGCTAAGTGGAATCCAAGTCAAACAGCATGGCTGGTGTCTTGTCTGCCTTGTCTTATTAAGGAGGTCTTGTCATGGTGGTAATCCTTGTGAAAATCAATGTACAGAGACTTCTGAAAACAGGGCAGAGCCTACCCTGGATGATTTGCTTTCTTAGATTAAGAGTTGTGGGGAGAAGTGACTTCTAATTAAAAGCTGATGAAAAGACTGAAGCAACTTTTAAAAAAACTTCAACAAACAAACCTTTGTCTGGTGAACACACAAAAACATTATTTTCAAAATAAATCCATGTGATGCAAAGCCACACTGTGATTCGGTTGGGTGATCACAAGCACTGTCAAAGAGGCTGAACTTTAGGAGGAATCTGAAGGAAGGAGATGTCTTGCCCTTGCTTATTTGTTCAGGAAGCCTTCAAAAGAAAGATGAGAAATGCAGGAGAGAAGGAAAAATGATCCAAATCTGGTATCAGTGGTAGAGCAAAAAGCAACAGGGGGAGACTTGCGAGAGGGAGAGAGTCAAGTAAGAACACAGATCTTTCTCAGAAGAAAAAGCCTCAAAATAGGAAAAGAGGCCCCAAAATACAATAAAGCAAGTCAATAAATGGAGAACTTTAAAATAGAAGGTGATATAATCAGAATGAGAGAAGGGAGATCCTCCTGGCAGCATTATTTCAAATCAGATGCATAAGGGAAAGACTAGAGAGGGGGATGATCAGAGCATGATCAGAGAGGAAATGACCAAATTTTAGATATATTCTGGGAAACAGGGCAGCAAACCAAAGGCCATATAGATGTGTGAGTAAGGGACCTGCAATAGCTGTGCTCTCCTTATGCCAAAGCAGACCTCATACTGTGAGTGTTGTGTCTTCATTGCTGACCAAGGAGTGAGATGGAGTGCTCAGAGGAGATGGCAAAGCTCAGATCAGTGATGGGGAACGTGCTCCCAGCAAGCTCCTTGGACTCATGTCTTGGCCACACAGGATGGGTGGTGGAGGAGCACAACCAGAAGTGAAGAGGTGGGTTTGCAAGAGATCAGAACCAATTGGAACTTCTATAAGCATTTCAATTGGATTAGAGGATGTAGGAATAGAGAGAGATGATCTGGTCACTGGTCCTGCCTTAGTGACAGTGAAATGGGGGCTCAGGTCCTGCTGCTGCAAGGCTCCTGCTTTATTGCTCTGCATGGCGCTGAATAGGCTCTCCTTTGGTGAAGAGATGGTGATAACCCCCTGGTGTGCAGGAGTAAGTTTGTGCTTGCCATTAGAAAATTTCTGACCTGTTGCAGAAATGTATTTACTGAAACCAATTGTAATAAGGATCAGTTTAATGTGAATTAGATGGTACAGACCTGGCTGAACAATTGCACATTGAAAACAGGGATAAGGATGTAGAAAAAAAGATGCAAAAGGCAAGAAAAAGTTAGGAATTCTCATGCAAAATGGAGAGAACAATGAAGATATTCACTTAGTTTCAGATTCACAAAATAAAGCAGCAGTTTGTGCTACATTGTCAGCATTTTGTTTCGTACGTTTTTTGGCGCTTTTATTCAGGCTGGCAGATTAACTCACGTGCTGAAACATCAGTTATGAGGCAGAGCTCACAGTAAAAGTGTGTGGAAGTATTGTTCTGCTGTATTTTCAGTGTTTTGTTTATTTAACAAGCTAAAGTTAGAATCGACAGCACAAGACTAGAAAATGGTGACAATAGTTTGAAAACAGGAAATTTTGGCCTTGTGTGTATTCGGAACAGATGATCAGGATGATGGCCAGGAGAGTGGAAACTTCCACTGAGACTGTTTTTTCCTTATTTTGCTCAGTGAGAAAAGATGGTGCTTCCTGGAAAACAAGTCTTAAGTATTTAAAGAAAGTCATAACATATTCAGTATTTTCCTCATATTACTTTTGTTTGTTTTCCAGAAATCTGTTTACACTTCTTAGTATCCAGCACTACTAAGAGTAGAATGTTTGGACTATTGTCAAATCATGGAATTGCTGATTCTGCTGTATAGAATTAAGACACTAAATATGCTTTGGGGTTTTGTTGTTGTTGTTTTTTTTTTTGTTCTTGGTTTAGTTATTGTGTCTTAGGTTTCAAAAAATAAAGGGCATAATTTTTAGGGAAGAGGATAAGAGGATGTCTGTTGCCAGTTGGTGTTATGACAAAGGTTTCAGAAATAACTAGTAATTACATATTCTTCAGTTTCTGGTGCTCATGATATGGCCGTTAAAAAAGAAACCAGATTAAAAAAAAACCAGAAAACCAACCAATCAAAAAAGTTTTAAAAGATTTACAGAATGGGATGTAAGGGACACCCTCTTTGTCTTAGCCAGTGCTCAGGAGTTTTAAAAGGTTTTTTTGACTGGATGCTACCCAGAAGAAAAATGGTGTCAAATGTGCTAGAAGAGGAAAATCAACTTTAAGCAACCTTAGAATGGTGGGTAATAACAGTAGGAAACTACAGAAGGGTAATTGATCAGTTTATCAGTAAGCAGTCACTTGGCCATGTGAGAGCTAAATCTGTAAAAAATTGACCAGAAAAAGCTGTCTTTGACTTAAAATCTCTAAGCTTTTATTTAAACATGTCATATAATCATTTTGGCCTCTTGAGCAACAGCTTAAGGGGATTTAAAAGGAAGGTTAAATCCTTTTTAAAATATAAATTGTCTGCTCTTTCCTGCCCCTTCCTCCTTCCTTTCCCTTTCCATTAACATATGCATCCCCTATTTCCTACATCTTTGAACTACAGGCAGCAGCTGAATGAGGTATGTCTAGAGTGTGTGTGAGGAGAGGGGAGGGGAAAATAATCCATAAATGTAAAGATTAAGGGAAGTATAGCTACAACTTCTTCATCAGGTATACCTCTTGTGAATAGAATATATTGTAAATAAAGAATATATTGAAAGAATAAATAAAGAATATATTGTAAATTCTGTGTACTGCATAGAGTAGTATGAAGTAGTTAAAAAAAAATCCAAAAACCAACTAAACCCTAACACTGCATGATGCTTTCTGTCAATTTCTTAGCTCATTCATTCACACTGAAATCAGCAGTTTGCATGAACCTTAGTGTAAAAACCCCTAACTGTAGGAATGTCTTGGTTTTACCTTAACCTTACTCAAAATGCTGCGTGAAAAATACAGAATTCCACTGTTCCTTTGATCATTTGATGCTCTGTGGGTGAGCAGCCTGTCACATTTCAGCCTCCCCCCAGAGCAGGCAAACAAGCTGGTTTCTATAGTTCTGATGGTCTCATGATGCGATGGTCTCATGACAGAGGCAGGACAATGTTTGGCAGGCGTGCTGGAGTCCTGTGCTAGCCCAGCTGATGTGCTGAAAACAAGCTCAGAGGCACACAGGGCCTTTCTTAGGCTGAGGGAAAAGCAGCAAACCTTGTTAAACTGTGTTTTGTGTTAATTTACAAAGACTACACAGGCTTTTGGTGAGCTTGATTGCCATGATGTTTGCCGTATAACACTTATAAATGAGCCATTTTTCTTCTGAATTAGACATTTGCTCTGCAAGCAGTGTTTAGTGACTAAGTGCTAGTATAGTTATAAAATATATTTTTAAACCTCATTTGTATTAATAACATGTTTTATATATTTGAGTGAATCTTTAATGTTTTTAAAAAAATATTTGCTCAGTCTTCTTCCCAGAAGTAAATAACTACAAAATGTGTAAATCTTATTTTGGCTATTTTTTTTCGACTTGTGAAACTTAAAGCAGTTGGCTTCTAGTACAGCAAACCAGTGTTTGATAATGTATGGCTGATAATAACATCAGTTATTTGACAAATAAATAATTGGCACTTTTAATTTTCCTGTGATGTAAATTGCTTGCATCTTTTTAAGTGATTATGAGAAATAGTTTGTAGCATGCCCTTCTGTAAGAGAAAATACAAAATTTTCAAACAGAAATGGGCTAAAATAAAGAGGAAGAGATAAAACTAGCCTAAGTATGTGTTTGCACAGGTGCACTCTCTCTTTTAGAGGTTGCTCTTTGGAAAGCTGTTGCTGAAGAAGCTCTTCCTTGCACACACAGCACAAATAGCACAACACTCTGTACTTCAGTGGGGCAGTGCACAGCTTTCCTTGCAGCGACAAATACTGAAATGTTAAAAATAGATCAAGCTTTAAGAATCCCAGATATTTTCAAATAACAAAGGGTGATTTATGTGAGCTCATTTTGCACTTTGACAAAGTATAGAGGCGCTTTTGTACTATGATTAGCAAGGGTGCTGATGTCAGTTCGCTTGTCTAGCTTTAAGCTTTATTCTGCTGCTAAATTGTGCTTTGTGCTGGAGTCCAGAGAACCTTTGTATCTGCCTTATTAGTGTGTAGTTTATGGAATTGCTTTTGTTTTTGAATGTAATCTGTGCCAGTTTCAGAGTGTGACTCACTATAGGACTGAAATAAATGTTCGCATATGCACTATGTGAAAAACCTTCAAAAATAGTAGCAGGTGCTAGCAGGCTAAATTCAATGTTTTAAATACTTAAGAGTTGCTGTTTTGTAGCCTGAAGGGCTGAAAGGAAATTCTTTTTAGCTCAATGGTTTTTTCTCAGTTTTAGAGTCCTATTTGCTCATTAATACTCAACAGAAATTTTTGGGATTTCTAAAAACCTATCAACACAGTACTAGAAATAAACTTTTAAAAGAGGCACTCCTGATTGATACAGAGTTGATGAATTTTTTTTTTGCATGGGGTTTTGTTGTTGCACAGACCGTTAGACAAAACTCATCGTGCTTCTCCATTGCTCTTGTTCCTCTCCTATCTCTAATCTCTTTCCTCCTGATTTCTGCTTTGAAAATTTCATCTGAGTGACTGAAGGCTGAGGTAAAAGATAAAGCTTGTTTCTGAAGCAGCTTGTAGCAGTTATCTGTGATCAGCCTTGCCTGGAGAGAGGCTCCCCTACTGAAGTTTCCTGTTATCCCAGCATCTAAGTTGTCACTTGATTTGGAAGCAGGAAACAAAACAAACTCTGCTGATGTTTTTGGGTCACTGTTAAACGGTGCTTATCCAGCTGTGCTGCTGGGATATGCTCACATTTGAAATCTAAATTGAAGGGGTTTAATCTATTACATCCTCTACATTTTAGCTGTTCACTCAGTTATATTTAGTGCTAGTTGCTTGAGACTTTGACTTTATTCACACAGTTCAGCATTTAAAAGCAGATACTGTTATTCAGAACTACAATAAATACAATTGTTTTGTAAAGTATAGACATTACCTTAAAATAAAATTTAAAAAATACTTTTAGGGCTTTGGTAGTTGGGAGAATGGATCACAAGCCTTAATTAAGCTGTCTGTCTTTTTTCCCTTTCTCCTGTTTTCTGTATTATTTTTGCATAATAGCTTTCTTAAGTTGATACCCCAAAAAGTCATGCCCACTTCACAGGGAGGGTTTTGTGAGTCTCTGGGACAGAGCTGATGGAGCTCACTCAGAGTGGGGATCTGGCAGTGCAGCTCTTGCTCCTTGTCCCTAATACCCTCCTCCCACTAGTTTGTTTGAAGGTAGCACCTACAAAAAATGAAGTGAATGCACTCTTGTGCCTCACAGAAATGGCTCTGAATCTTTCCCTAACCCACAGTAAGAAACTCCTGTTTTCAAAGCTGCTGTCTCAGTGTTTAAAGGACGTCACACATCTTGACCCCTTCTGGGACCATCCTTGCTGATTCTGTTCCTTTCCTTGGTTAGGACACAGCCAGGGCTGGCCAAAAGGAAAATGCACTCACCTGTCTTATTTATGCATTTCTTCTGCTGGTTTTATTTATCTTCCAAAGGACTTGCTGGCTGCTTTGTTTGAATATCCTAGAGAAGTTTAAAGTGGGGTGCCTTGGGGCATGGTGTGGGTCTGTGGTGTAGTGCACAGTGGCTTGGCTACTGCACTGATTTACCTTGGTCTCCAACTTTGCTGAAAAGCATAAGAACAAATGCATGGTACGAGAGTGACTCCCCACTGTGTCTGGGCTCTGCTTTCAGATTTCTCTGTGTGGAAGCAGTGCAGCTCTCCTAGTGAGCAGTGGCAGTATATCTGGTTTTTCCTTTTGTGCCCATTATCCTGGCACTGGGTTACAAAAAGAAGCTGCTAGCATAGTATTGCTGGTAGAGCTCAGCCAAGTGGGGCAATAAAGCTGCTGTTGGAAGCAGCAGGACAGCTGTATGCTGAGCTTGGTTGTGTGGTTTGAGTTAAGGTCTTTGATGGGAATTATGGCAGGTGATGGAGGCCCACGGGATGAAAGGCTGCTGAGGATTAGTTAGAGAATGAGACATTTTGCTTTTGCTTTTCTTTTAGACCAGCTTCTTTCTGCAGCATCAAGAGGGCTGGTATAATAGGCACAGTGTCAGACTATCAAATTCATTTCTTCTATGTCTTCCCCAAAGACTGGGTTTATGTGGTAAAATGATAACATTTGGTGATTCTCTCCATCCCCATCTCCCTAACAGTTTCAAAAAATAATAATGTTGCTATTTTTCTGTAAGAGATACTACTGTAGAAATATGATGAGGTTCTGAGTGCAGAGTTCCCCTGGCATCAAGGTGCATGTACAATGTGAGCTTTGTCTGTTCTTTAGATGCAGGCCACTGCTGTTGAGTATCAGTGAAAAATTCAGTTAAAATACATCAGCCTGTAACAACAGATATTGGAAACAAAACACCATGGAGCACTTAAAGATGTATTTTATTTTGTCATTTTTTTGTCTTTCCCATGCCTATGAGAGCTTCCTTCAGCAGCCCTTTTTGTGTGCTTTGTTTCCCCCTCTCCTGCTCCCCACCCCACTTTTTTCTTTACTGTATTCATGCTTTCTCATTTTGTAAACAGTGATTTAATTTATATGTCTGCTTGTTACAAAGCCAAGATATAAAATTTAAAAAATATAAATTCACTAATCTTCAAGTCCACTGCTGTAACAATACCTAAGTAGTGTTAAATGTGGATATTTGGTGTGTAATCTCTTAGTATAATAATTGAAATATTTCATTAAACCCAGGCTGAAACCACACATAAAAGGTCTTAAAGTGTTATTTCTTCCTTCTAATTTTCCTCCCTCTCTCTCCCCTATTTCCAGGCATGGAAGAGAAGATGGTTTGTGCTTCGGAGCGGCCGCTTAACGGGGGACCCGGATGTGTTGGAATACTACAAAAATGACCATGCCAAGAAGCCTATCCGTATTATTGACTTAAATTTGTGTCAGCAAGTGGATGCTGGGTTAACATTCAACAAGAAGGAGTTTGAAAACAGCTATATTTTTGATATCAACACTATAGACCGAGTTTTCTATTTGGTAGCAGACAGCGAGGAGGAGATGAATAAGTGGGTTCGATGTATCTGTGATATCTGTGGGTTCAACCCTACAGATGAGGGTAAGTTCTGCTGCTTTTTCTGAGAAAGTGTGGTTCCTGCGTGTGAAGAATGTTTCAGAGATCAGATGGCTATCTTTAGCTGGCATATGTCTTGAAACTTGTGTGTATTGGCACTGAAACTTCCTTGTTACCCTGAAAAAAAAGCAAGCAGAACAGAGGGAGATATTCAGAATTTGTTACAAATTAAGTGTGCCGTAGAACTTGGATGACACTCTTCTGTTCTGCGTGATGTTAGGTTTTGGGAGTACAGGAAAAATCTCTGAGTTAAATCATGCACAGCAGTAGATCTTCATAATCATCAAAGGAGTCCCATTTGGTATAAAAACATATGGTTATGCAAGCAGGAATGAGTGCAAAATGTCAAGTTTCTAATATTACCATTTCTCCGTCTGCTTTGAAACTTGGGGGAAAAGAAATCCACCCCCCATCAGCTGAAACAAACAAAAAGTAACCTGTAGTTCTGCATTATCTAACTCAAATCCTACCAAAATAGATATTGTATGAAGGCAGCTTGTAGGAAACATGATGGTGTGTTTAATTCCTTGCAAATACCTTGTGGCCATTGCTTGTCCTGAATCCATTCTTATTTATTTACTTATTATTCCTGCATTCCTTTTGGAGATTAGTGGGTTACATGACTTGCTGTAGCTCAGTGCACAGTTCCAAGAAAAGATTAAATAGGGGTGGTAAGAGGGTTATACATAAGGCATGCCTGACTGAAGGGGCTAGAAATAAATCTCTGCTTTCTGTAGGATTGTGGATTGAGGGAGGTGAGGGAGAAAAAGAGGCTTGCATCACTTTGCTCCAGCCAAATCTTCAAAAGTGGCTGGAAAATACTGTTGTGTTCTGAAGAAGGGGCCCTTTTCTCCTTATTGCAGCTTTGAACTACAACTCTGTCCTGAAAACCTCACCTATGAGTTGCCATTCTAATAGCAGATTCAGGGAAGTTATTTTTCAGGGAATTTCTTCCCAGCATGTTTTTGAGGTATCCTGAGCACACCCAGGAGCTGGCAGCACTTTGGCAGAGCACAAAGGAACACGTGTCCATTGCACAGAACAGAGAAGTGGGGTCCCCTCAAAACCATCAGCCCTTTCCTCTGAGAGCTGCTGTGTTGTTAGCCCTGTGTTTTCTGTCCTTGAACTGAAGATGAAACCTGCTGTGGATGTGAAGAGATGTAACTGTGCCCTCACAAACTGAGCTTTTGCTTCAGTCAGTTGTATCAATAACTTCTCCCCACTGTGCTCTCATTGCATGTTTCATCTTTGGCATTTTAGCTTTGGCTGAATTATCCCAACACCCTTACTTCACACAACTGAGAGCTGACAGAGTTTTATGGGTTTAGTGGCCTTGCAGTGCACTGAGGAAGAATTTAAAACAAGGAAAATGGGAAAATCAGTTGCTGAGTGTTTATTGCCAAATTCTTATTTTTTCAAGGTGAATCTTCCTGCCAATAGAAGAGCAGGTCATAAATGTACTTTATAAAATCCATGTTCACCTGCAGTTTGTTTGGGGAAATTAAAGAACAGGTGAAGTTCAGACAGTAAAAGCATTATTATTTTAGTCTGCAGCTAAACAAAAGGAGTATGGGGTATAACCAATCTTTCATTAGCCCGTGGAAGCAGAAGATCTCTTTGAAGCTGGACAAAATGTCTTTTGCCAGATTGATTAAGGGCTGTGTTGTTGGTGCCCTGTCATTGGCATCCTTTGCTCGATCAAGAACTAGGGACAGTGCTGCCCTATTGCCTCTGCTGGGGTTCATTTAGAAATCCAGAAACATTGCCTCCTTGGATTTATAAAGAAGAAAATTGCAAGATAGCAGTGGCTAGTGCTTTTAGAAAACAAATGTGGAGTTGTTGTTTTGGTGTTGGGATGAATGAGGGAGAAAAAGTTGCTCATAACAGTAGAGGGACCAGAAAAATAAAGCTCAGAGTAGCTCTGAGCTTCTCCTTTCTTACATAGCAAAGACTCAGCAATTCCTGTGATGTAAAGTTTTGCTTTACTTCATTAGAAATTATTTTGAGTACTCATTTTCACCTAATGCTTTGTTTTGACCTTCCAAATAGAAATTGATCTATGCATGTGTAATCTCTTCATTGTGGAGATCTGCAATGTTACATTTGCATTTGAACAGTGTAGATAAATTTATGTTCTTCAATCGTATTTACCAGCACTGACTGTTCACATTTCTGGTTGCATCATAGTGTAGTCTAATCTCTAATGATTGCATTACAATTACAATACATGCAATATTTGGCTTTTTATAGGGGCTTTCTTTCAAGAAAGATTTCACAGTGATTTAGATATTTTAAACTTAAGACAGAAACAGGAAGGAATTTTTATTTTAAATGAGGTCAATAATTCTCTTACTTTTAAAAATAAATTCCTGGGTACTTTTTGTGTCTAATGCTTCTTATTTTCAAATGAATGCTGTAAAAAAATTTCATTCTGTAGCATCTTTGTGTTTAAAACA
Source organism: Cichladusa arquata (assembly GCA_026413545.1). NCBI lineage: Eukaryota > Metazoa > Chordata > Aves > Passeriformes > Muscicapidae > Cichladusa > Cichladusa arquata. The sequence goes on from JAOTQP010001652.1 coordinate 10,394,719, forward strand.
CATTGCAAATTTGGGGGATGCTACACATGAGCTTTGGGTTTGCCATGGAGTTTCATACTGCACTTTTAGCATTCATATTTTATCTGTAAAATCATGATATAATAGATCATCTAGAGGTTAAAATGGAACTATGAGGGAAAAAAGTGTGACCAGTGTTTCATTTGAACTCTAGTGAGAGACAGTCTGAAAGGACCTGATGGGTAATGGCTATTTTGTGCCTGCTGCTGTGGAGATGTCCTCTGAAATACTATGGCCTGAATTTTCAGAAGGATGAGGATAAATGTTTAAAGAAAGAAAGAAATAGAGGAAATGTGTTTTTAAAAGTTATTGATGAGAAGATAGGTTGAAGGATTTTTTTTTCCCTGAGAAAAAAATATTGAGGGAAGAACTGACTTTCAGAAAAAAAGCTGTGATAAGCAGGACATGGATTCATTGTTATCTGGAGAGAGAACTTGCTTTTCTCTCAGTGAGTGATGTAATGATAAAGAAAGCCCCTCGAAGGATATCTAAGCACAGGCTGTGAAAGTCCTTCCCTAGAATTTAGTAGACATCTGTGATGAATGTTTCATATGTGATCCAGATCCATGTTTCTGTAATTTACTGAATTGCATGCTTGGCAGAGCAGGGAAAGGAGGAAATGATCTTACTATATGCAAACATGTTACTTGCATGTGTTCATTTGAATAAAGAGAGCAGTAGCAAAATAACCAGAAATAGCAAGGTTGAGGAGAGGGAAAAGGGAAGAACAAGGCATTGAAATCTATAATTACATTTACACAAATAATAAAATGTGGAAAAAAGTTTCTGTCATCTTAAGGACCATACATTGAAGGAGTTGCAGCTTGCTTCACACATGATGCTTTCAAAGTTTCTGTTCAGGCTGCTGCTATCTAGTGTATGCCCTCATACCTTTTTGCCTTTGGAATAACAAAATTATTTTGGGGTAACCATGCTTTTGTTCTGATAATGCATGCACTGCAGGTTGATCACAGCTTGGCTGCAATATCAGAGATGACAGGATGAACATAGCTTCACCTTGTCTTTAATAAACAAATAGTGAGTATTAGAGGTGTTTAGGGTGCCCTTCCTGCATGAAGGGTCTGCTGTAAGAAATAAAAAATGTTCTTTGACAGCTTTAACAAGTTGATGACAGGGTCTGGCACACTTGGCAAAGCAAAGTCACCATCCCAATAGCGTATGTTGAATATTTGAGACCTTGGTCATTAAAGGGCTCAAAAGGGAGCAGAAATAGCTGAGCTTCTAGATGGAGGAATGGATGCTCTGGGAGAGTGTGAAGAGAAGTGCAAGCACAGAGTAATAAGCTAAAAAAAATTTGCAACAAGTTTGCACTATGGAGATGATGTACTTAATGAAGAGTTGAGGTGATTTTGTGTCTCTCAGCTAGAGGGATTAGCTAGAAAGAATTTTTGGCTCAAAGGTGATGTGCCAGAAGGATGGGTGACTGATGATATAGAGTGCAGTAAAAAATAAGTTAAAAATGAGTTAAGCATTAGGAGAGAAACCCTCCAGAGAAGAGTTGTGGGTCTGCTGTCACAGAAGAGAGGCAGTAGGTTTAGAAGGAATAGTGGGACAAAGGCATCCATTTTGTGAAGGCTTTTTTGGTTACTTACTTTGAGTAAGTAAAGTTTGGGGGATAATGGCCAGTGAGACATACAAATATGATTTTTTTAAGGGTGGACTTACTGAGAGGAGGGTAATGGTAACTGTGAAGAATGATGTTAGAACTTTCTAGCAAAATTGCATAGGAGTAATCAGAGGTTTGGTAGAGCTGGTAGCTCATAGCTCAAGCTGAGGTGATCATTGTTATCCAAAGGAGAAAGAGAGAACAGCAGATAGGACTAAGATGTGTTCTGCTTCAGATGATGTAGTAAAAGAACTGGTGGTTAAGTAAGATGATGATGATGATGATGAATAGAGCACAAATTCTGCCGCAGTAGGTCTTCCCTTACAAGATTTGAGGCAAAAACACATTTATTTAAAAAATAATTTACTATCAGGTTTACTATCTGATTTAAGATCAGAATCTTAACCTTGAGTGTTTGAGGTAATTATCTTAAGCTGACAGCTGCATGTTACAGAAGTTCACATGGAAGATGATTCTGCTCTTCCTTGATGAAAAATAAACTGAATTTATTATGCCTAGTAATTAATTTAATTTTCTCTTGTTCCTGCTGGACACTTCTTATGCTATTAACATTACTGCTGAGTTGCTGGGAGAAGGGTTAGAAAAGTGTTTTGCAGGTTGCTGTCCCGTGAGCCTTGAGGTGCTGGGAGCAGCACATGGAATGATGGAAACCTCTCTGGAACACAGAGATACCAGCTGGATACTGGTCCAGGCACTGAGCTGGAAACCCAGCTGGGAAAAGTCAGCATGTGGTCAGAGCAGCCTGCCCTGCCAAGGAAAGCTCTGGGCCTTTTGGGTGAAGGAAAGAATTCCCAAGTTTTTTAGTGTGGTGAGCTGCACTGTTTCTCTTCAGGAGCACCTACAGAAGTTAGTCTGTAACAGACTCCTTGACTATTTTTTCCTGCATCACCCAGTCTGTGTGTCATCTGAAGATGGGGAAAACAGGCTACAGATGTTTCTCTTATTCCTCCTTTTAAAAGAATAGTCTTCAAAAGAAAATTACAGGTGGAGAGGGGGAATCAATTCCGAGTGCAAATGCTTTTGGTATTTTCAAATTTTAAATGAGTGACCAAAAGTGCAGCTTAAAATTACACATGAACTGCAGATAGTAAGGACTAAATTTTACTTGTTAGCTCTGAAAGCTGGAAACTTCAGAGTGTGATGGAACCTGGAACAGTCAGTCATATTTCTGGTTGGGATGCAGCAGGCAGGGTTGTCCTGGACATAATGTGCAAAGCTGAATTCTTCATTCCTTAAATAAGGTATCATGTTTATCTTCAGAAAGAGAGAGATACTTTGAGATTGTATTAAACTAAGAAAATAAAGCTACAGAATGCATATAAAGTTTTAATTAGAGCATTTTAAAGGACTTTATCTGGATGTAGGTTCAGTATGGAGCTTTCCTGCATAGATTTCATATTGATGCCAAGCTGATCACTTAATGCCAAAACCCAAATCCCTGCTCATGTGTCTGTGCCCCTTCTGGGGTGGATCTGGCTCTAATCTATTGAGTTAATGCGTGAACAGAGCAAGTGCCAAACATACATGCTTGTGCTCTGTGTGTGCACATGTTCAGCTGAAGTTATGAAGATTTTGTTTGTTTGTTTTTTTGTTTTTAATTATGGCTCTGACTATTGTATCTGTGAATTTTTGCATGAAGTTATTGCTCTGATATTTTGTTTGCCACTGGTTACTTCAATAACACCTGCATTACAATAAGTGGATGGAACGAAGCATCTCAGAAGAACAGAAGAATCACGCCATTGCACATCTGTTGCTGATTCACTGTTGCAATGGAAAAATCTCATTTTTGTTTTCATTTTTCTACCTACAATGTGCAAAGGATGCATTTTCTTACTTTGATTACAATTTTGACATTTAAAGTAATGCGTGCTGTAATGAGGCTCTGTTTTGTTCACTATGAGAACATTTCAAGTTTTTGCATAATTAGGGTATTAAGAGACTGTACATGATAGCGAAAAAAACAATTTAATTTCTGCTTTCATTTAAAAAAAAATACAAAAACCAAAATATAAACCCTATCCTAAATGGAAACTCTCACACTCAAATTTTCTAGATTGTACACAAAGCACAGATATACTTGTGGAACTTGTGGAATAAAGAAGCTTGATATAGTTAAGAAGGAAGAAAGTGGAACCTTTTGTTATTCTTGTTCAGAAAATGCTCTTTTTGCCTCATTGTTTTTATAAGATTCAAAAACGGTTATGAGGAACAAAGTATAAATTCTAGTGAAAATGAAGCTATAACTGCTCATAACAAGCCAACTGAGAAAAGATAAAACTCTCGCCCTGTTTTGAGAAAGCTGCTTGTTCTAGCTGTACTGAATGCAGGAATTATAAAAACAAAATAGGATTCTTGTTAGACTCATTTGCATGCTAAATATTCTGGCTGTTTTTCCAGCTCCCAGTTATTTCAAAGCAGTCCGAGTGTCTGAGCTCTGGGAACAAACCAAATGACTTACAACGCTCTTTGGTGTGCAGATGACCCCTTCCCTAAAAATCTGCTAGTCCAAAGTGGAGCAAGCTGATGATTGTACCCTTTGAAATCATAATGGGCTGCTGGGAGAGAAACTTTCCTTCATATCAGCTTCAGGAGTACATGGCTGAAGAGAATATTTGAGGGTGCAGATAGGCAAACAGCCTTCATTTGCTCAGTGATGAAAGTTTTAGCATTACTGCTTCCCTCGTAGCCAAATTTGAGATGGCATCAATGCATAAAGCAAATCTGAAGTGCTTTAGACCAAGTTCAGTGGATCTTTAAATCTGGCATTAGCCCACACTATTTAACACATACAGAATGCCTGTATGAGGATGGATTTGGGGTCAGAAATTTGGTATTTTAATAGTTAATTCTCTACATGCTTCAGAAAAAAAAAAAAAAAAGGAGAACAAACCAAAAACAAACCATCAACCAAACCACACAAACACCAAACTCAAACAAACCGCACACAGATCCGTAGGAGGATCAGGGACTTTATCAAGTATTATCTGTGTCAAAATAAATGAGGCAACTCATGAGAAGGAAAGTGTCCCTAACGATCCATTAACATTAATGGGCTCCAAATCCTTGCTCAGGGAACAGATCATAAAGCTTCCAGACAGCTGGACAGCATCACCTTGAATATTCAGTAACAATTGAAAGGGAAAGGTTAGGAAAGGAACAGATTGAATCACTGTTATGTCTTTGGAAATCAGTAAGTGTGTCCCAGACTTTATTTTTTTTTTTTTTTTTGTGCTTTGTGTGCAATAGTTAGTTTCCCTTCTCAGGACAGAAAAAGTAGCAGAGCCAGGAAAGGTGAGGATAAAGGATAACCAGATGTGCAATGAAATGGCTTCTGCACCAGGAAAAATTAAGCAGCACCAACTCAGTAAAAACTATGACAAAGTTGTGTAAAGTTGGGAATGGGAATTACGAGTAGGAGGCAATTGTTCACAGTTTCTTTGAAAATGGGAGCTGAAATATATCAAGTGAAGCTATCAGGCAGCAGGTTTAAAAGGAAGCAGGTTTTCATGTCGTGTAATAAGGTGTGGACCTCACTGCCACAGGATGTAGTAAAGGTCACAAATATAAAGGCACTCATAGAAATAGGAGAAATTCAGAGAACAGTGTGTCAGGGGCTGGGCAGCAGAGGCTGTGGAAACTCTGTCTTGGGGTGCCCTAGAAACTGGAGCAGTACATCAGACCTTGTGGATACATTGGTCCTCTTTCAAAATTCTCCATTTTATTTTTCCCTGGAAAGTTACCCTTGATTCTTGCCACTCTTCCTGGGAATGCTAGTCCATGGGAATGCTAGTAGCAGGTCTGTTTAATTGCATCAGGTCACGTAGGCACCTCACCTTGTACCTGTTGGGCTCTCCTGGCTGCATGAGGACTGGCTGCCACACCCATCTGCCCTGGAAGCCCCAAGGATATCCTGTTTGATTTCTTTTCTTCCCCTCGTGTGAACTTGGCACTGAGCAGCTCCAATGACATGAAGGCTGTGCATAGCCAGGGCCCAGGAATGGGGTGGGGATTGTGGCACAGGATCTCATCTCTAAGTGTGGTCAAAGAATTATGTATTTGGAAGAAAAACTTGTCTTCCCCACTCTTACTGGTGCATAAGTTTACTTGTGTTCCTCAGTTCTGCAGGGGACAAGGCAGGGAGCTGCTTGTCCTTTCTCCCACCACCACTTTTCCAGGAACAAGAAGTACATTTCTGGTAGGTCCATTCAGGCACTTCTCTGTTCCTGCTGTTGAGCCCCCTGCATTAGGAGAAATCAAGAAACATTAGTAGGTGCCTCCAAGAGGCTCCTTCAAGCTCTCAAATTTCCTAAATGATAGAAAATTGTTCATGTTTTATATTTCAGCATGTAGAAAATAGGCTACTTTTTTAGTAGCTTTTGCTTCCAAGTACCGTTGTATTTGAAAGGAAAAAATAAGTGACTCTAGAACATAAATAAATAGGAAGTGTATAGGAATAATGAAGACAAGGGTATTTAAGTAAACATTGGCTATTTTAAGTAACAGCTTTCTGGAAACAATGTAATGAATTTTATCTTTTTTCCCCCATTTTTCTAAACTGTAGGACATGGTCAGGAATTTTCAGGAATATGTGTTTCAAGAAATGTAATGTATAAAGATTTTATGAATTATAAACATCTCTATACTACTATTTATCTGACCTGGGTGCATCAATTTATTTTTATGTGTGTGATCCCTCGATACAGTCTGTTTTTTCCTTTCTTCTGCTAACTAGTTTGATGAATAGGTCAGCCACAACCCTTCATAATCACTTTTTTTAGGCTATCCTACTTTTTCAGGTAGGTTGAGTTAAGGAATTTTCATACACCTAGACTTCTTCCACCCACATGGGTGTGGTGGGATTTAATTTCTGAGCCTGTTTAGGTGCCATGGGAGTTCAAAGCAAGTGCTGCTATTTCTATTTCCATGTCTAAATCACCTGTGCCTGGTGTACACAGAACTGGAAGCAGGAGGGCTGTGTTCTGGGCTGCTCATCTGGTTTTTCCCAGGGTAATGCTGGGAAGCAGAAGCTGGATGAAGCTACTTTGTAGTGCATAGCTGTAAGCCTGACAGGAGCAGGAGCATTGGATAATAATATGTTCATTTAAACAATGCTAATAATCGGTGTCCATTCTTGGGATGTGCAAATTGGAATGTGCAATGAGTTGCAAGGGAGCCTTGATAATTGGGAAACAGTTTGCTTAATTATGTTGTTCTTAGTCCATGTGTCATTAAAACAATGAAAAAGCCAAATTAATGTTTGATGGTGTAGATATTTTCTAGTCTCACAGATAATTTAATAGTCTGGATACATATATTTGGAAGGAAAAAAGAAGTTACTTTACAATATACATGGATAGGAAGTGGATAAAAATTACAAAGATAAGGTTATTTAGAAAAAAAACCCACACACAATGCAATACCTCCTCTCCCCCTACCCCAAAAGAAATCCAAACTAAGCCAAAATAAAACAAAACAACAAAAAGAAACCAAGCCCAAACCCAACCACAACTGCTTCATTTATTGCACAACAATAAAAAATTAGGGTATATAATAAGGGGGCTTTGTGGAACATGTTACCTGTTGTACCTTTCCATTATTTTTGTAGTTGTAAGTTTTCCATTGCAAAAGTAGCAATTTTCCTCTTGATTTTCAGATTTGAGAGTGGCCAGGTCCTGCCTGGTGACTAATCTCAAAAGATGAAGTGACCTTGGTCAAAAAGGAATGAATACTTGCTAGTGCTGACTCAGGTTGCCACATTCAAGTAATAACTTCTGGGCCTTTGTCTGCTCTTGATTAAAACAACAGATTTGTGTTTTTAGCTGTATTACAGCAGCTGTCAGCATCTTGGTTCTTTCTGTGGCCAGGTTAAGTAAGTCACTAAATAAGGCAGAACCTCTGTTTCCAAGGCTTACTTAAGAAATTGATTTGCAGATTGAAAATATAAAGATTGATACATAAATGTAAATACCCTGAAACAAACATTAACGTCCAATTTCACAAATTCGAATTAAACCCGAGATTTTTTTTGCATCCTCTGTTAATGATTTTCTTTTCTTATTGTTGTTTCCTCACTGTCTAAAGAGCTCTTTGCTCCTGTGTTTGCAGATGCTGTGAAGCCACCAGTTAGCTCTTTACAACCATCTGCTGAGTTGCCCTTGCCCATCAGCACTTCACCGCCTTCCGTGCAAGCAGAATCTTCCCTCCCTTCTCCTTACCGGCTTATCAACGTGCCCCCTCTGGAGCCTTCCTCTGGTCAAGAAGATCCCCAAGACTACTTACTGCTAATAAACTGTCAAAGTAAAAAACCTGAACCTATGAGGTGAGTGGCTTCTGTTTCTTAATGACACTTATTATTCGTATTACAGGCTGAGAATGTTTGTGCTGAACTCATTTTTTATTGCCGAGACATTGAGCATTTGGATGCACAGCTCTGCACAGGGAAGCTGCCTGTAACTTTTCATACTTTTCTTTCCATGCATTAAACCTTTTGCTGCAATAATAAGTTGTTCTATCAGTGTTAGACCCACATTGCATTCTCCAAAAGTGCCAACATGAAGTATCACAGTAACGCAGCAGTCCAAGCGTTTCACTGGAGCTTGGGGTGGAGCATGGCACAAAGCACTCTTTCTTTAGCCCCAGTCTGGTCTGCTTAGTCCAGTTCAGTACTAGAAAAAGCTGGAGGAATTTAGCCTTTTTCCCTCCTGGCATTTGATGCCCCAGTTAAAGCTTTCATGGGAGGGGTTTAGAAACCATGCTGATATTATTATCACCTGCCAGGTTACCACATCACTGACTACAGTGATCTTCAGGTGGCATTTGTTTACTATTACTAGCATGGCTCAGACTCTCAAACAAGAAAAAAACCCAATTATTTTATGATAACTAAGAATGCAGAGGCTGAAACCACTCAGTTTCCATATCCTGAATTTCAGCTTTTTCCAAATAACAGATATTTAAAAGCAAACTCAAATAAGCTTTTTTTTTTTAACTAAATAAAGAGTACCTACACAGTCAGTACTCTAGAGAAGTGTGCAATAGGAAATTTGAAGGAAAAATTTAGAACTTCTACTGAATTAAATCTCTATTTATTTCTCCATCTGCTACTTCTAACTTACATAAATGCACAGCACCTCCTGCCTAGGAGGATATGATATTCATAGTAGCTACCTGGGAAATGTCACTGTGGTTTGCCAGAATGGATCATGGTGGCCATTCCCAGAGCAGGCTGCCCAGGCACATACTGGAGTCTCTGTCATCTTAAAAAAAAAAAAACAAACAAAACTATGTAAAAGAGCCACAAATGAACTTGACTGGACAAGCTCCTGAGGAGCCTCACCTGATTTTGGATTATTTGCTTAGAGGTATTGGAAAAGCTGAGCAGATAATGTCCAGAGGTCCCTCTGACCTTGAGCATTCTGTAGAACCCTACAAATCCCTCTGGCAAGCTTCTTTTCTGCAGTAATTTCAAATAAAATCTGCTGGGATATTTCCAGAAAAATTAACAAAACATCATATTCTTTTTGTGATTACAGACAAGTACGTGGAAGGCTGAGGAAGGCTCCCTTTGAGAGTGTTTTCATGACTATTCCACAAGCTTCCTTAGGGCCATACCTTTCAGTGGCAGTGCCTTCTGCATCAACACCTTGATGCTCTGCCAGTTCTGCTTGTGCCATGTGCTCTGCACTCCCTTGGCATTTTTATCTTGCTCTCTTGTGCCTGAGGAGTTTCCTGCTCCATTTACTGTTTGTTATGTGGTAGAAAAGCATCCACCCTTTACAGTCTTCCTTATAAACAAGGGAATGAGCCTGCAGTTCCCCCAGAGTATGGAATGTGCAGGTTACAGGCAGCATGGAATGCCCCAGAACCTCCTGCAGGAGAAGGGGAAACCCAGTGTTGAAGGTTTCAGTGTTTAGTGATGTTTAGAAGCTGATAATGCTGCAGAGGAATGTCACTGTTCCTGCCAAAAGCTTTTAATTTTGGTATCACTTCCAGAACAGCTTGGCAGAGGAATTAACTTGGATTTCAGTGCCCTGGCCCACCAGAAATGTGCCTGAGTGCCCATTTGCTTCTGCAAGGAACAGGCTCAGAGCAGAGTTTTACCATCACAATGTGAAGGTGTTTGTAGGAATTATGAAGGCTGGGATGTGTAATGGACTTTCTGACCTGACTTCCACATTTCTGTGATGTGTGGGATAAGTAGAGGCTGAGGAGACCATGGAAGGGACCACAAATGTGGCAAAGTGTAGAGTCCATGATTAGCCTGCAGAATTTCTCAAGGAAGTCACTGGTGACACAGGGGAGATGATACTGGGGAAGGCAAAACGTTCAGGGGAGATAAAATGCCTGGTGAACTGAAGGAACAGAACAAAATCTTTGGAAGTGTGGAAATTGTTTAAATAAATGATGACTTTATAGGAATATTTGAAGACATTGACATTATAGTCTCTTGGGTATTATATGGGCTTAGTTTATTTTCTGTAACTGAATAGCTGTGTCCTTTCATTAAAAAAATGAAAAAAATAAAAATGATAGTGAAAATTCAGAATAACAGTTGTGCTGGACTTTCAGTTCCACTTAAAATGACTGCCAATGCTTTATGTCTGGTAAAGTAGGTAAGCTGCTGGATTTGGGACAGAGTATAGAGCATATAGACATTTTCCTATGGAATGAGAGCTTTGTGTATCTGTGTAGCACATTACTAAGATGATTAGTAAGAGTGCACTCTACCCCAATCCACATGCTTACAGGCAAAGAAAAAAATTAAATGGTTGCCTCATTTTCCTATTTTCCAGGCTTGGAACAATTTATCTGTGTTTTTCATACAAACTTAGTGTAAAGTGCAAGGCTTAATAGCTGTAATTAAACAGGCAGGTATTGTTACTTAAATGTTTTCCCTTTAGACTTAAAAATTGCCAATATGCAGAGGGAACACTTTCTATTCTGATTCTGCATGTTACTTTGCAGGTAATCTGGGAACCACTGAATTTTATTTCCAGTTTTGAGGTTCTTTTTTGGGTGAGATGGCTAACAGTGCAACATAGATATCTGAGTTGCCTCTTTAGGATTTTTTGAGAATTTTAGTGTTTCAGACCTAGAAAATAATTATTGAATGCTCCATTACCGTGTCATAGAGTGCACCACATACTGTGGTGAGACTGTCTTGCATGCAGCAGTTGCAGCTGTAACTTTCATTCAGTATTTTGTCTAAAATAGTTTCATGCTCTGATCACTGCTGACTTAAGAAACAGCATTGTTTCACTGTAGCATTTAGGGAGATTTTAAAGTTTGTGTTTGGATCCTAGATGAGAAAATGCAGCCAAACATTGCTTCCAAATCCCTTATTGTTCTGGCTTGTTCCAGAGGTGTATTGAAATGCTAAATGCTGTCTTCCTCATTTTTCCTATGTGTATGAACCAGCCAAGGGCCACCTTTTCTCTCAGAAGAAGGGCAGGAATACCTGCTATTAGAAGACTTTGAAAGTAAAAAGATTCCGCTGCAGTGAGTGAACAGTAGCCATTCTTGGAACACGTGTGAGAAATTAATCACAGAGCCATTAACTTGCCTGAAAATACTGTTTGTTTGAGACTCATCTTGCATGGTGTTCTGTGAGTTTTAACAGAAAAACTACATAACTTTGGCTTCCATTTTCTGAAAAGAGGTCTGGTTGTTATTTATTTTTATGTCTATCCTGTTTTTTTCTATGCTTGCTGTTGCTGTCCCAGATTGCTGGCACACAAGAGCAATTTTGCTGCCATTTTGTCCATAATAGTCTGTTTAATCAGTCGTATTGATTCCTGCTGGTGAGAAAAGAATCAGCTGAGAAGGATGAGCGGTCAAGCCAGCCTGAACACTTTATTTGAAAAATGAGATGATTACCCCTCAGACTAAAACACTTGATAAACCTTTTTCCTGGCTCTCTCAACAAGTGGTTGTTAGTATATGGAGGCTGGCTTTTCCCTGGTCTCCCCTTGCCCCACCTCCTCTCTTAACCTTAATGCCCAGTCCTTGTAGGTCAACAGGCTGGACAGTTTTCCTTCCTGGGTTTGGGGAAAGAGATGGCCAGTCCTAGCCCTGAATAAGGGATTTTGGCCACTTACCATAATTTGCACATATGTGATGCACACATGTGATAACACTGAATTCATGTCATAGTCATCCTCTGCTTACAAAGGGAGGAGTTATCATTGTGTTGCATCCAGCTTTGCCATTATTTTAAACTGAAGTGTAAAAACCCTTTTAATGCTTATTATTGTAATAGCCAATTGTTAATGGAATATTTAAGCCAATTGATTTTTTCTATTGAGCTGTACTAAAGGGAAAAATTAAAATTCTTGAAGAACATATGTCATTAAAAAAAAAAAACCACCAATCCAGGAGTACAGTCTGTTCTTATCAACTATGCACTGTACATTTCCAGAATTGTATATGGTGTTCTTATCATGATCAATGATTATTGCTGACTCTTAAAAATAGTTAAAATTCTGAGGCTGAATTCCCTGCCTTCATTTTGGCATGAACTGCTTTCTTTGTTTCAGTGTTTTCAAACTTTCAGTTGTGCAAAATTGGATAGCTTACAACCCATTCATATTTTGAAAACTATTCCAGTAGTCTAAGATATTGATTCCAGAAGATTACTTTCAAAATTGTGAATCAAATCAGAAATGCCCTCTTGTAATAAGAAATGTAAGCTGTTGCCATCAGCTAAGCAAATGACAGACCTGGCTGCCTCATGTTATGGTTTTTGAAAACCTTCTGTTTGCACAAGTGCTTGTGGTCAAGAAAGAAGCAGCATCATTCACTTAGACGCAGAAAAACTCCTAAATTAAAAAAGGATAGAGTTAGTTGCTTGCATTTCATGGGTAATCCTTAGGTTCTGGCATTGTAAATATGCTGTTGTTCCATTTTAAACTTCAGTTATATATTCCTGCATGTTTTTGTAAGATAAATGTAGTGTTTGTTTTATTCCTGTAGTTTTAGATTTTTTTTTCTTTTTTTTTTTTCTTTTCATCCTAGTGAACTGGAACTAATAATTTTGGTTCTGAAATTGATTGTCAGTGTCCAGCTTCTCTAGACTGCCCACTTTATTTTTATAGTATAAAAATTGGAGACCCCAATCCTTGCCGTATTTGCTCATGTGGAAAACACTTGTCTTTTTCTGGGATTTTGGGCTCAAAACTAGGAGAGTACATCTAGAAAGTGAGGAACTCCTGAATCAATGTTTTGAATAAAGAGGAAGGGCTGCAGCAGAGGCTGAGCTCAGAGTGTTCACAATTTATTATGAACTCTTTAACCTCATGTTCTTCCTTCAGTCCCATGTGCTCTATTTTTTGCAAGTGTTTTAAACTTCCAGAGGTTCATGCATGAATTTTTGAAACTCTGAGGCAAAGAGCTTTGAGACAACTGCTAACATACAAGAGAAATAGTTATATTAATGGTCAGTATCACGAGGAGTGTAGGAATTTTTACTTCCTTGGTTGTGCTAAGAACAAATAATAAGAAAATTCTCTTCTTTATGGGGAGGTCGATTAAACTAAATGCAGATTAGAGTTCAGAGTTAACTAGAAACCAGTTCTGACCAGTGACAGAACTGAAATCTATGTTTAAGATAGTAGCCAGAGCAAAATTACTGTACTTCTTCTTGTGGAAAAAGTGCTGAAACAATAAGAATAAGCTGATAGGAGAAGGTGATAAAATTGAAGTGAGAACTATCATAATCCTCTTGTCCTGATGGAAGATTGCATCTTTGTCTGTTAAACAGGACAAAAACCACTTGGTGGGGTGAACAACATTTCTCTTGAGTGCAGATGTCCATTCCAAGCTGATCACGTTGGTTCCCCTGATAGCTGGCAGAGGCACTTTGGGGGTGATTCGTTTGGTTTAGATGGGTATCTAAGAAGAACAGATTGTGTTTCACACAGTGTCCACTCCTCTGATGACTGGAGAGGGAACCTAGATGAATAGCTTAACTGGATTCCTTCTTCCTTTTGCCAGAACCCTGGGAGATAAATCCAGCTGTCCCTTAAGAAAGTTTTGTACAAACTCATTGACAAATGAAATGTAAATAATAAATATTGGTTGTGATAACTTTGAGGTGCAGAACCTGTTAAATAAGGGGGAAGATGCTTCTTGTGGTAGTGGGTATACTTTAGTTATGTATTTTATTCCTCAAAATTTTGGAAATGTGTGGTCCAGTTGCTTAATAGAGCTTACTAATAAGAGTTGTATTGCAGGTATTCATTGGTACACATGCATGCTGAAATATTTACACATGCATGTATAAATTAACACAATGGTATGGTGCTGAGGTAATGAAAATAGGAAATACCATGGTATGTTTGATCAAAAAGTGTATGGACTTCCTTAACTACACCACTAACATCTCCAGTGTTAGTATTTTGCCACTGTTTTGACTTTCATTTAAGCAAGGAGCCAGACTGATAACAGAATTTCTGTGCCTGGAGCACAGTAAATGGGTAGGTTTAGAAAGGAAATCAAATGATTGTAATGTGGTTACTTTCCACGTAAGTTTACTGGTAGTGGTTAGTACCAGTACTAATGAGTACTGTTCTCATAAAAGCATTTCCTAAGAAATCAAAAGTAAACTGCTCTGCAGCTTTATCTAACACTGCCTTCATTTGCATTCAAGACAAAAGCTCTCTGTTGCACATGCTACCTATGGATTTCTTTCCCTCAAAGAACATACTATTTTCCTCCTATTTATGATCTTATCTCTTATTTATCTTTTCCTTACATACTTAAAATGAGTTTTATATGGTCACTATAACTTTAGGTATGCATTTAGGGGGGGTTACAAGCAGTCATATTTCTTCTCTTAATATTTTTTTCATTTTTTTGTGTTTTGATTAGAATTAGCAAGTACTGTAAATCCAAGAATCAAGCATTTTATTTTTACCTTTAATAGTGCCAATAAAGTGCTGCTAGTTTGCAGCATGGGTTAAAAAAATAAAAATTAAAAGTAATTATTTAATTATTTTAACTTAAATATTATTTAATATTTAATTTAATTAAACCCTCCAGCCCCCAAACAAATTTGGCTTCAAACTGAAGCATCCTGAAAATGACTTGCTTTATGAAACATCAACCTGTTACAGAGCTGTTGATAAAGCTCCACAGTTGTGCTGTGTATTTCACATGCATGGGTTTGCATGAATGTAGTTACTTAGGATCCCTAGCTACTTCTGTTGGTTTAATAATTGAGTTCCTGCATCTCATTTAATAAAAAAAAAAAAAGAATAAAAAATTAGAAGACTCTGGTAGACTTTTCAGTTGGTTACACGACGAACGCCGCGTTTACCATCTGCAATGTTTGTTTTCCTCTGCGCCTTCACCAACGCTCTGATCTCGCAATCTCACATGTAGATCTCACGCCGACTCCGCAAAATCCAGCTCTTCAGAAACAGACTGCAACGACAACCTGCCCTCCCACAAAAACCCCGCTCCGCCAGCGAGCAAGCACGCTGTCAACGGCTTCTTCCCGCAGCAGGGCGCCTACGACTCCCCGCCTTCCCGCTCCGCGCTGGCGCTGGCCGACTGCAGCCTCTACAACCTGCCCAGGAGTTACTCCCAGGACGTTCTGCCCAAGGCGGCGTCTCCATCTGGGACCGAGGCCGAAGGAGAGCAGCACGTCTTCAGCGCCCCGTCGGCGACGTCGTTGGACGCGCAGATGCGGCACGTCTCCATCAGCTACGACATTCCCCCCACGCCCGGAGGTACTTACCAGATCCCACGGACTTTCCCGGAGGGAACCTTGCCTCAGACTTCCAAACTGGAGACTATTCCAGACATCCCTCCGCCTCGGCCACCCAAACCTCACCAGGCTGCGGACCGATCTCCCGTGGAGAGCTGCGGCGTCGGCCGCACCGCTTCCGACACGGACAGCAGCTACTGCATCCCGGCCGCGGGCGCGCCGCCCTCGCGCAGCAACACCATCTCCACCGGAGACCTCAACCTCTTCCGCAAAGGTCGGTATGCCCCGCGCCGCCCTGGCCGGTTTTGCCTTCACCTGTGTGGTCTGGATGCTGCGAGGGGCATTCCTAGACTGTAGGAACACGTGTAGCCCCTCACAAAGTGTATCTGTTTAAAATACATAAGAAAGAGGAAAGGAGATTATCGCGTTAGATTATCGCATTAAATTATCGCGTTAGATTATCGCATTAGATTATCACGTTAGATTATCGCCTTTTATCTTCTTTTTGCCGGGGTCGGGATTAAATGCGCGAGGGATGGTGTTTCTTGCTCGGACTCAGATGTTTATTATTTCTTATCTATGTTACAGTGAGTTCTACAGCACTTCTAGCTAACAGGCTAAAAATGGAGGTGTATCTCTCTCTCTCTACAAGGACTTCCAAGGGCAAATTGTCCAATTAAGAAAAGCTACCCAAACTGCCCTTACTCTTAACCCAACAACCAGTCATCCATGGCCCACAATGTGGACCTTTCCATCCAACCACAAAACATCACCCAAACACAGGAAGGAGAAGGAGAAGGACAAAACCTCCACTCTAAAACCTCCATCTTGCTTTATATACATTACTGTATTCTAAGATCTTAAATTCTAAGTTTTCCACCATGTGATATTACACACCTCCATTCAAACTACACATCCATAATTCTAGTTCTATCACTCGATTTTGGAAGCCTCAGGTCCACGGCCTCAGGTCAAATGCAGTGCTCTCTTGGGGATCAGTGCATGACAGCACAGGAAGCCCAAAATTCTCAGTTTCCAGTGCTCCAACAGGAGATTTTTAAAGGAAGCCATGTAAACAGCAAAGCACAGAATATCTGTAAGGGATGTATCTTGCATTGTGGCATTCAGCCTTGGCCAAAAATGTTTGAAGATCTAGACATATTTATTTGGATTAAGCTTATATAACTGAATTCAATACTGCCATTATCAGTCTTTCAGAATTACCAAAGTGAGCTTAGTGAAATGTGGTCCAATCTCCAGAAGCTGAAATTATTTCATGAAGATCAGTGGGATATGGTGTATACCCAGAGCTTTGAGATCAACCCTGATTTGATGATCGTTGCCACCATCATTGGACACTTTCTTTCTGTCCAAGTGATAGATATGCTTACTGCAGTCTTTTAAAAAAATTAAAGTTGTTCCTTGTGGCCACCTAAATGTTGGGACTCCAGATGTGCTGTCGTGTATTGTCTTGTTAACCACTCTTGAGCTAAGGGTTTCATTTTCTTTCAGATTTCTGGAGCAAGTGGGTATTACAGTGTTGTTTTTAAAGTGAAATTTTATATCAGTTTAAGTCAATGTTAGAGGTGATTTTAAAGGAGAATTGTTTGAAATGAGGAATGAATGAGGCAAGGCTTGTAGAGGAGGCAGTATACAGAGTGGATGGGATCACAGAGATGCTCAGATACTATTGTCCTATTTGTCATTCATTTTGTAGACTGAGCATAAAATACTGGTGGTTGTTAGTGTTTTAAAATTACAAAGTAACACCATGAAAGACCCTTGTTTGCTTTGCTTATTTTGTCTCATTTTGCTAAGTTTATAGGTGAGTATTCCTGCACTGAATGTGAGGTTGCCTCAGGAAAAGTAATCTTTCTGAAAACATTGTTTAAATTTGATACTTAAGGGCAGAGTCGTTTATCTTTCCTCTGTGGTGAAAATCTTTAAAAAAGCTTCAGAGGGTTTTTTTTTAGGGCAAGATGGGGATAAACCCCAGAGTTTGCCCAGTTTCTGTGCTGGCATCATGAGGAGGGGCATCCCTGCCACAGGGTAAGGGCATCCTGCTGCCTGCATGGATGAGCAGCACTGGGAGCCAGGAGTCTCACAAAAACCCCTGCCCAGCAAAGAACCAGCCACAGAGCTGAGGACCTGCTTAATGGGGACTGCCAAGAGCCAGGACTCCAGAAAGGGAGAGATCTTTGGTTCTGCAGCAGTCTTCTCCAATGAAAGCCCCTGGAGACCACACTGGGGAGCTGAGAGAAGGGATTCACCTGTTCCTGCAACAGATGGAATCCTGTTGAATCAGCACTTTCCAAGCAAAGAGCATCAGTCAGAAAACCTTTCTCCAGACATTAAACTACATCTACTGTTTGTTTGTTTTAGAATAGGTTTTTCATGAGTGCCCAGATTCTCACTCTTACACCAAGTTCCTACACCTGCTCAATTGAAAGATAGATTCTGCTACTTCCTTAAAAGCAAAAATTCTTTTCTCTTTTCTTCCTGTGGAAAGATGCCACTGTGAGAGTTTCAAGTTGTGACTGATGAGTGCTAAGGTTGTTTGTGAGCACAGTCCTCTCAAATATAGATAAATTAGGGGCCACAGTAAATAACAACAGGCTCTGGATGCCTGTGCCAAGTGACAGGAACAGGAGTGATAAACAGCCACTTTCTCTTCTTGTCTCTTTAGAAATTAGTTCTCAAGACTGTTATGATATTCCACGAACGTTTCCGAATGACAGATCTAATTCACTGGAGGGCTTCCATAACCACTTTGTAAGTATGACTTGATCTGATCAGAGGCAACAGTGACAGTGCTTGAATGCTCTTTGTTCCTGTGTAAGAAAGCAAGCTGTGCAGTGTTTGTGATTTTTCACTTTCAATGGAATACATTAATCTGAGTAGATTAGGTTAAAAGACTCATATGATTCACAGCTGATTGCATAACTTATTTTGTTAAAGGAAATATATGTTAATTCTAGAAAAACAGAAGCATGTTGACAGTGGGAAGTGTTTCAAGTGAAGAACTAGATGAAAATTATGTCCCAATGAATCCCAACTCTCCTCCACGACAGCATTCCAGCAGCTTCACTGAACCCATCCAGGAAACAAACTATGTACCAATGATACCAGGCACGTTTGATTTTCCATTATTTGGAAAGCAAGTCCCTCCTCCTGCTCACATGGGTTTCAGGTCCAGCCCAAAGACCCCTCCCAGACGGTCGGTACCTGCTGCAGAGTGTGAGCCTCCGCCCGTGGACCGCAACCTCAAACCAGACAGAAAAGGTGAGGAAAACCTCCAAGAAAACATAACTTTTAATCATAGCTCTCTCAACTTCTGCTCAGTGGAAAATTACCATGCTTTTAGAAATTATTTTAGAAACAATTTTTGTCCTATGAGATAACCAAAAATCACAGAGGAGCCCCGGGATTATTTTTAACATTGAAACATCACAATAACAATGCCAAATAAAAGCATAGGTTTAGATTTTACTGCTGTAGTTACTAATGAAAAAATGTCACTGAGTTTCTAAGATTCAGAAGTGTGTCCTTGTTTATGGAAGACACTTGTGGTGCAGAGAGAGAACGCAAGGCATTGGGTAGAATACAAATTTATAGCCATAACAGTGTTTGGTACAGGATCAGCACACATACTCATTTTAGAGGGGCCCCTTTGAATCTATCCTAAAAAATTAATCTCTTAAATCTGGCACATAATGTGTTTATTTTTCCTTAAAATGAGGATTATTTGGGTGACTAGAGTTCTTAAGGAACCAAGATGATTGGGTTGCAATGTGTCTATAAGAGATACTTATATAGAGAATCCCTAATAAATAGCTTGGATTTTCCAGTTTATCTAAAATGTTTTGTCAGCCATCTTACTAGAAACACGGGCAAATGCTTGAAGAACTTGTTTCCCTACTAAGTTTTCAGACAAGGTAACTAATTTTCTAGTAGAAGAGGGAGCTAAAGACCATTAGGCCAACTGTCTGCCCTATTTTGCACTTGAGTAAGTCCTATTTTTAATTTTATGTACTTGAAAAAAATAATATTTACATTGAGAATGGCTGACTTCATTGTGGGAAAGCGTGATGGCAAATATTCAGATGATCCAAAATATTCACTAACTAAACCTTTAAATTAGTATTTTTGCCACTAAGTGAAAACAGCCTGTAATTAAGGGAAGCAGAAATTATCACTATGATAGATAAACTGCGTGAAACGGAAAGTACCATTCTCATTCTGCCTGTCCATCTTCAGAAATTGAGGCATGGCCTTTCTTAAGACTTTTGGCCCTCTGCTTGTGTCTAATTGTTTCTGTGCTACCAGACAGCAGTTTTGCTTAGTTCTTAAGAAATACTGGACAGGAGGAGATTGATGAAAATTGGTACTGGAAAACATTCTCAGAATAAACTGAACTGAGCTGATTTAAGACATTTTTCCACACTGACCACTTTGTGTATTTTACTGATAAAATGTTTGACTTTCAGAAGTAATAAGTGTATGTGTTGAAAAGCATCTCACTTTTGCTGTTGGCAGAGCAAAGCTGCCACACAGATGTTTGCTGGGGTAGTATTGTTGCTCTTGCATCTCTCTTTTTGGAAATGAATTAAGTGTTTCACATTCAGAAAGTGGCATGTAAGGCTCCTGCTTTGCTCCCATCCTCAAATGCTTTACAGCTAGAAAGATGTAGCTAACACCAGGGGAAGGACTTGAAGAGGTGTTATCATACCTCTTAATGAATATAGAGTTACTGGATGAAATTTTTGCCTGTAGACTTTTGGAAGATGTTATCACTCTAAAATAATAGGATTGTTTAATATAATTTACAAACAAAAGTGATTTTAAAGTAAAACTGTCCCTAAAAGTAAATGTGGTATAGTGCCTAGGGGCTGAAAAAAAAGTTTCATTAATGTCTTGAGCTGCCAAGCATGGTAATGATTCTGATTTACCACTGAGGGTTTTACCTTAGTAGCACACACACACAGACTGCCTCACTCTAATTTTATCAAATGCACCACTGTGAGTTTTCCATTGTTGTGAAGAACAGATCTGATGACACATCAGAATGGTGATACATTCCCATTTCAGTAGCTGAGATCTCTACACAAATAACTCATTCCAGATATACCTTTGGGAAAATAAAACTGCAGGTTCCTTTAAATTAAATTAGGTAAAGCCCTTGTTTGAGTGAACTTTTACCTAACTAAAACAATGGTGTGCTTTATATTCTTCTGTGTTGCTTTTTGAGCTTTCAAGTTCTTGTAGCAGCTTCTATTATCAGGTTGTTTCTGTTTATGTAAATGTACTGCAATGCTCTCCTGGTACAAATTAGTGCATTGGAATTGTCATGTAGGTCTGTGTGTTCAATAAATCTTTGGCAGGCACAGAAGGGGAGGAAATGGAACATAAAATATTTACCTTCAGGCTATCGCTCCTTTGAATGTTGAGGGGATTTAATATGCCATTGGTTCAAGAACTTCTGTTGAAGACCACTGGTGTTTGTCCAAAAGATGGTCTCTAAAATACTGCAGAGATCAGGTGTTTGGGGGTAAGGTGTTATGAGGGCACATTTCATGTTCTGTCAGATGAAGCTGCTCTGTATTTTTTTTTTAATTGGTTACAGATTGCTGCAAAAATAGTGTTTGCTCTGCCTCCAAGCTTTTTGGAAGCTATTAGAAATACCACCAACACCTTTCACATGAGCATTAGCTTTGGCTCAGTCATGTTTCTGTGGGCCAGGGACGTTTGTTACATCCAGTGCTAAAAATGCATTTGACAAAGAGATAATGCAGTGAAATCAGCACATAAAAGAAGGATACACTGCTTTTTGTTGTCACATGTATGTGTTTAGCACCTCTTTTCTTTTCCTTTGGTTTAAGGGCTTGCTGCTTACAGCCTTAGGCTCTTTGATCTCCCCAGCCTGTTTCTTTTTCCACTGGTGTCTAGGAGAGCTTTGTTTCAGAAAGTGGGTTAAAAATAATAATGAATAGAAGTATCTGTAGCCTTGAGATTACACTGCAGATTTGTGTAGTTTCATTTCTCTAGCTCACAGCTGCTTCTGTAAATATGGGGAACTTCCAGTACTTTCTGGAAGTCTTGAAAGTCATTTCAAAGCGTGGTGTTGGCTCTCTGCCCCAATAAATTGAATCAAAACACTTTACTTTTTCATTAGAGAAGCATACCAAAAGGTAAGTGATGTATTGCTTGGGACAAAATTGAGAGTGTTTGGCAGGTGCTTTTCTGCATTCACTTGTAATTGAATGACAAAAATAATCTCTTTTTTAATTTGCTGGGGTTTTTTTCAAGGTGCTGTTTCTTTAGCTACATAGGACCATTGGCTATATTGATTTTTGTATTTCTGCTTTTTGGCTGCTTTAGCTTGCCACAATTGCATGTAGTCCTGATGCTAAATTGGAATTGTGTTTGCTGGTAAAAGGCTCCAAGCAGAAAAAATATTGCACCCACCCATGCAGATGGGTCTTACTCTCTGAGTTGTTCAAAGACAGTGACTGGTGTTGCCACAGAGAAAAAGTGACATTTGATGTGATGGTGACATGCCTTAATTGAAATACTCTTTGTCCAAGAAGGAGCAGTAGAATTAAAGGCGCCCAAATGCTGTGAGGTGAAGGAAGACTCCCTAGACAGACTAGGCAGCAAAGAACAACCAGGTTCTCTTTTCAAGGGAAAAGTTCTTGGTCAAAAATTAAAATGTGTGAATTGTTTTTTATGGCCCAGGAGGAAGCATTTAAGAAATGGGGTATCTGTGAATCTTTGGGCATGATGGTGACCCCCTCCTCCCCTCCTGCCCCAGGATTTGTTTCCAGGGCTAGGGCAGAGGGGTATCTCATATTAAAACAAGACTTTTAGACCAAAGAACTACAAAAACAGATCTAGATTTTTTTTTTTTTTCATAACTGTTTAGGAGCTGTCCAGAGCAAGTCCTTATAGCTGTGTAATATCATCCCATCTGTAAGGTTGAAATCTCTTGAGAAATATGTGCTTGTCATCTTCACTGATAAAATACAGTTTTGCAACATCTGAATCAAAGTGTACAATCACCAATGGAATTGGTGATGGTGGAGTTTACTTCCTCAAAATCTCAGCTTGATGCCCAGTTCGCATTTAATTGGTAACTTATTTTTTCTGTTTTATAGCACATCTCTACCAAAGTGGGCTTTTTAAAGTTCTGAAAAGAAATATATGAGCAATGGGTATATGGCTGAACTAACAATTCATGGTCATGATAAAATGAAAATCAAAAGTTAAATCTCATTCATTTGAATATAGTAAATGAATGCAATGTATGAATGAATGAAAGTAAGTGTCATTTTTGTAAAGTTTTTGATCAATAATACTTAAAAGCACTTTCTGAGAGAATTCCATTTAGCACAGGTCCTAGTTCAGGGTCATGGGGAGCTGAGATAGAAAAATGCCCTCAGGATCACTCAGCAGATTGATGGCAGAGGCAATACAGGATTTAGGATTCCCAGCTTACAACATGGTACTGGACTTTGCTTCATTTGTCTTGAACAGCAACTCTATTTGTCCAAATATTGTTAGTGTTTAATTGCATTCAAGATTATTTAGAACAGTATTTTCACTCCTAGTTTTGGATTGGGTGGCACAGATTATTTTGCTGAGAGCAAGAATAGGCAATTGTTAGTATGGTGCATTTTTTTTTGTTTGTGTTTGTTTTGTTGTTGTTTGTCTTTTTAATGGCTTGTATTTCAACAAATATCATCATTTAAACTGAGAGGCTTCCTACAACTTAAGTCCACATGACTGCCTTTAAAAGAGACTGCTGCTTGGCCGTGGTAATTTTCAGCCCAGCATGTGGTAAACTTGGATTTAGAGACAGTGAGTGATGCACACATTTCTTTTCATGCCAAGAAAATACCCAGTTGCAGCTTGAAAATGAGAAAACAAACAAACAAAAGAAACCAAGGGAGAGGAAGAAAATTCTCATGGAGTTGGGAATTGTGACTGTTTTTTAAAATGCTCAAAATTTTATATGGTTGCTTTTCTCATAGCTTTTTTTCATTTAAGATTTTAAAAGACATAATCTGAGTGCTTAATCCACAAATATGTGAATTGCTTCTAAAAACGTGGCTGTATTTTTGCCACCACTCCTCATGAGCATCTCCCAAATGGATTAACTTCCCAGAGAATTCCAGTTTTCTTTATAGAAAAGCCCACTTTGAAAAGGCAATTGTGTGCAGAGCTTTCCCGTGGCAGGAAGCACCTGCCACAGTCTGGTCTCCACAGGAGCTGCTGTGATGCTTCTGGATGACTGGAATAATCTCCCATTGTTGCAGTGGTGCTCTGCAAATCCCAGGAAAGCAGGTAGTTGTTAAGGAAATTAAGAAGCCTCATTAGTCATGAAGACAGCTATAAATAGCCTGATGAACAGTTTCCTTGTTAGACAGGCAAACATGTAAATATTTGAGTTGGACACTGGGAACATATTGCATGTGCTGATAGAGCAGGAGCACCATCCTTAAATAAAACTCCAGAGAAACACCGACAGCATTTGTGACAACAGGAACTCACCATTCTTTTAAGAAAAAAAAAAAAAAAAAAAAAAAGAAGAAGATGGCAACACTTCACTGCTCCACATTATCATCATTGTCTTGCAAATTCTTTAATAAAGGTTCAGTTATGTTCTGAGGCTTTAGGGCAAGTGGGCATTGAAAATATGAGAATGGTGGTTTCAATTTGCAGCAAGAACTGAACAGAAGATCTGTTGAAAAAGAAACTGTAATTTTTTATGATGACTTTTCTGACCAGAAGTATTGTTCATTTTGCTTTTGAGAAATCCATGCATTTTATCTTCTCTTTTCTCTTGGAAGCTACACCCCTTGTCCATTCTATTTAGGAATTTTAAAAAATTAAGTTTTTAGAGGATGTTTTGGTGCTTCCTCAGAGTTCGTAAAGTTGAGTACAAATTTATTCATTTTTGTTTCTTCTTTGATCTTCCACAAGCTCCCATTTAGCTGAAAATTAGATTTCCTCCATGCCTGTACTAAATTACTTGTACAAGTCTAGTTTTTGCTTAACAGCTTTAAATGAAGTTTATATAACTCCTTGCTGTGATGTACCAGTCCTCAACTTGCAGCTGTGATTTGTCTACTAAAACTCTGAAACAACAAATAATTTCAATAAAGAAATTTGGATGGCTGCATCACAGCTGCAGAGGAAGCTGCTCTTTGCTGGACACAATGGTTGTAACAAAATTAAACATTCCAATTTTCTAAGGACAAACTGCAGTACTTGCTCTCATACTAGTGCTAGGGATGATTAAGTTTAGGGATTAGGGCTAGGGATTTTTTTTAAGGTAATTTTAAACTCCAAAGATAAGAGGTACAGCAGGAACAAGAGAACATGGGTAATAATGCCCTATTTTTATTTCTTTCCATAAAATTTTTCTTTTCTTTGCAGTGTCCTTATCACTTCTTTCCAGAAAACATAGTTTTTGATGCACATATTGTCATGCTGATCCATTAGTTTTTAATAGGTTTAATGTTAAGCTTTAATTTGCTGGTGAATAATTTAAATGTTGGGGTTTTTTTCTTTGTTTTGTTTTTGAAGTCTGTTGGACTTCATGAATCTTAGTGCAGCATTAAAGTGCTAATTAATAAACACTCCAGAACACTGTACTTTGGTTTTAAAACAGTCTTTATTATTGAATAATTTTAATTCATCATGCTTTGGGAACTTTTACAATACAGACATGTAGAGTTACCCACAAATTAGAGCAGTCAAATAGTATTTTGATGATTAATAGCTTTGGTATTCTCTGAGTAGTTTCTTTGCATTTGCCATTCTCTGAGCAATTTATGGCATTTGCCAAATATTTCAGAAATACCAGTGAACCTTAGCTGTCAGATCCAGTTGGACTACTTCATAATCAGATATTTTTTCCAATTCATTCTTAATTTCTGTAGCATTCAAAGTACCATTTTGCTGTAAAAAGTTATTTTGAGGGGATAAAGATGTCTGAGAAGACTGGAGAGCAACTCTTTATGTGGCTGCTTTTTATATGGCTGCTTTTTATATTTCATAACATTGAAGAATAAGTTGATTTCAGTTTCTTTTTTATTGTCCTAAAGAGACCATAGTTATCACCATCCATGTCTTATCACCAACCAGCACAAAGCACATTATTGATACTCCTATTAGTTAATAGATACTAGTATGGAAATCCATTTGAATGTTGTATGACTAAATACATGTTTCTAATTAGAAGTACCTTGGCAGGAAACAGTCTTACAAAAACAGAGATGAAAAATCAAATTTAGGATATTTGTAGAGTTCTGTGTTGAAGACCATGTA
>JAOTQP010001652.1:10425763-10442351 GCA_026413545.1 Cichladusa arquata
TATGATGACATTGCATTTTGTTTTCTAAAAACAGTTTCAGGGAGGATAAAGTTGACAGCAGTTTGTGATTTTTTTTTTTTCCACAAGCCTTTTTATACTTTTTTTTGTAATGTTTAGGTGGGGTGAGACACATAAGCTGGAGGGAGGGATAAGTGTTTCTTGCTAATAGCCTACTCGTGGCTCTGTTCTGAAAATGGCATTTTTAAATGGCACTTTTTTTGAGCCCAGTGTTAGCTGTCATGAGTGGCACAAGCTGTCATGGGTGGCACATTGCTCTGCTCACCTGTGGATGAGCACTGAAGCGAGCCAGGCTCTTCCTGCTGCTGGCTCATTTCTCACTTTTGCAGCCTTAGGCTTAGCTGCAGGTCCTGCCCACTTGTGGAGCTGTGAAACCTCACCAGTAAGGGCACATGTACACAGCCAGGGCAGAGTTTGCATATTAACAAGTGGCCCTGAGCCAAGAAAAGTCCCCAGAGTTGGCTCTGCTGAAACAGCTCATCAGCCCTGCCCTGGGCTTGCCAGCTCAACAAGTCACCACGGCAGGATGAGGACAGAACACGATGCTGCCACTTTCAGAATCTCTTTTCAAAACAGAATTACTACCTACAAGTATGTGCTGCAAAATTCTGAAATTGCAGTGTTTTTTAAAGATTATATATTTTAATTTTTTAATGGATGTTTCTTCTCATCACCTGAAAATATTAAAAACATAAGTTAATATATCATGTCTTTCTGAAAATGGAAGTGTCTCCCTTTCCTTACTACTATTTACTATTTGAAAGATAGAGATATTTTGTGTATTTAGGCTGTGAAAATCTATTAAATTTAAGTTTGCTTAGGAATGTTCTGTGCTTCACAATTGTCTGTTTCTTACATAGCAAAACCAGCTCCACTAGAAATAAAACCTCTGCCTGAATGGGAAGAACTACAAGCTCCAGTTAGATCTCCTATCACCAGAAGCTTTGCACGAGAGTAAGTTTCTTGGCTTTTCCTCGTTGAGGTTAATCATTTTAGCTGACTAGAGTGTTAATAAATGTGTGTACATCTGTATCATATTTTTAACTTGTTAGTAGCTTGAAGTTTCCTTTGGAAGAGTGTGAGTCTGTGTGTGTATCTGTGCACTGAAATAAAGTGTGTCCGTGTGAAATTTTGTTTTGTGATATTAAATATAAGGGACTGTGTATAACCAAAAAAATGTGACACTCTAGTAAACTTGAATGAAAATTTCAGCTCTAATGCGCTTATTGTTGTTGTTTACCAGGAGGTTTAAGATATTTGAGATGTATTGTTTGTAAAATAATTCCTGGTAATTAGCTCCTCCAGGTTTCCCGTGTCTCCCAGACCGGATTCAGTTCATAGCACAACTTCCAGCAGTGACTCGCACGACAGTGAAGAGAATTATGTATCCATGAACCCAAATCAGTCCACTGAAGACCCAGTATGTAAAATCTACATCTTAACTACTCTCTTCCTGCGCAGTCCTTACTTTTAAATCATGCAAACACAGATCCTTCACTCAACATCATTCCCTTTATACTTCTAGATCAACAGAATAATAAAAAATTCTCCATAGCAAAGCTGTAATTTTGGTAGGATTTCACTGAAGAAGTTAAGAGCATAAGTAGAATGGTTGACATACATATCTATTATATAAAACATTTTAAGACATGGCTTTTTTTTCTACCTCTTTCCCTCTTTGTAATTGCTTGTCCTTGGGCTATGCACCAGTTCAGTATTACGACATCAAGGGAAAGAAGCTGTCCTAGGACCTCTGAGACATGCTTTAAAAAACTGTATTAAAAGGACATCTTCCAGGAAATGTAGAAGGAACAGGGGAAAAAAAGGATTGATACTTGTTGTATTCATCCTATGGAAACTGAACCACGTGTATTTTATTAGGCTTCTTTCAAAGGAGAGGATAGAAGGAGCCTTTGTGTATTGAGTGTCTGTATTTTTTCCCCTTTGGGGGAGAATTTTCTCAGATAATGAAGCTTCAGATACTCAGCATGGAGTGCAGCTAGTTAGGAAAAGTTAATGATGCACACTGTGGTTTTTCTTTGGTGAGGGGAAGGAGAGAGAGAAAAAGAAGAGCCAAGAGCAGTAGTTTTAAGAAAGACGTAGCAGTAGACCTAGGCCTAAACTAAAAAGTAGTTTAGAATATGCATAAAACACTGGAGGAATCCTGTATCTTGAGCTCAGTTTTTTGTCCAGTATAGAATCATGGAATGGTTTGGATTGGAAGGGACCTTAAAGATCATCCATGCCATGGGCCGGGACACTCCATTAGACCAGATTGTTCAAAGCCCCATCCAGTCAGTTCAGTGCACTCACATGTTTGGGTTCTTAGTAGGGAATACAGCAGCAATTTTCATCTTTAAATCATTTATGTGAGACCTTCTTTGGGGAGGGCCTCTCTAGCACCTTTTTTGTTCTGTTTGTGTGTCTGCCTTCTTATACAGCATGTGCTGGCCCATCTCACTGCCCCTGGACTCTCCTCTTGCAAGGCTGTTGGCTTCCCTGTCCCCTGCTGCTCTGGATCCCCTCCCAGTTTCCTCCAGTGTCCCTGCCCCCAGCTCACCACTGCTGCCTCAGGATGCCACATCCCAGGTCCCCTTGGTGCCATTCCCTGGGGGAGCTGGTGGGGTGCGGGCTCCAGAGCTTTGTGCTGTGCCTGTTGTGCTTCCCCCAGCCTGGGGGAGCTGCTGATGTTAAATCTTAGCCCCTCTCTTGCAAGGGCCATGGGTAAGTAATGGGTGATGTCCCATTCCACAGATGCCTGAAACATCCCATTTTACACCAGGGAATAGCCCCACCATGCCCACAGTTCTTCCTGCACAGAATCACAGTTCAGCCCATTTCTGTTGATTCTTAAGGCTGTTCCAGGGGCTTCACTTCCATACTAAGATGGTACAATTAATGCCCCAGCTCATTATTATCTTCTGTTTGCTTGTACTGGTCCTATTTTCAGGTTATTCTACAGATTTCCTTTCTGTTTCATCTGCGTGTATTTGAAGTTTCTGTTTCCTAATGCATATGTTCTGCCTGCCTAGTTTGTTTGAAATAACAGATTATGTTTTGTTTCAAAAGTAACAGCTTTTTAAATTTGTGCTGGAAACATTGATATAGAATCTGATTTTTGTATGTTTAATACGCAGAAATTTGTTCAGAGTATTTGAGCAACAAAAATGAACTTGTATCAGTTGTCTGTGTTTGTCCTTGTTACCACTTAATATTAAATGAGTTGGACAATAGAGATATAAATACAATTTTAAAAGCCCAGACCATTTGGCTTTTGCCCATAAAATGTTTTATGTCCTAAAGAACCAGAACATTTCCAGATATCTCATAGCCTTTGTTTTAAAATCTGACTTTTTGAGAATTTTTACTTTTTCCAACCCTATCTTAGCAAGGAGTCTGTATTTCTTCATCTTCTTCTGTCATCAGCTTTGAAGCATCTTATTTGGACGTGTCATACTTATGTTTTATTTAATAAAATCAGCAATGTTCTGCTTTTCCTTTCAAGTTGCTCTCAGCCTTACCCTTCTGTCTTTCCTTCTGCCTTCCTCTTCATTTTTTGCTGACTGCTGCCCTCTGTCTTCCTGTTTTTTTCTTTATCTTTTAGAGAAGAGTCCTTCTATTGTACTGTTCCTATAACACCTGTTAAGAGGGAGGGATCAGGCTGGGAGAGGACAGAGGAGGTGAGGTTGTAAAAGTCTGGGCTAATTGAATTTCAGGTGTATGCAATGCAACTTCAGGCAGCCCTACACATATTTTTCAAAGTTTTAATATTTTGATCTTGTCAATTGAACAATACTCTGATTGATTTTCAGCTTAATCATAATGACTTTTGAATGAAATGTAAAAGTTTCATTTTTAGCTTTGTCACTACTGTAAAGCAGAAATTATTGTAGGTATTTAACAACAGCTTAAGGAAATGAAAAAGTTTGTGCTTAAGTAATGCTAAATTTGAGATATAACGACTACATTTAAAAAGTACAAAGCACACTCTGTTCTTATTTCATGTTATGAAGGGGACATTAAGTGGAAGGCACAGATGGGTTTGGTGGCAACCTTAAATTTGGGGGGGTGGTTTTCAGGTTTTTTCCTCCCATTGGCTTCTGACTCTGTCCCAGTTTTGACACAGAATGTACCCCCTTGCCATACAGGGTCAATGAAATTTGCATGATTTAAGTGATTGCAAGAGTCTCAGTCTTAACCTTCAACATTTTGGCAGTTTATAGTAAGCATATTTGATAATGTGGACCACTACTTTGTATATTTGTAGCTTAGTTTGTTTGTATTATGATTTCAGAATTTGTTTGGAAGCAACAGCCTTGATGGAGGAAGCAGCCCTATGGTAAAACCTAAAGGAGATAAACAAGTGGAATATTTAGATCTGGACCTAGATTCGGGAAAGTCTACCCCACCTCGTAAGGTAAGCAGATGTTCAGCTCTTGCAGTTCTGCCATTAGGAGTTCAAAATTGCCTTCAGCAAGATCCTCTTAATGGTCATTTCTCAAATAATCAGTTGAGGGACAGTGTTGGACCTTGCAGAGATACCAGTGCTTGTTCTGTATCTGTTTGGGACACCCGGTTGCTGTTTTGTTGTTAACTTACATGAGCTTGTTTCTCACTGTCCCCAGAACAGTTCTGCCATCAGGAGTTCAAAATTACCTTCAGCAAGATCCTCTTAAGGGTCATTTCTCAAATGATCAGTTGAGGGACAGTGTTGGACCTTTCAGAGATATAGGTGCTTGTTCTGTATGTTTGGCACACCTGATTGTTTTTGTTAATTTAATGAGCTTGTTTCTTGCTGTTCCCAGAACAGTTCTGCCATCAGGAGCTCAAAATTGCCTTCAGCAAGATCCTCTTAATGGTCATTTCTCAAATGGTCAGTTGAGGGACAGTGTTGGACCTTTCAGAGAAACCAGTGCTTGTTCTGTATCGGTTTGGGCCACCTTGTTAGAGTCAGTGAGTCAAGAGTCTCTCTAAATTCTTCAGAGAGAAATCAGAGTGCAGGGATTAAGTAAGTTTTAAGGTAAGTTCTAATGCTTTTAGTGAGTGAAAAGTTTCAAATGCCAGAGTAGCAGTAAGTGTTCTAGTAAAGTTAAAACATACTGATATCTTCAGTAGAAGGTCCAGGCCCCCAATTGCAGACAGTGCTTAGACATAATAAAGCTACAGTAAGAATATTGCTTACATTTCTTAAATAGAACAAGACAGATTGTATGCGTAGTCTTATACCTAACCTGGTGTGCTAAGATACTAGAATTCTAATAAGTTAAAGAGTAGTAGTCCGAGTTTGTGTCTTAGCTTGTTAAAAAAGTCCCGTATAAGAATTTGTATTGAAAAGAATTGTTGCTTTTAGCCATTGTAGCTTTTAGCCACTTGCTTTTAGCCATTCTGGCTTCTAGCCATTCGCTTATTGCTACTGCTTTTGCTATCTGCTTTGCCATTGCTTTTTGCTATTGCTTGTCTGTGTACTGTTGAGACTGATGTGCTTTGTAATAAGATGTGCTTTGTAATAAATAACCTTAGCAACTATTAGCTGCTTTGCTTATTTAAGATAACCCGACAAAGTAAGTGCCTAAGAGGACCGGGAGGGCAAAGAACCCCACACCACCTGGTTGCTGTTTTGTTGTTATCTTACCTGAGCTTGTTTCTGGCTGTCCCCAGAAGAAGAGCAGTGGCTCGGGCAGCAGCGTGGCCGACGAGAGGGTGGATTACGTTGTGGTGGACCAGCAGAAAACGCTGGCCCTGAAGAGCACGCGGGAGGCGTGGACTGACGGCAGACAGTCTACGGAGTCCGAGACGCCCACCAAGAGCGTGAAGTGAGAACACTGCCTTGCCTTTGGAGAGCAGAAAGAAGTGAATTTTGGAGAATCACAGAACCACCACAGCACTGTTGTTCGGCTCTACAGTACCTGATTGCCCGGGGTGGGAATCGGTTCCTCACCGAATAGGATGGAAGCCAAAGGACACTTTGAATATATCAAAGGAACTTTAAGATCATGATTTGGCTCTGTGGTGTCTGGAAAAATCACAGCCTGTAAATAATATGTACAATAATATCACTTAGCTTTCAGAAAACCTTTTGTTCTGTAGTTAACACATTTGTAGTATTATTGTGTTTATGCACTTTTTCAGTTACAATGTTGGTTCAGGTATTCACAGTTAGTGTACCTTAATGCCTAATTCATCTGGAGAGTTCTTTTTTCCTTACACTACTATTCCTTACAATTTTAGGTTAATTAAGCTACATGTAGATACAGGAATTAATATTTGAACTTCATTTTAACAACTCAAAATTGATTTTGAAGAAATACTTTCACAATTGAATAATCTACTTGAAATGCCAAGAGACAACCGTTAGTTACATACTTGTTTATATTTAATACACACAAGATTATTTGGAAGTCTACAGGTTACCTTCCTAACAAAAAATTGCTGTGAGTTAATAATAATGAACTGTACTGGGTTTAGCCCTAAAATCCTGGCTTATATGTTAGTTGTTAGTGGTGGAACTTCTATTGTATTTTATTAATGACAGTGTTCTGTGTTCAATGGGTGAAGATTCTGCAGGGTGGGATCTTACACTTTCAAAGACTGAATAATTAAATGCCGAGTAAGCCTGCAAACCACTGATGGCATGCAGTGATATTGTGATCTCACACTTATTAACAAGAAATAACCTTTATATTATTTACAGAAGGTAGAGTATATAAATCAGGTACGTACCAAGCACTGTTGTGCTAATACACTGATCAGGTTTAGACAATGAGCTTTAGTTTTGTACTGTTTAGAAGTTCTAATGTCAGTTTTCAGTTCAAGATTAATGGGACAGTTTGACATTCACTTTTTGTAGTACTAGCAAAATACTGTGATTTTGAATTAGACATTAATTCAAATGGAAATACTATGTTTTAACACCATAGTGCCCTTCTTATGAGCTCTATTTTACTTTAATCTCCTGCTTGGCCTTATATTTAAATCCCTATGCAACTGATATTTTATATCTCTGTTTTTAAAAATTAGATAATTTACCTAAATGATCCCCTTGTAAACCACTTGTTGCTCTTTCCTGGTACAGGATTTTAAGCTCTGTATACTGTGATCCTTTATTTTACTATGCCAGTTCCAAATAATAATCTGCCTTGGTTTAGAAACATTTTTTGTTATTTGGAAGAAGATAGAATTCTTTAAATACACGAATGAGTTAGGTCTAGATAGAAAACTTACTAACACTTTTGTTTTATACAAATGCCCTCAAGTAAGTGGTTGGTTTCATTTTCTTGCCCAATTGTTTTATTTTGTCCAGATCATTTAAAAGTTGAGCATAAAGCTGCATTGTTTTCTGGCATGTTGGCCTTTGTACTGTGCCTAGTCTACCATCGGTTGTTTCTCTCCCCTCACAGCCACAATCTGCAGTATGTAAATTATCTTATTCTTAACAAAGGTTCTTTTTAAATTAGTAATATTTTGATGCTTTGAATGTTCATTTTAAAAAAAGAAACTAAACACAATGCATTTTGAGGTGAATTTTAAATAAATCAAGTTGTTCGGTTTTGATGTGTAAACTCTGTCCTGTGAAGCAGCAAACGGATGTCAGTGTGCTTGGGAAGGTGCCTGGATGCCAACCACATTTTGTGAGAATTGTAATTACCTCCTAGTACCTCTCAAAAACCACATGTACAGCTAGAACATTTTTTAACATGAATCTCTGATTTAAAACCCTGCACCAAGAAGCCAAATAATGTGAAATCCCACTCTCCTGGGAGCCAGGAAAACATCAGTCTCCTAGGCTGGCCTCTGTTGCTGAGCTAGTGATAGAAGGTGGGTTTGCTCTCAATCAGTCCTTGATTTACAGATTACACTTCCTCTTTCTTCATTTAAAATTTGGCAGGATTCAAAACATCATTTTTTATTATGATTGAGAATACACTCTTAATTTCTAGGCTTTTCTCCTTTCTTTTGTTAAGGAAAACAGGAGTTTCCACACTGTACAGACAGTGTAGCATTTTCTAAGTAGCAGTCTATAATTTCCCTTTAATTAGATTTCTAAGCAGTTTTCCCCTCCATATTCCAGTTTTACATTTTCCATACTTACAGGTCATCCATTGTATGTTCAGAATCAGAGGTGTGATATTAACTTTTCATGATAAATCTCATTTTCACCAGTGAAGCTAAAGGGGCTTCACAGTGCAGACATGTCTGAGCTCTTGGATGGTCCAAGGATGTGAATCTAAAATTGAAAATGCGACTCCTAAAGTTGTAGGTGGCAGAAAGCAAGTGAAACTGATATCAGCTCTGTGTCACTTCCAGTTACTAGCTTTGTGAGAACACTCCTGTTGGAGGCAAGCTGGTGCAAACTCCAGCAGATACTGGTGCAGAAGTAGCTTGTCAGTGTTGCTTGTCAAGTGTTCTTTTTTCAAATAGGTAAGTTTTTTCTTGTTTCACTCAACCTATATGTTACCAGTTGCAGATATGGTTGTCATTGCTGTATGTGTCATTATAAATTGCAAATATAAACCTGCAGTATGTCTTTTACAAATACACAACATCTTAAAAATCAGAAGAAAACTTGGAGTCTTGTGCACTAAGATTGACTTGAGAGGTGATCTGGTATCATTCCGTGGTGTGATCTGAACATTTCTTTATCTGGTAAGTACCAATGGCCACACCTTTACACACTGTGATATAATTGCTATCACCTCGTGAAGTGCAGGTGCAAACACAGCTGCTCTTTGTAATGTGACATTGAAAAAAGTGAAAATGTGGTCATTAGTCTTTTTTTCTTTCCTGACATTTGTATTTATGTAAAAAAATAATAGCAATCCCTTCATGTGTGGCAGTTGTGAGACAGTGCCACACTTAGGGAGTACAGACAAATTACAGTGTAGCTGTGTTGATTAAGTAATTTAGAATTCATTGCTTCTTGTAGCTAATTAGGGAGTGATGGGCACCTCTGTGGCTTTCACAGTGCACTATGAGCCAAGCAAGATTTTTATCAGAGTGAAATTTAAGTTTAGCTATTACTGCAGCAGTAAATTTTTATGTGTGTGTATACATATATATATGTATATATATATATATATATATATAAAATACTCTGGCAAAAGTACTTTGGAAACTTAGCAGCCCTGGACAGAAGTTCCATTCCCTCCTTAGCTGCAGAGGTTTGTGTATGTTTATTTCCTCAAGGAGAAAGTATTGCCATACAATATCAGTGTGCAACTTGGACAGCAATAGTGTCACTTCATCTGTTGAAATATTTCATACCTGTAGTTCTTAAGAAGCTCAGCACTATCCACAGGTGCAGTTAAATTTGGAGATTAGCCTCCATATTTCCTACATCTGCTCTTGATCTCTGTGTATTGCACCAAACTGCTTCTTAAATGTTCATTTCTTGTTCTTTGCTTTATTACTTGAGGATACTAATATGGCCCATGACCACAAAAAAAAGGTGCTTGTCTAGCAAATAGTGTAATAAGTGTTTCACAACAACATTGTGTTGATTGGGTGCAGATGAACCAAATCCCAAGCAATGAGGTTTCTGGCTTTTTGCCTTAACTGAACAAATATTTTGAGTTCAGCACTCAGCCTGACAAGGTGCAGAGTGGGATACAAAGAAAACGTGTTGAGAGGGTTATGAACAGAGTCTTTGACATTAGAAGTTTTCCAGAGTATGTTTATGGTTCTGCAGCCCCGATGTTTTCAGTAGCAGAAGTGGGAGGAGAACAGGTACTGAATGCATGACCATTGAAAGGTTTTTGCCATCTCATTGTTAGGTAAACAGAACTAGACTGTTCTGGTGGCAGTGGTTTTCTTTCTAGATGGTCTAGAAGAGAAAATTCCCATGTTTTATTTGAAAGGGATGATCTATGTTTGCTTCAGCTTTTTAATAAGAAGCAGGTTAGCTGAAGTGTGCAGTTGTGCAATCTGCTGTGCACACACATAAAATATTTAACTTTAATATGCTAAAATGGGATAGAAAAAACTCCTGTACAGTTTAGAACATAAAGCACCAAGTTGGTAAAATGGAGAGTCTCAATGTTTTCCTGCAATTATAAAGCCAGCACTTGTAGTAATCATCATGATTCTCTCTTGAAAATTCTCCCAGGATCTCTCATCATTGCCAAGCCTTTTCCTGGTAAGTAATATCTGCAGTGAAATTAAAAGAAAATGTGTATCACATTTTCAGAAAGGCCAATCCTAGTAAGATTTTAATAAATGCTATTTGAGGTCCTGGTTTAATGTGTGTATGTGGGGCTTGCACAAGGTACCCAGACATCTGATTGTTTTAATCAGAAGGCCAGAAGAGGAGGAGAATATAAATACACCTTATTTCCCCTAAATTCCTACCAGACTTTAAAATATGTAAGTTTTCATATTTCTATGTGCTTTTCAGGGAATATACTTTAGAGAAAGGAATCACTACTTGCTCCTGTGCACTTGTGCTGGTTTTTGCACAATTATAAACTATGCAGACTAACTGAAATGTTTAGGGTTTTTTTCTTTCCATTATGTGTTAGGTGAAGGATGCAGGCCTAGGAGTTTGGAGATGCCTCAAACTGGCCTGGTGGTGTGCCTCAGAGTCTGGAGTTAATTGCATCAAAACAGTGATTCAACCCTCTGCTGAGGTGATCTTCACAAAATACCTATAAATCATGCTGTGCATATATAATTATTTTTTAAAAAATTAATCATAATTGAAACCCAAATGTTGGAAACAAATGGTGTTTAGAGTTAAGCTCCATAATCTCCAGTTAGACATAGAGCAGCATTTGAAAAGGCATTATGTGTAACAGGGTTCAAATTCCCCAGGCACACAAATCCATTTAGGATCTTTTGAGGAGCAGAACTTAATATTCAAGGCATCGCTGTTCTCTTTAAGTAAGTGAAAGTTCCAAGGACTTTTAAAAAATCTAATTTCTACTCAATTATGTAAATGTAAGTTTAGGAATTAAATTCTAAAAATACTCTTTGTGTTTTAACTATATTTTTTCTTCCATAAATGAAAGAAGTGATGATTCTTACGACATTTTTGTCTTTAGCTCTACTTACTGAAAGCCCAGTATGAGGAAGCACAAAATAGACGTGGCCCTTGAACTATTTTAAAAATAGTAAAAAAGTTTTTAGTAAAAAAGTAAAGGAGCCACCCAGGACCAGGACTTAGCCTCTGATCCCCTCATACACCATGGGGTGCAGCTGCCCCCAGTTCCAGTGCTCAGTTAGAAGTTGGGGCACAGATCCTGTGGCAGTACCAGGGAAGCACCAACAAGCTCTGAAAAAATAGTTGGCCTAAAAACATGAGTTGAAGCAAAAATTTAGTTTTGGAGAGGGTTGGTGGGTTTGTTTCTTCTTTGTAAAATGAATAGGATAATATTTAGGATTTTGATGCAAGTATACTCAGCACTATCCTTTGAGAGCTGTGCTGTATCTCACTATGAACACTGTTGTTCACCCCATTTTTTTTTCTATCTGTGATCTGCATTCTTTGTATAGCATTTGGTGTAACAGTTGAAGGGCCATCTTTAAAGTTTGGGGTCAAGGATCAGAAAGCATTGGCTCCCTACAACATTTTAAGTTTAGGAATAAATTTCCAATGGATAGTTCTAAGATATTGAGATTTTCCTTTAGGAGGTACATTATGTATAAGGATGGAAACTTGAAGCAAACAGTTATTTTTCTGTAAACGGGATGCTATTCTGCTTTAAAAACAAACAAACAAAATTCTTTAAAAATAAATTATTTTAAATTTTCCATTCTACACACACAATATCAGACTTTTCTCTTAGTAGTTATCTCCCCTGCATCACAATGATCTGAATAAATGCTGTTACATTTTCTCCAGGACTTCTTTCAGAAGTCTTACTTTGATTTCCCGTGTCTTTCTGACATGATTTTCCCCCCAGTATCCTCTTTAATTAAAAGAGGGTTGAAAACCAATTACTTTTCTAACAGCTGCTCTGTTTTCTGTGAGTGAGCAGGAGGTTTTTTTAACGTAGCAAATCTCTGTTGTGATTCAGAATAATCACTACTGCAGAAAGGAATTCAGATGATGTATACAAAGCAGTAACTCCAAAAGCAGTGGCTATAGGCTAATACAAAAGGCATATTCATGTCTAAAACCAAGGGCTCAGAAAATACATGTGGCACAAAACAACCACAGTTCACAGAACACATGAAAACCCACCATTTTTGGAATAAAAGCTGTGTTGGAAGCTCCTCTAGGTCCTATCTATTCTGATAGTACAGTTACAGGAAAGCAGATATTTGTCAATGTTAAGTGTCAAAGTGTTTTTCAAAGTCTTCCATGAGTATTTAAGTATCTAAACACCGTGGGGAAAATTGGCCCAGATCACAACTGAGGAGAAACTTAGCAGCATAAGAAAGGCAAAAAAACCATGAAAATCAGATCAAGATGCCGTGGCAGAGGCATCAATTTATGGAATTTGGGTGTAGAGGAATTTGTGTATATGTGGAATCTGACTAGAACTTTTACTTAAACTGCCCATGTAGTTAAAATAGAAAAATTAAGTATTATGTCATGCTTTAAAAAGCCTCTTTTTCAGATTTATCCCTATTTTTCACTGAAGGTCTGTATCCAACTTCTTTAAGTCTTTTTGCTTTAAGAGTAATAGCAGCAGGAGGAAGTCTTGATGATCTCAAAGGTCTTTTCCAACCTAGTTAATTCTGTGATTCTGTAAGTCAGGTGGTTTAACTGCTGTGCCAAGGAAGTTTTCCAAAGGAGTATTTCCTTGCTCTGTCTCTCTCTGGTTGCAGCACTGTAAAGGTGAGGAGTGAACATCATGAAAAGAAACAGGGTCAGGGCAGAACCTGGTTGCTGAGAGGGAGGAGTTTTGAAAAGGGAAGAATCTGTGTGTGTAACAAAGTGTTGGTGCATTATTTTTTATACAAAAATATATTTTATGTATTGAAAAAAAAATATATTTTTCCTTTTGGTTGAGCGATTTCAGTCATAGCAGCAAAGGAATAAAATCAAAAAGTATTTTATTCATCCTAGGGTTTTTTCTGTGAGTGCTGCTTGTTACAGAATCTGCCTTCTTCAAGTTTTTCTGTAATGAGTATCAGCAGTTGACTCCATATGGGGTCTTTTTTTTTTTTTTTTTTTTAATGGGTAAATTTTATTGGTCTGATATGCTATCTACTTGTCATGTTGCATAAATATTCACTGGCTTGTGGTTGGGCACAATTTGCAAGACTTTTGGTCTTCACATGTCACTATTTTTGTAGTCTACTTTCTGAAGCTAGACACACAGCAGGTTTATAAATGTTCATTACAATTTGTTTAAGCACAGCTGATGAAGTCTGGGCTGTTTATTTTCTATGAAAGCTTAATTTTACCAGGATGGCTACACCGTAATTTGAACAATCTCAGCATCATCTTCACTGTACTCAAAATTTAAAAAGCACATGGAGAAAATTTATACACCTACATGTGGTAAACTCTAAAACATTCCCATTCCATTAAGGAATCTACTGAAATTTATATATGATATTGTTTTCATGTGTTTCAAGTCTAATTGTATTTTCTCTTGATGGGATAGTCCAGCTCAACATCAGCCTTGTGAGGAGCTGGAAAAACTGGAAGTATCTCATGCTGTCTTAGTTTGGCATTGCAAACTAAAAAAAAAGTTACAACCCCCCCTAAGATCTGAACACAAACCAAGTTCTCACCCCTCTCTCACCTTCTTGAACCCAAATGACTGTCATATGTCTGATGGAGCAACCACAAACAATTCTATGTAATTCCTTTTGTTTCCCAAATTTTGGGAAGATTTACAGTGCAGCAATGCCTATTAGCATAATTGCTGCACAGCTAATGGTATCATTTAGAGTTGCTCTTACTTGTGGTGTTCCAATTTCTTGTTTAACAAGGAGCCATCTAAAGAATATTAATTAAAGTTATGATTGCACAACTAAGCAACAAAATTGAAAGACGTGTCGCCCAAAAGATTTGACAAAATCTGTAATTAAACTGTTCTTTACTAACTTTATAAGCATGTTAATAATTAGTTGTCTCTACTGTTGGGTACTGGCTGAGGGGGATTTCCTTCTTTATTGTGTATTTGACCATAATGTAGGTGTTCACCACATCAGTAACCTCTGTACTGAACTTTTTATGCCACTGGTTGTTTTCAATTTTAGGTCTTAATATTTGGACTCTGTGATTTTGTGTGTTCATGAATATCTTCATGTTAACTTGGAAAGTCCTCTTTCCTGCTTTGGTTGGGTTTTTGTTTGTTTGTTTGTTTTGGGGGGAGGGGGTGGTTTGGTCTGGTTTTGTTGGTTTTGGGTGGGGTTTTGTTTTGGTTTTCTGTGGGTTTTTTGCATAGTCTTCTGCTCTGCTTTCAGGATTTCAGAAAATTCAAAAAGAAATTTAGAGCCTTTTGTCTTTTAACTTTTGGCAAGATTTTTTTTTCTATTATTTTGTTGAAGTAGAGGTGAATGTTCAGCTTTCCTGATACCAAGCACACAAATATCTTAACACCTCCACCCCCTGGCATGGTGCATTTTATTTTGCTGGACGGCCAAGGATCAATGAAATTTGGATGAAAGTTTTGCTTTTCTTCCTTCCCTATCAAACCAGACTCTACCTGTCAGCTTTAGTCTGATTATAAGAGATGGTGTTGAAGGTGCTGAAACATCCTCACTGCTTTTCCCAAATGCCTGACTTCTTCCCAAGGGCCTTCTACCCCATTTTCTTTCACCAGTTATTCTCCATGTGTGGTTTTGTTAGTGTGCTTTCCAGGGGAGGCAAAAGAATGAAAAATGGGAAAAGGGGAATGTAGCTCCCTTCCCACCCTACCTACAGCCCTCACCACACGGAGAGCACTGCATTATCTGGAGCAGCTCTGGGAGAGGGGGAAGGAGCTGAGGCACAGTAGGAGGACACAAGACTATGCTGGAAAGAGTAGCTAAAATAACACAATTAAATGTTGTTTGCTGCTGCATGCATTTTAGAAGTTCAAGCTGTGTCCCTAAATGGAGAGAAAAGCGTTTAGCAAAGCTCAGGGACTGAGCTTTCATCTGTGGTAAGAGATGACAACGAGGAGTGGAAAAATATGTCAGTTAATTTGTGATTAGCTGAGAAATCCTATTGTAGGAAAATTGAGATTTTCTGGGAATTTATTATTCTGAGTAGCTCTGACAGAAACAAAGTGACACAATCTTTTGGAAATGTCAAAGCTAATAATTTCAACTTCAAAAAATATTAAAGGATGTCTGTAATACAAGATAATGGAATGAAGGTTGTGATAATTATCACGAAGATGGTCTGTTTTGCTGCTACATTCCAGGTTACAGGAGTTTCTCAGGATCTGGAAGATGCAGCTTCCCAAACCTGTGGAGTGCACTCAGTAGCTGCATCTACACTGACAGCACTAGTGAATATTGCTAGAATAACTACAAGTGTGAGAAATCTGCAGGAGAAGATTTGTAGAGCAATTTGGATGAGGTGGAGAATGTGGCTGTCCACGCTGTGAACCAGTCAGGGGACTTGTGCTTCTGACTAGCTCAGGTGTGGCCCTTTGGACAGCCTCTGTTAGCACCTGGAGTGCAACAGTAGTGCTCTTAAGCAGATTTTCCTGTTCAGTGTCATCCCATTCCGTGCATTCTGGGATGCACATGGTCAGTGAGGAGGAGCACTGCTCCCGTGAGCGAAGGCAGTGCGGGTGTAGATCTGCTCCATCACATCCTAAAGCAGGGATGCTCCAAGCTGGGAGCAGACACTGTGCTGTACTCCGGTAGTTACAAAACTGTGCTTTTGTGCCTACAAACTTGGCTCCATCAATCTGTGCAAGGGACTCGAGCGGGTGGCAGTGAATGGTGAATGTTCAAGTCCCTCTGCCCAGAGCTCAGGGAGAGACGAGGAACCCACGCAGCAGCCTGAAGCTGCCTCACAGTGACTGGCTGTACAGCACATGGCTGTCACCTGCTTTAACCAGAGCCCTGCTGCTCCCGCCTGCATCAGGCGCCGTGAGGGGGCTGCTGGGAGCACGGATCACATCCTGGGTGATTCCCGAGGCTTTCCTGAGGGCTGTGAGGATTCTGAGGGGCCTTGAGGGGAAGGCGTGTGAGGGGAGACTCCACTGCGTATACAGCTCGAAGGGAAGAGGAGAGGCAGGCGCTGAGCTCTTCTCTGCGGTGACAGTGACGGGACTCCGGGGGAATGGCCTGAAGTTGTGTTGGGGAAGTTTAGGTTGGATGTCAGGAAATCCCTCCCCCATAGCGCGGCTGGGCACTGGAACAGGCTGCCCAGTGAGGCGGTCACAGCACTGGGCTCAAGAAGTGCTCGGACAATGCTGTCAGGCACAGGGTGCGACTCTTGGGGATGTCCTGTGCAGGGCCAGCAGCTGGACTGGATAATCCTTGTGGGTCCCTCCCAGCTCGGAATATGCTGGGATTTTACGCAGGGTATGAAACCTGACTCCTGCCCAGCCTTGCCATGATCACCCCGCAGTTACACAGACGGGTTCCGCCCCGGCCCGGGCTCAGGGTCCCCGCGGGACCGCACCGATCCCGGCGGATCGCAGCGCGCCCCGTCCGGGCGCTCCCGTCAGCG
>JAOTQP010001652.1:10444772-10464881 GCA_026413545.1 Cichladusa arquata
CGGCAGCCGCGCTCTGCCTGCCGCCGGGACACGGGGAAGGAGGCGCCGCGCCCGGGGCACGCCGCTGGTGTGTTTTGTAAAGTGAGCCCCCCGCGCACCGCCGGGCTTTCCCTCCGCTCCTGCCTCCCCGAGCCCCTGCCCGGCCTTTGCGCTTCCTGCTCCAGCGGCCAGCCAGCCCGGCGTCTAAATAGCACGGGCGATGTTTGTCTGCTGAAGTGCTTCAAAACTTTTTTCTTTTCTTTTCTTTTTTTTTTTTTTCTTTTGGGGGTGGGGCGGAAGACGGTGCGAGGGTTGTCGGAGGGGTTGTTTTGGCAACAGGTGCCTATATTCCAGAAATTTCAAGGGGTTGGATGTGATTGCCTGGAGATGCTAATTCTATCGCAGCATTGTTTCTTTAATGATAGCAGGAAACTGGTCGGTCCTGCTTTCAGCGCTGGCTGTTTTGTACTCTGAGTCACGCTGGGCTGTCCAACCTACTTGATCTAAATAAATTTGCAAATGCCGTGTTTTTCGGATGAGCGAGTAGCCAAAGCACTGTGGGAAATAAATCTTGCTCGAACCTGCAGAAATAGGGCAATTCCGGGCTGGAGTTTAGCGTGCGGAGGCTGGGAAACGCGTGCTCTCGAGGCGCCCGTGTGCGAGGGCTCTCCGTGCTGCCAAGTCCGTTCCTTTTTTACCTTGGGAAGGGATTTCCTGGCATACAGTGAAGTTTGGGTTGGAGCGGGGAGCATCCGAGAGGCTGCTTTCCCTGGTCTCCGGTTAAAGTGCAGGGTTTTGTCATCTGCGCGGCAGATGATGAGCTGGGATGCTGCGCTGCTGTGCTTTCCGGGTTAGGCGTTGCGGGAGAAAGGGGAATTGCGAGCAGAAGTTCCAGCGGTCCTTTGCTTGTGCTCTCTGGGTGTTGGCTCGGTCCAGTGAGGGATGAGTAAGAGGATTTGGTTATGACTTCAGAAGAGCTTTAGCCGTAACTTCTTATGCTCAATTCTGTATGTTTTGAATTAAACATTTGTGTTAGGATTTTTGTTTCCACATGCCTCACCTGCCAGAGGTTTGTGAGGAAATGCCCACTGACAAACATCCTGTTTCTTGCCAGCCTTTGTTTCCTTTGTTTCTTACTTTTCCTGTTCCTTTGTTCTGTATTGGCCAGTAAAGATTGAATTTAGCTTTATTCTTATTTGGCTCAGTTAAACAGATGGTTAATAAACACTTGAAAGCATCTCATTTCTTTCATTTTCTCACCCTTCCAAGAGTTATTTGTAATATGTTATCTTACCATTGTTTATCAGGAAAGGATCATCTCACTGCTTTTAGTTTTAATAACAGAAGATGAAAATGCATGCGGGAGATGATGTGGAAAGAGTTAACCTAATGACAGAAGAGACCAGCATAAAAAAACCCTGATCCAAAAGAGTAATTGAAGGCAGTATGTTAAGGATTTGGCAGGAAAGGGAATGAGGGAGGACTGCCCTCTCCCAACCAACTGGTCTTTCTGTTGTTAGTAGTATCATGGGTGATAAACATTATTTGATTTAGTAAACTATGTAGGAGAAAAATGCAATTTCCTAAATTCCTTCTCAGCTTTCAGGACAAAAACTGCAGTCTGGATTCTTGTTTAGATTTGTTCCTTTGATACAGAGTGATGAGGGGCTGGGGTAATCTGGCAAAAACCTTGAAATTGCCCTCACTTGAGGCCTGGAGCTGGTGCTTTCACAGTGTGCCCCAGAGCCAGCTTCAGGAGGGGTTGGCCCAGCACCCTAGAAGTGGCACGCTGATCTCCTGGACCACAGCTGTCTCTCTCATTCATGTTGATGTGATGCTTTAATGATGGAGCTAAATCGGATTACAGAGACCCAGCTTTGTCCCTCACCCTGTGGCAGGGATCTTTGATCCATCTCCAGGTAATTGTGTTGGAAATAATTGAGAGCTGACTACTATCTATCCACACCAGGTGCCGCAGCCAGCTTTTGCTGCTTTGATACAATGTGAAATAAGCTTGTTCTCCTTTACATGGGTATCTCCCCTTTTTCAGAAATATTTCTTTTTAATTCTTTTTCATCTCAGGAGTCTTTTGATGATGCATCTCTGGCAAAACAAAAAGAAATCCAGGAAACAGATCCTACATATGAAGAGAAAATGGTATGTAATATTTGAGACTGTGTACTATTCAGTAGTTATGCACTTATTTAAAATAGATATGAGTTTTATGTTTCCTTGTTTGAAGTATCTTAACTGATTTATAAAGATTTGTCTGTGTGTTAAAAAATATTTAAGTAACTTAAAACAAAAAGTATTCAGAAGAATGCTGCTTGGACCATTCTCCTTTCCAGCATTTTAAAGTTACCTGTAGTTCAGTCCATCCTGTCAGCAAGGGGGATTATAAAGAGTTGAGCATTCAACATCTCAGTTCTAGAAAAAAGATTGTGTAGGAATCTCTTTGTTAAGCTTAAAGTCCTCAGATTTCTGAAGATGGGTGGTGATTCTGTGCTTCACAGGTTAAAAAGGAGAAAATTTTCTGATTTCCTTATTTTTTATTTTTTTTATAGTTTTTGTAGTGTAAGAGATGGAGTCACCCATTCCTCACCATCTCATTACAGTTTCTTTCTCAGTTGCTCCATTTGTCTTTCTTCCTGTTTGTAATTCCAGTGTCTGTGACTCCATGTGGAATTTCTTCATAGGAAAGTGAAA
Organism: Cichladusa arquata; assembly: GCA_026413545.1. Lineage (NCBI taxonomy): Eukaryota > Metazoa > Chordata > Aves > Passeriformes > Muscicapidae > Cichladusa > Cichladusa arquata. The sequence goes on from JAOTQP010001652.1 coordinate 10,447,458, forward strand.
CTGATTTTTGTAATTTGCTGCTTCCTGTGTTATTTCTTCTTGCCACTGAAAATAACTCCGTCATCTTCTGCATATTTCTTTGTGCTGCTTTCTGGCACACTGAAGGAAGTGAACTTGGAATTGTCTCCTTTGGTCTCTAGACAGACACAGTAACAAGGGCAATCGTGTTTTAAAGATGCATTGAAAAAGAAAATGGGAAAAGCATCTCTGTTGGTATAAGGATAGCTCAGGGTTTCAGAGTACAGCCTGTTCTTTTCTGTGCCCAGTCTAAAAGACACAGATAATGTTTGTTAGTCCCTTAAAAGAACACCCTCTAGTGCAGTGAAAGCAAGTGTGGGGATGTGTGTGCAAGGCCAAAGCTTGCAGAAGATTCCTCAGTAAAATTTTAGAATGAGGAACTTTCTGCAATGCAGTCTGCATTTCTTCTACTTCTCTTTTGTCCAGCAGTAAAAAATGAACTTAAAAATACGGGTCAGCAATTTGGATGGTAGTGAGATCTTGCCTAGTTTAAACCTCAGAAACTCTTGCTAAGTAAACAAATAAAACATATGGAGAGTAGGCTGGAAAACTTAAATTTACTGGATGTGGATTGTGGCTGTGTCATTCAAGCTTAAAATACCCTTAGAGTGAGTCTGAGTCCTCTGTGGTACATCAAGACCTCTTTTGTGGTCTCTTTATTCTCTGACACTTTGTCTTCCTGTCTCTTCCATAGTGCAGGATCTGCTCACACTGAGGAGGAAAACACTCACAGAGCTGCCATTGCTCTTGCAGAAGCCTGGAACATATGTTCCTTTTTACTAAGAGAACTGACTTCCTGTAGCTGTGCTGCACGTTGCTAAATACCAGGTTATACTGTGGCAGCTGGCAGAATGTCAGAGTGGTTACTGTTAGCCTTGGAGCTGTTTTTGGCTTGTTTGTCTGTTCAAAGTTTTGGTGTGTCCTTGGCAAGGTGTGTTGATTCCAAATGAAACCTGTCTCAAAAAAGCTGAACCTTTCAGATACTAATATTGTCTGCTGTAATCTTTCTTATGCAGCAGAAACAGCGAGTCCTATCAAAGGGGGCAGCCTGATGAGTTAGGCTGGGTATGTCTAAGGTCTCTCTACTGAAACAGATGTTCTGGCTGGTGGCTGTGAGCTGCTCTGCTCTCACTGCCCCCTTTGATGCCAGCTCTGTTGCTTATCTGACAGCCCAGGGAGGTGCTGTATCTCTCTGAGCAGGCAGGTCAGCAGTGCAGTAGGGAGCAGTCATTGCCAATTTGGTGAGACATGAATTAGAGCAATTAAGAATCTTTTGTGTGATGGGTGAGGGGAAATTTCCAGGACTGGGACTATCACTTTTGATAGGAGAAAGTTATTAAGGGGACTCTGGCCTTGTCTAGTGAGTCTTGTGCAATCTTTGTGCCAAAGTTAGATTTCAGTCTTGGCACAGCTCTGTCTCACGGCTTTGATCTTGTTGCGTAGCAAAGATGTGTCTTGGCCCCAAAAAAGAGTATTGAGTCTGTCAGCAGCAGGTATATCCATGTTACTCATGTCTTTGGTGTTGTAGTGATGTGTATAAAGTAATGTCAATCTATAGTTAAAAAGCATTTGTTTGCTTTTTCTTTTGAATGAATACATACTGGAATGTCTCACACTTGTTCCATTTAATTTTCCCTTGTCACCAGCAAACAGACAGAGCAAACAGATTTGAGTATCTGTTGAAGCAGACTGAGCTCTTTGCTCATTTCATTCAGCCTGCTGCTCAGAAAACTCCAACTTCACCTTTAAAAATGAAACCTGGACGTCCACGAATAAAGAAGGATGAGAAACAGAATTTACTCTCAGCTGGCGAGTGAGTGATGACACATAGGCCAACTTGTACTATAAATAAGATTTTGTTCTACTTCAGAAGTGGAAGTTGAACTTGCTAAGCTTTTGTCCTGTATCAGTGTGTATGTGCCTTTTTTTTCAACTGCCCACCTCTAAGTTGAGAATTGCTTGGGAATTCAAGGAGTTACAAGACATTTGTGCTGATGCTAAAGCTTTCCAGCATGAAGAAAAGCATGGGCAGAAAAGTAAGGCAGTCGTGGCTCTAAATGGTAAGAGCTCATGGAGAACATCACACACTATGCAACATCTTGCAGGCTGCTTGAAAATTGTAAGTTTAGAAATTTGGATTGCCTTCATTGCAGCTTATGTGGCTGCAGTGTTTGGCAGGTGCAGCAGAACTTCTATGCAGTGTTGTTCTCTGTCTTATAGTTAAAGGCCAGTACTGATGTACACGTTAATCCCTTTCCAGTCACTTTGGGCTAATATTTGAGCCTGCTGAACATGAATTCTAGTGAAGAATCTTGCTAGGAAGTTCTTTGGGTGTTTGCATTCTGTATTGCAATATATGCATAATATACATTAGATTTTATTTCACAGCAACTTGGTGTCTTTTCAGTTTCTCCACAAACTTTCTTGGACTTTTCCAGCTATCGGCACCGTAGAACAGAGCAGGAAGAGGACGAGGAGCTGTTAACAGAAAGCTCCAAGACAACAAATGTCTGCACTCGCTTTGAAGAATCTCCATCATGTATGTTTCCTTGTTTGTTTTTTTTTTGCCCCTGTTCTCTTTCTTCAAAATGTTTGAAATTCACTTGGTTTGCATACTCTGTAAGGATAGTGAAATAATTTGGTGGGACAGGAGAGGGAAGAAAAAAATCCAGCACCAATCTAGTGGTACAAAATATATTAGTGAGAAACTGCTTATTTTCATTCAGGCTAGAAAGATGGTCCAGTGAGTCTTGTCCTTTAGAAATGCAGTTGTTATATATCAGTTAATAGGAAGGAGTTTTTAAGTCTGTCATCTTATCATTTTTACATATGTAACCTATATTCTGATATAATTTAAAGCACCGAACAGCTTCCAGTTCATTTAATGGAATTCAGTATTCTGTTGTTTTAATGTTTGACTGTATCCTGATTTGAGCAGTGGTAATAGATTTAGAATTTCCATTTGCTTTGGTTTCATGCAGAAAACAAAGCTGTTGCAGCAGCTTGCAGAAGCAAAATTAACATGTTGCTGCCTCCACTCAGCATTGTCTTTGAATATATTACATTAATTTATTACTTGATTTTGTTCTGTAGCTTTGGTAATCACTGTCAATTACCAGCCAAGGGGTGGTGAAATTCTTTCGTAAGTTTTTGTGTATCTTTTAGCCTATTCTTTGATGTCTTTTAGATGTGAAATGGGGAAAGCTGCGTGATTACCAGATCCGAGGACTGAACTGGCTCATTTCTCTGTATGAAAATGGCATCAATGGCATCCTGGCAGATGAAATGGTATGCACAGACCCGTGCTTAGGATCACTTCAGAACACATGCAGTACAATGCCATTTTAGTCCAGCAGTGTGTATATATATGGGAGTTTTAATAACACAAAATGCGATATATGGTTTGCCAGTCTTATTTTTCTAGTGTGTTTAAAGTCACTAATTTTAAAAGTGTCAAAGGTATTTAAATAAATAGTGCAAGCAGGTTGCAAAAATAGACCTATGGAAAGGGAATCTGTCAACCTTTGGAAACATGAAGTTGGTGGAGGGGAGTTGTTCCACATGATGACATGTCTTCTGTTTTCTTTCTCTCTAAATTGCAGGTGTTTTGTTATGGTATTCTCCAGCTGCCCTTGGGAGGAGAGTGTCATATATGAAAAGAGCATCAAATGTGGAAACACTTCCTGTTAGGGCCATGTGTAGATACCAGGATATGAGTGTCCTCTATGGGCTGATGTCCACAGAACAGCTACAGCAGTGAGAATTTTTTGGGAAAAATGATGCAAAGATAGATGTAGCTGGAGAGCTGTGTTAAAATTTCTCATACACCATGACCATGGGCATTTCAGTTAGCACTGTCCATAGTAGCTTTTGCTTCTGTTTTTTATTCTTTTCCCCCAAAAGATAAGAGATGAATGCAGAGAAACTGTAGTAGCTTCAAAGGCAGATGTTTTTTCCCCCGTAATAATTTTAGATGTATCTCATTTTCATAAGGAGTGGAAAAGAAGAAACAAAAATCTAAAATCTAATTAATTTCCCTTATCTTGTTATTTCTATGTAATAAAACTTCAACTCATACAAATGAGTTTAAGTGACTGTTTAGTAACATGCTTCACTTTTAAATGCATCAAGGTTTTTTTTTAAGCATACATGCTTATGAATAGAGGGGGTTTTTTTTTTAGCTAAGAGGAGCAGGGTTGTTTTAACTCAAATACCTTGGAAGCTTTATAAGTCCTTGGATTTGTGGTATTCCAAAATCCATTTATTATTATATTATTATTAAATATTTTTTGTTATTCTTAGGGTATTAATAATTTTGAAGTCATTAATGCATTTCACACATCCTTTAAACACTTTTCCACATGTTGTACCAGGTGGATTTTGGTTATTTTGAAGACAAAGACTCAAATTTTAGAACCAAAAATTACTTGTGCTGATGGTGCTTGGGGTTTTTTTCCCATGCATTTGAACCGTATTTTTTAATTACTCAAAGTATAGGAATGATCTGGTTTTTCAGTTCTTCCTCGGTTTTGTTTTAGTTAAAATTATATGTTGAAGATACCATGTTTTTACCAGACACTCAAAATTTTTCTTCTTTGACATATGCAGTTTATTACACTTGTTTGGATCTTTCCTCACAGGAACTGATGTCATTTTCTGGCCTGTGGAAGCCTCCTTTTAAAAATTAATTAAGAACGTGTTTACAATTATAAAGCATTAATAACATACTGATAATATATTATGGTGATAGTGTTATTAATATTAATGGCTTAATTAATTGAATAAATTAAAAATTCTAAGGGTTCTTAATTTATTTGCTTGTTGTCAAGCTTAAGAGAATATCTAAATCCAATTTGTAAAGTTTGACCTCTACATAGCTTGAGTACACCATAGCCTACAAAATAAAGTTTTAGGAAATAATGTTTCCTTGTACTTTTAACAAGTTGTCTTACTTGAAAGGTAAGGCAAAATTCTAACTGCATAATCCAAGGTTTCAAAACGATACTTGCTACTTTGTTTTAATGAAATGTGGGGAGCCCCGCAAGCTTTTCCTAACCAAGACTTTGATGTCCTTTTAGTATCTCCCTCATTTATTCAGACTGCTGTGCCTTCCATGCTGTACTCAGAGCACTCTTGAGTTTTCTTAAAGGTGTTTTCTGAGAGGTTTTCTTTTTTCTAACACATCAATGTGTCTTACAGGGTCTTGGGAAGACACTGCAAACAATTTCTCTTCTTGGCTATATGAAACACTACAGAAACATTCCTGGACCTCACATGGTGTTAGTTCCTAAGTCCACTCTGCAGAACTGGATGAATGAATTCAAGAGATGGGTACCAACACTTCGAGCAGTTTGTTTGATTGGTGACAAAGACCAGCGAGTAGGTTTGGATATGGTGGTTTTTCCTGTGTATTCCTGTGTAAATCCAGCATGTGATCTTGCTGTCCTTTCCCTTTCTTTCCTTGGGAAGGATGTTACTTGGATTTGTAGTGCGTTAAGGCCTACAGTGCTTCCTGCCTGGGGTATAAACAGCTTAGAATTCATGTGTATGTTGCCCAGCTATTGCTCCATCACTTTACGTTCATAATGTCTTGTTCAAAGATTTGCAGTCTCCTTTTATGAAGGCAGGACACTGCCTTCAGGAGACTTAAAGTAGGAAAATGGTAATGGTACTGCTGTATTCTTTTTGCTTTAAATTTGACAAAGCCTCAGTAACTGTCACCTTGTTATTTAGGCTGCCTTTGTGAGAGATGTGTTGTTGCCTGGAGAATGGGATGTCTGTGTAACATCATATGAAATGCTTATCAAAGAGAAGTCAGTATTCAAAAAGTTCAACTGGAGATATCTTGTTATAGATGAAGCCCATAGGATTAAAAATGAAAAATCAAAGGTAATTTATTTTAAACTGAAAAAGAGATTTGTGTGGGTTTTTAGGTGTTGGTGTGGGGACTAGCAATGTTTTGTATTTGCTCATGTCTCAATGTCCTTCAGTTGTCAGAAATTGTGAGGGAATTCAAGACTACCAACCGGCTGCTATTAACTGGAACTCCACTTCAGAACAATTTACATGAACTCTGGGCACTTCTCAACTTCCTTTTGCCAGATGTCTTTAACTCAGCTGAGGTAAGTCTTCATTTCTGCTAATCAAATTATTTTGCTGGTTTTCTGGATTTGAAAATAGACCTGGATCTGTATAATTAGGGGTGTCAGTTACTGATAAGTGATAGATTGAGTTAGAAATGTTTCTGTTACAGAGCTTTTCATAAAATAGGCCAAATAGGATAATTTGTTCTTTTACTTTCTGGTTATATAAGAGTTGTATTTGTTCACCATTGTGATGCCATTGGACCTTGAAAGGAAACCTCTTATAAACTGATGATTTTGTTGATACAGGATTTTGATTCGTGGTTTGATACCAACAACTGTCTAGGGGATCAAAAACTGGTAGAGCGTCTTCATATGGTGAGTCCTTCTGCCTTTTGTACAAGTGTTATGTTTACCTAAGTTAAATCCTAAACAATTCTTCTAATGCTTCTTTGATAGACTATTAGGATAAGAGAGATTATTCCAAAAATTTTCAGTCAAGCAAATTGAAGTCAAAGGACGCAGAGCCATATGAAAGATGATTTTGACCTAATCTTTGAGTCTTTCAAAGAAAGCACACGTATATCCCATGTGTAGCAAATAATCTCTCCATATAGGTTGCTATTCCAGATTGTCTAATAATAAGTCTGGTATCTGATAGAGAATATCTGCTCTGTGTTTTGTCCATTGATCTGATCAGTGTTGCAGTTTCCAAAATGCATTTAATGCTGAACCTCTTTCAGGTGCTACGACCGTTCCTCCTCCGTCGCATCAAGGCTGATGTGGAGAAAAGCTTGCCTCCAAAGAAGGAAGTTAAAATTTATGTGGGCCTCAGCAAAATGCAACGAGAATGGTAATGAATGCATGTGCTTGACTGGCCTGTGGTTAGGGCTCGGAAGGAATGTGCTCTCTCTGACTTGAAGGTTGTGTGGAATTCAGTTTGTTCTCTCTGGTGTACTCCCAATTTATAGCTATCTCTTTGTGACACTGCTATGACAGAGCCATGCATGTCAGGGAGATTTACCTGATTAAATGAAGGGTAGGGTGAGCTTTTGACAATATTTGTTGTTTAAAGACAAACCAACTTCATTTTAGAGTGAACAGAAGGTTTTTTCTTTCCTTTGCTGTAGGTATACCCGGATTCTGATGAAGGATATAGATATCCTGAATTCAGCTGGGAAGCTGGACAAGATGAGACTGTTGAACATCCTGATGCAGCTGAGGAAATGCTGCAATCACCCTTACCTCTTTGATGGAGCAGAGCCTGGCCCACCTTACACAACAGACATGCATTTGGTCACCAACAGTGGCAAAATGGTAGTTCTGGACAAATTGCTACCTAAGTTGAAAGAACAAGGTATGCGTCTCCTTTCTGGGGTTTTGTGAATTTTCTGGTTCAGTGATGTTTCTGTGTATTCTGAGCAAAAATCAGCAGACTTTAGCCAGGATTCTTGTTGGTTTCTAGCATGATACCAGCTTGGATCAATAGTCCATTATGGCTTTTTGTGCTGAAGTGTTTCTTTTTTTTTTTTTTTTTTTTTTTTTCCCCCGTGTTTTCATCCCTGCTGAGACCACAGAAACATCACTTGATCAGGGCTTTAGTTTTTCCTTCTTGGTTTTATTAGCTATTTGAAATGTAATTGTGTAGTATTTTAGCCACATCTTTGATTTGCCATGAAGGATGGTTTCAGATTCAGGGTCCTCATGCAGGGTTAAAATCAAATCCTTTGTGAAATGTTGGTCTTTTTTGCTCTATGTGATTTTGAGCAGCACCTGAGGTTTTTGAGTGTATTCTATAAACACTCAGATATGGGGGAAGTCTTGAGTCATTTCACAGTTCATTGATAGTAGGGACAAACCTTTGAAATGGATTACTACAAAACTCACTTGGCACAGAATTTGTGACACTGGAATAAGTTTATAACTCATTATTTTTTGAGTATGCTTACTGTAGTAACTTTGCTAAAGGAGTTGGAGGTAAATTTGTGAGTGGGGACACTTTGCACAAAAATAAAACCACATCCAAACCTCAGCCTTCTGTAATATAAAAGTAACCTGTACTTTGTATCTAGGTATCATCCAAGCAGCTGTGGCCATATAACTGTAGAGTAAAAACCAAACCATTTAGTGGTTACTGTGCTATTTTTCATCTTGGTTTCTTCCTGTTACCAGGTTTATTGATTAGATGTTGTAATTAATACTGGCCTGGTCTCAAATCAAATTATCAACTTAAACAAAAGAGTTCAGTATTAACCCTTTAGTTCAAAGGATGAAAGGAAGTAGAAACTTTGTTGTATCCTATGTTCTACTTAAATTTCTCCAGTAGACTGGAAATGGTTGTGTGTGTGTGCATAAAGTACTGAACATTTACTTTTTTTTTTTTAAATTGTTCTTGGCAGGTAAAAAAACTGGCAAGTCTTTAAGAAGAATTCACTTTATTTCTAGAGGTCTTAAATCCAAAACAAACAAATACTTCAAAATTTTATTCTTTATACTTGATGGTGTTTTATATTTGTGTTACCATCTTACTCTGCTATGTCTGGGAACTTTTTGTTAAGGAGTACAACACAAAACAAAAGGGAAAAGGCAGCCATTAATAAGACAGTGGCATATCAGAGAAAGACAAACATGTCCCAGTTCATGGACATGCTGTGACAGCAGCAGCTGCAGCCCTGCATTGTAGTTTGGGATCTGAAATTCGAACTGCTTTTCTTCTTAGTGCATGGAGTTGCCCTCCTTCCTTTTCTGGTAGTGCAGACTTGTAGAGTTTGTTAAATCTTACGTTTTGGTGAAAGCCTAAGAAACCTTTTTACCCAAACAGGCTCAAGGGTTCTAATCTTCAGTCAGATGACAAGAGTTCTAGATATCTTGGAAGATTACTGTATGTGGAGGAATTATGAATATTGCAGACTGGATGGACAAACTCCTCACAATGAACGACAGGTACTTACAATTTTAAGGATTGTATTTATATAAAAATACTACTTGTAAAACATTGTGTTTAACTGATACGTTTTTTAATTTATTTAGGCTTCCATTAATGCATTCAATGATCCTGACAGCTCAAAATTTGTGTTCATGTTGAGCACACGAGCAGGAGGTCTTGGAATCAATCTGGCTACTGCTGATGTTGTAATTCTCTATGATTCAGACTGGAATCCACAAGTAGACCTCCAGGCTATGGTAAGATTCCAGATGGAAATTTCAGTTTTCTTTTCTTTTTCTCACAGAACTTTGCTAGAAATATGTACTTCCAAAATAAATTGATATTTTCTCGTTTTAGCACAGGAGTAGGATTTGTAAGACTAATTTTCAGGTTCAAGTGCAGCTTCCACTGTGTGGAACCATTAGTCTTTAGTCACATTTGGGTTATATAGTGTTTTATGCAGTGGGAAATGCTGGGTGTAGGCTACACCTCTTAGTATTAATTAATGAAAGTAGCCCCTTTGATTAAATAAAAATGAAATAAATCTAGGTTGTTAATCCCAAAACTGTAAAGTATTAAAGCTTTACTGTTGCAGGGAGTGGAGGTAAATGTGTTTGCACTGTTTTGCCTGAGATCTTGAAAATGAGATTAAGGAAAGTTGAATTAAACTTTTTTTAAAATGCTTTTATGGTAATGGAATGATATCATTTTAGCAATTATCTTTAGGGGGTTTTTTTTAAGTAGATTTGCATGCATCTCAATCCTGGATACATGTGAAGGACATTAGTGACCACCTAGAAAAGCAAAGCTGTTTAAAAACTGTTAGTGTGGTTATTTTGACAAATGAGGCCTTTCAGTGACAAGTCTTGGAAATCTCTTTAATTATTTCAGTTAACCTGTAGTGTCTCAAGTACTCTAGCAAAAATTACTTCATAAGAATGATGGAACTGGTGTCTAGAAGCTCAAGTGAGCCAGTACCAGCTACCACTGCAGGTGTATGTTGAGAATACTGATTCTCAGTGGTTCATATTTTGCTAGTCAGGAGAGGCAGGGTATTGTATTTTTCTTGAACTATTCATAGCACTACTGAAGGATTTTGAAAAAGGCAGCTTTGGATCAGCACAGAAGAGATTTCTTCATGCTTTGATTTTACAGAAGGTTGCTTAAGGTGAGAAGCATCCAAGTCTTCTCCCTTGTGTGATTTAACAAAAGACCTCAAAACCTGCTATTTTTTAGCTATGACACATTGAGACAGACTCATTGTGGATATTATTGAAAAAGAAAACCAAAATGTGCAATGCAGATAAAAATGTAATATCTTGGGTAGCCGTGGATAGCTGTAAACATTTAAACGACCTGTGCTGTTGTGTTTTGTAAATTCATGTGCTGGAAATAATGAAAATCCTGATGATGTAGTCATGCTGGAAGGCAAGTGCTGAATTTTTTGGGGCCGTTTTGGGCAGGATCGAGCGCACAGGATCGGCCAGACCAAGACTGTGCGGGTGTTCAGGTTCATTACAGACAACACCGTGGAGGAGAGGATAGTGGAGCGCGCGGAAATGAAACTGCGCCTGGACTCCATTGTCATCCAGCAAGGCAAGTGTCTGAGGGCTCATCATAGCTAGGGTGCAAGGCCCTCTTCTCTCCTTGTAAACCGTGGTGGAATCAGCCGGGAAGAACCAGTGGGAATGTTGCTTTTTCCTCAGCTGAGCTCTGGAGAGGGTGCAAAGAAAATTTATTTTACTCTAGGAGTAGGCATTGCCTCACTCACTTTTTGCTTACCTCCTTAGTGATACGTGCATAAAAGTGGATATAGCCAAATTTGGGTTTTTAAAGCATCCAGCTTCTCCTTTAAACTGGGGAAATTAATGTGTTTAGCTAACAGATGGAGAAAAGTTAGATAACCTTGGTTGGCTTGCTTTGAATCAGTAATATATAGCTTGTTTGTGGAAATATGAGGCAGAGAAAAATCCTGTATTGCTCCTTCCATAACATAAACCCTTTAGGGAATTGCTATCCTCGAGTGTTTTTATCTTTAGGAAGACTGGTGGATCAAAACCTGAATAAACTTGGAAAGGATGAAATGCTGCAAATGATCAGACATGGAGCAACACACGTGTTTGCCTCAAAGGACAGTGAGATTACAGATGAAGATATTGATCACATTTTGGAAAGAGGGGCAAAGAAGGTGAGGTGGTTTGAAAAGGGGAAGGCCAGGTGTAGATTTAAATGTGGTGGCAAGATAGTGAGTCTGTGGATGATAACTTGGTTCCAAGCTGGAGAGAAAAGGGGTTTTGCTGTGGAGGGTTTTCGTGTTGCTCTATTGTGTTTGTTTTCTCTGATGTTGTCAATAAGATGTTTTATAGTCAAGTACCTTCTAGAATGGCTCCTCTTCTTTCTGGCAATGGGATGTTTTAAAATGAAGTGCCTTTCAGAGTGGCTCCTTTCTGGGAATGAGGTGTTTAATAATGACGTGCCTTCCAAAATGGCTCCCGTTCTATCTGGGAATGAGATGTTAAATAATGAAGTACCATCCAAATGGCTACTGTTCTTTTCTGTATCCCCCGTCCAAGACTGCGGAAATGAACGAAAAACTTTCAAAGATGGGTGAAAGCTCCCTTAGGAATTTTACTATGGATACTGAATCTAGCGTGTATAATTTTGAAGGGGAAGACTACAGAGAAAAACAGAAGGTAATGTTTTAAGTTTCTTTTGGAGGAATGCACTAAATTGCATGTTTTAATCACTTATATAAGAGGTTGTGGGTAAAATACAGTGTCATCTATGATAATAGTTTAAATAAAAACACTTATAACACTTATAATGGAGTAGATGTAGATCTAATTTTATATAAAACTTGTTGCTGGTCTGATGATCTTGAGAGACTTAATTTTTGTTTTTGGCGGTGGTGGGTTTTTGTTTTTTGCAGCTGGCATTTACAGAGTGGATTGAACCACCTAAAAGAGAAAGAAAAGCCAATTATGCTGTGGATGCCTACTTCAGAGAGGCTCTTCGAGTCAGTGAACCAAAAGCACCCAAGGTGAGTTGACTAATTAAAAGAAAATTGTTTAAATATACATGGTAAATGGCTAAAGCTGTAAGCAACAAATAGGTCTTTAGTCATGAAAACTGCTCTGTTCACTTTTATAAAGTGGAGAGACTATTTAAATTTAGAAAAAAATTCCAAAGGACTTGAGACAAACTTCTGTGAGAAAAAAGTAAGAACAGTATGAAACTTGTAAGATGTTAGGAAGATAAGTTTTTTCTGGTTCTTATTTAAGGAACTGTAAATTTTCCTGTGGAAGATTGATACTTTAAACATGTTACTTTTTCCTCATGCACCTTCTCCTCCTAAAAGACCTCTCTTTCCATTCTCTCACTGATCTTTTGCTTTTAGAATTCTTTGTGGTGGTTGGTGTATCTTGCATGGTGTGATTTTTTTTTTCCCCATGTTAAGACAGTGCATTTTTGTAACAATAAAGCTTTTTGTTTGCTCATAAACTTAAATCAGTTCTTACAAAGAAGCAGGTTCTGGATGTGAAAGGGAGCCAAATGCAAACTTTGTGTTTCAGGCTCCGCGGCCTCCAAAACAGCCAAATGTACAGGACTTCCAGTTCTTTCCTCCTCGTCTGTTTGAACTATTGGAAAAAGAGATTCTCTACTACAGGAAAACAATTGGTTACAAGGTAACTGAAGAATTTCCTTGGCCAGAGGGATGGAGCACCTCTCTTAAGAGGAAAGGCTGAGAGTTGGGGTTGTTCAGTCTAGAGAAGAAAAGGCTCTGGGGTGACCTGATTGCATCCTTTCAGTACCTAGAGGGGGCTTACAGGAAAGCTGGAGATGGACTTTTTTACAAGGGAGTGGCTTTAAACTGACAGAGGGCAGTTTAGGTTGGATATTGGGAAGGAATTCTTCACTGTGAATTAGGTGAGGCACTGGCACCATTTGCCTGGAGAAGCTGTGGATGTCCCATCTGTGGGAGGGTTCAAGGCCAGGTTGGACAAGGCTTTGAGCAGCCTTGTCTAAGTGGAAGGTGTCCCTGCCCATGGCAGGGGATTGGAAAAGAGGTGATCTTTAAGGTCCAGTCCCTTCTGTGTGATTCTCTAAATTCTTACAAGAGAACAGTTTAATGCAACAGTAGGAGAATATGTACTTTTCCAGCTTTTCACAATCATTTAAATGAAACAAAATCATGTTCAGCTGAAGAAATAATTAGTTATATTAACAGAAAGGTGACAATTAGTAATTACCTGTGAAAAATTAATTCAATTTTACAAAGTGCAAAACCTTTCAGGTACCTCGTAATCCTGATCTCCCAAATGCAGCCCAAGCTCAAAAGGAAGAGCAGCTTAAGATTGATGAGGCTGAACCTCTTAATGATGAAGAACTAGAAGAAAAAGAGAAACTTCTAACCCAGGTATTGTTGGGTCTTCAGTGGGACTGAAATCAGCTGAAGCTTGTTTTGTTTTTCACAGCATTAGGGGAACATTTCTTGGTCACTGATTGCCATGTGCCATAGTTAACTCATCTGCAAAATTCAGTTCTGACTGAAGAGAGTTTCTAGCATTAGGTTTGTCATAGGATATCTTTGAGGAACGTGCACCAAGCTAGTGCACTTGGATTCTCCTGAATCCTAGTCTGGCATTGACTAGACTGTGATGTCTTTCCATGGGACCTTGCAGAATGGCTGCAGAGCTGGGTGTGCTGCATTCCACATTATTTAATGCACATCTTCTGCCTCAGTTTCACACCCATATGGAAGTGAATGTCAGAGTCTGAAGTGAAGTCTGGAGGTAGAGGATAGTGCTCCCCTCTAAAAGAGGGTGTGAGCTGAATAGGTATGTCATTAGGAAGCGTGTATATTTAAATAATTGAACCAGGTGAATGCCTGGTATGCCTTATTTGGATATTGTATTTACACGTTGTATTTTGGCAGGGGATCGGAGTTACAGGACAGGATTTCTTGCTTGCGTAGTAATGAGCTGGAACAGCTCACTGTGGAGACACCAGAGTCACAGAGGTCAGGAATCAGTACAGTCCAGTAAGCTGTGGCTAAATCACAACAGGGCTGGCAGAACTTGTAAAAGTTACTGGTAATCTGAAATGAACCTACTTTGGCTCATAACTTCAGCAGTGCTACTTGTGTCCCTTCTGAGTATCATCATCACAGCATAGCTTTAGTCCTTCTGAGGGAGAGTGACCAGGTGCAATGGCTGAGGGTGTCTGTGAGGCACCTGGGGGGCCTTTTTGACAAAATAAAAGCCATTATAGACACTGCTTGCTTCACTCAAGCAATTTTTTCTTAGAAAGCAATCCCATGCAGAGACTATTAGGAGGAGGAATTAATTTATCAGCTAAAAACTTATCAGAAATTACTAGGTTACTAAAGAACTAGTGCTAGTCATTATGCAGTGTTTAAATGGAGAGACTACAATAATTCAGTATAAAAACATTTCTTCCAAATTGAACTGCAGAGAAAGAAAAGGTTTAGCACTGTGGAATGATGGAAGTGTTACAGGTAATTTAAAGAAACCTGTTGAATCAAATTTAGAGATGGACAAATCCTGAACCTCTGTGCAATGTTTCCTCTTGATTGCTGTACAGGGCTTCACTAACTGGAATAAGAGAGATTTCAACCAGTTCATCAAAGCCAATGAGAAGTGGGGCCGTGATGACATTGAAAATATAGCACGAGAAGTTGAAGGAAAAACCCCAGAGGAAGTCATTGAGTATTCAGGTAAATTCATTCTGTACTCAGCTCTGAGAGTATCTGACTCTTGCTTGCCTTGTTTGGTAACATCTTACTGCTGAGAATTTCTTATGCTGCTATTTAAGATTTTCAGGCTAGAATTATACTGATGGACTTTGGATCTGCTGATCTAGCTTTTACCGTCATTAGTGCCTGGGTATTTAAGGCTGTACTAAAATGCACATGTAAACTCCTGCTGAGCCACTTCACTATATCCTGAATCAAACTGGGTAGCACTAGTTAGTCTTCAGTTGCTGTTAATTTTTGCAAAAGGAAATGCTGAGAAACACTGCTTAGCTGGAGAGATTTCCTTTTTTCTTGTATTCACTAACCAGAAGTTAACCTTTACCTCCTCCTCAAGAGCAGCACACAGTAAATACGTTATGGCTGAACATACAGTGACCACCTCTCATGTCTCAGAACTTTTTTTCACTGTAGTGTAGCTACAAAGTCCTGGCACTATATTTTTAAAAGTATAGAGCAGGTTGAAAATATGAAAAACTCTTCCAAAAAAAACCCCTTATTTAAACTCCTAATTGTCTTTTAGGCACTTGCTTGTCTTTGGGCACTCAGTTGCTGTCTTGCTTTTCTTGTTAAAACTGTATTCTGTTACATCAGTTTCCATTTGAAGAAGTTTTTTTTCCTATGAGGAGTCTGACACACAAAAATCTTTCTGGCCTGTATTGCACCTCATTTAATCTGAAGATTCTTATATCTGCCCTCTTCAAAATAGCATTTGTAGTACTGCAGCACGTGGTAGCTGGAAGGGAAGGTTCCTTACCAGCTAAAGGCATGTCTGTTGTTAGACAGCAGTAAGCTCTGGTCAAAGGAAGGAACAGCTAACATCCTTTTTAAGGTTAAACCTCTGACTTTTACAATGCATGATAAGAAACTAACCAGTTGTTCTTTCCTTAGCTGTGTTCTGGGAAAGATGCAATGAACTCCAAGACATAGAGAAGATCATGGCTCAGATTGAAAGAGGAGAAGCCAGAATTCAGAGACGAATCAGCATAAAAAAGGCTCTGGATACGAAGGTGAGTTTGCTCAATTTCCTGCTTTGTTTCCTGCTGCCAGTGAGGGGAGATGCAGGACCCCTGTCTGGCCAGTGCTGCTGGTGTATGAAGGCATCTTGAGCATGGCATTGGCCTCTTTGCATAACACTCAGCAATTTCTTCTATGGCTTTTCCATCCCATGGAAGCACTGTGATGACAGCCTTAGCTATGGCTTTGGTGTTTGTGACAGCCTTCTGTATTACAGCACACAGTTCAGAGTGCTGTGTAACAAACTGCACATAGTACAGGCTTTGGGGAGGAGCACAGTTCCTTCTGGACACTTGTAACTGAAACCTGGAGAGAGAGAGAGGGATGGAGGGAGAGAGGGGTGGGGAGAGAGAAAGGGATAGAGGGATGGAGAGAGAGAGAAATGGAGAGACAGGGATAGAGGGAGAGAGGGAGAAAAAGGGTTAGAGAGATGGGAGAGAGAACCAGAGGAAGACAGGTGGAGAGAGATGGGGAGAGGTAGAAACAGGTAGAGGTATTGGGAGATAGGCAGAGATAGTGGAAGACAGAGGGAGTTAGAGATGAGAGAGAGACACCTGTTGAGAGCACTTAAAAAGAAAGACCCAGCAGAGGAGGCTTTTGTTCTTGTCTGTGTTTCACCAAGCAGTATTTGGTAGTGAAGAGATTTGTAGTTAATTAAGACATTTTATCAGAATTTTCTCCCCACATCAGGTTTGCTGAGTTAGTTCTAGGGATGAAGTGTCAGGCTACACCAGAATGCAGCTGAACCATGTGCTAATAACTCTCATGTACCTTTGTACTCTTACTCTGATTTTACCAGTTCCTGAGGATTTGTGTTAAGAAGGATCATTGCCATTTGAATCCTGATCAGTCTTGCCTGTTTTCAAATGTGAAAGTCTGCCATTAGTCAAAAGATTACAAAGCTGCCTATTGTCTAAACCAGAATTTGCCAGTTTAGATAGCTTTGATAAATGTACTGTCTGAGCCTACAGTCCTTTTCTTATGATGACTTAGCATGGGAGGTCCTTAAAGATCTAGTTTTCTGTCTTTCTGTGATTTATTGCTTTCATACTAAAGACTTCCATGCTAATTCTGACCTATTTCTTAGCTTTATGTGGTCTTATTTGTTTTGTTCAGATTGGGAGATATAAAGCCCCTTTCCACCAGCTAAGAATATCCTATGGTACTAATAAAGGGAAGAATTACACTGAAGAGGAGGATCGCTTCCTAATCTGTATGCTTCACAAACTAGGATTTGATAAAGAAAATGTCTATGATGAATTAAGACAATGTATCCGAAACTCGCCGCAATTCAGATTTGACTGGTTTCTCAAGTCCAGAACTGCAATGGTATATATATATATATATATTGCTCTTTTTTGTTCATGAATGCCTGTCACAGTATTAAATTAATTAAATCATATTACTGCTGAAATACTGAGGTAGGTGCATGGGAACAAGGTTTTACCTTTGTATAACTTTCCAACAACTGCACGGGAGTCAAATGCAGCCATGTTGCAAATGGGAGGAGAAGTTCAAAATTCTAAGGTACCCTTTTCCAATTTGAGTTAAATACAAATGTGTTTTACAAAGCAAACCTCTGCAATCAGATCCATTCCTGTGAAGCC
>JAOTQP010001652.1:10490543-10514519 GCA_026413545.1 Cichladusa arquata
ATTTCAACCTCAAGCCAGGTCAGGGGCCTGCAAAGGGTTAGGAAAGATGCTCATTGCTTTCACTTGGGCCTATTTTATGACATGAATGAGATGACTTTTTTACCTGTTCATTTTGTCTGCCAGCTTTGACCTTCTATCAGTGAGGAGAGCTTTAACCTGCTGCTCAAAGCCAGTGACCAGTGGGTGTGAATCAGCACACAGACATGCAGAGAGGTGATGTTTTTGCCACTCCCAGAACAGCCAGAGCTGCACAGTTGCCTGCTTAGAGCACAGTTGCATTAAAATGCCACAAAGTGGCAGCAACACCAGCTCCACAGACTGAGGCAGGGAGGAATTACAAATACAAGTTTTCATCTCCTGGCTGGCTGTGCTTTATTTGCTACCAGTTCCAGTAGAAGAAACGTGCAAAGCTTTAGAAAACAAATACAGATGTGGCAAAAGCAGCCAGCAAAAAAAAAAAAAAAAAAAAAAAATTGAAGTGGAGTATCTGGAACAGTACTTGGAGTACTTGGATTTGCAAAACTCTGCACACTGCAGTGATGCCAAAAATAGTTCCAAGAACAGTTTCAATCTAAATAAGGACAGAAAGACCCATTTGACTGTGGGAACAATTTAGAGTTAAGAATTTCCCAGTAATTTGTTCTAATTAAGCTTGAATGGGCTAATTGGCTGAATTTTTATCATCTGTTGACAACTTGTTTGTGAAACAAATCTCAGTGTCATTTGCTGTGGGAGCCACAGTCCCATCGCAAGGGATCCTGCTGCAGACCCAGCAAACCAAGTGCTGCTTCTTGTTCCCGTCCTGGGTTGGGGAATTAGGTTGGGGCTGGAAATTGGGGAATTTGGCTGGGAAACCATGTAGTCAGTGTTGCATTCTGAGCACCTTGATTTCATCTTTGGCAAACCTTTATTTACTCAGGAGTTTCCCTGGGTTGGTGGGACCTCAGGCCATTCCCCAGTGACTGCTGTTTGTAGATTTTTTTTTTTTTTTTTTCTTCTTCTTGATGTGTGTTTCATGCAGCTTGTTTCCAACTCCAACATTTCCACAATGGAAATGTTGCTGCAAGTGGAGGTAAGAACACAGAACCTGCAACCAGGACATAGGAAGGCGCCCTGATTTCATGTAACTGCACACAAAAAGCTCCGTTTTCTGCAGGGCTGCATCCCTCTGTGGCAGGGGTTTCTAGTTGAAATAATTTTCCCAGCCAGTGTTCAAACAGGAAGGAAGTCTGCAGTTCTTCTGATAGGAGTGCATGCATTTATTTGGTTTATATTTTAAAATATGCAAGTATCACATGCTTTGCCTTCTAAAATTTTCTGTTCTTAGCTGAGTATTTTAGCAGGATGTCGAATCCAAAGAGTTTTGCTGCCAGCATGGCCCTATTAGGAATGAGATTCCATTGGGAAAGAGGAGTATTAAAGAGTATTTGAGGCTGGGAAAGTATCACCAAATGGATCAGAATCCCCTTTGAACATAAATAAGGTGTGGGGGTAGGGCCTCCTATCACTGTGTGGCTGCTCTGTTCTTCAGCATGGAGTGGGGGGGACATTCCTTTGTCATCACTGTCCCCTTTGTTGGAAGTTTTGAACTTTTTGTGCTTTCTGACACTGACTCTTAGGGGAATACTACTTTTGAAAAGGCTTCCAAATTTGAGTAATAAAATTAAAGTCGTGGGTGTGTAGTTAGAAGTGTGTGGTGACACATGGTGAAGGGTTTGGAATTTAGGGTTTTTAGAATATAGAAATAGGTATGGGACAAGATGGAAGTTCTTAGGTGTTATCTCGTTTCTCCTTTTTTCTTCTTTTTCATGCTTTCAAGTAGTAGTTTTTAGTTAGATAGAAAATCCCTCAGTGCAGGTCACTGGTGTTCAGTTATTAGGTCAAAAGTATAAATAATATAGGTGTTCTTAATTGGATAGTTAGCTTTTAAAAGACTTTGTAACTAACTAGATTAATCTCCATTTTGCTTACTTTTAACTAGCAGCTAGAAGTGTTACAGAACTCTCTATACTTCAGATAAGATATAATAAACAACTAAATGAAAAATTAATCTCCTTCATTTTTTAATCCTGACTCTAAGTGAAGACAAAAAAAAAAAAAAAGAAAACAAGCCACTAATTAAGCAGTTCAACTAACCCCTAACAAATGGTGTTTTGTGTGAGGAGTTACATGAACAGTTGTGAGGATTTTTTTGTTTTTGATTTGGAGCTTCTAGAAGTTTTTTGAATTTTTTAAGGTGTTTGTTTGGATTGTTGTTATATGTTGAGGAGTACTTACTTTGCTGGATGCCTCTATTATTTGAGGCAGGGTTGGCTGTGGATCAGGCAAGGTGCTAATTATTTGTTTGTACTTTTTATTGGAATTTGCAAAAGTTAAGCTTTGAAGTAGATGGGGATGTGCTATTTCATTACTGTATTGTTTTTTTTATTGCTCAAGTTAGGTGATTTATGAAAGAAGTGAATGATTTAGATACTTTTTGTTTTACTTTTGTAGAAATGTTTTTTGGAACTTTAGTAGGTTGGATTTGTATAATGGTTTTTTGAGTTGTATTTTTGATATTTGAGAGTACGTCTTGAGGCAGGGCCGTTGCTTGATCTTGTGGTTTATCATGAGGAGCTTTTTTTGTTAATTCTTTTAAATGTGAGGCTTGCACGTGGACTTTTGGCATAGGATTTTTTAAGTTTGGTGAGAGGTCATTTTTATTTCACCTTTTATAGCATGAATTGTGCATTTGTTAAGATTGTTATGGTAATATATTTGTAGTTAAAAGGTACCAAATTTTAATCATTGAAGGTGCTTTTTAATAGGTGCTTGAAGTATGGAGAGGTTTTTTTTTTTCATTGTCTTAGGTCTTTAATTATATTGTGTCAGGGGAGCTCATTTGGGATTTGTTTTTTTTTTTGTTTTTTTTTATAATTGACTGGCATGGTTATTAGTTGTGTTGATGCCATGTTGAAATTTTTTTCAACTAACTTACATCCCCTTGCCAGGACAGGTGTTAAATCACAACAGCTTTATGTGCAGGCAGTTTGTCACCACAGTAATCCTGTATTCTTATTTCCTGTTATACTTTGTCGTCATTAGCACATTTCCAGCAATAGCAATTCTAAAAGCAGTTCTGTACAAAATATATTTAGCTGTGGTGCCATCCAAGATTAACAATGTGGGACACCACTGTTCTGGGAACAGGGCTGTTCCTTGTAAGGCTGCTTTGCAGTTTGCTTGCCAGTCCTTAGGGACACACCTCCAGAGCCCTGAACATGAGTGCTGGGGCGGGGGTGTGCATTGAAATACAAATGAGATGCCTGTTTTAGGATCCTGCTCAGAGCTAGTACAGTGTGAATTCCAGCTCTTCCCACACAGTAGAGAATCCCAGAGCTGATTTCCCTGCTGAACACTTCCCCCTTTGGTACCTAACAGGTGCTGTGGTCAGTGTGGTCCAGGCACGTGAGGCACCCACAGGCTGCACCCAGGGGTGTCACAATTTTTCACCAAGAGGAGAAACAGATCAGCTGGCAACCTGCAGTGCCAGGATACCTGGTTTCACAGTCAGGGCCATTTGGTAGAAATCTCAGGGTTTTGGTTAGCCAGGACATCCATCTGGTCCCAGTATGGGAACCTTTATCCCTCCTTTCCTCCCCTCAGAGTGAGGTCAAGAGCCACGAGGGTAACCACATCCCTGTGAGGAGGTGCAGCCCATGGTGGTAATGCAGGATTTTCTCTGTGTTGAGAAATATTCACTGCAGAAGCCAAAACATACTCAAGGCTGTAATGTTTCCCAGCACAGTATGCTCCAGACATACAACAAACAAGGTGCTTTGAAGTACAAATGTTTTATTGCAACGTTTCATTATTTACAGTACCGTTCACTTTGTCCCTGGGCGCTACCAAAGTGCAAAGCCATTTTGGGCAGGAAAGCCAAAGGATGGGAACTCAGCACAAAACCACAACTGTGCCTCCTCACTCTTGCTGTCCTGCCTCTCTTCCTGGTCCTGAACACAGAGAAGTTTGCTGCTCTCCCTGGGCATTTGGAACAACCCGGTAATTGTGAAACTTTGGTCACAAAGGATTGTCAGTTGTTGGTCTGTTCAAGGTGATGCAGGAACAGGAATCTGCAGTTTTCCCAGCAGGACTTTACTTGGGATTCAGGGTTTGTAATGGCCTAACAAGGCATCTTTGTATGTACTGCTGTCATGCTGCTATCTCAATTTTTGATGGAAGTACTGGTTTATTCCCAATTATCTTTCTTGCTGACTCTCTTTGGTTCATTTAGGGTTTTGAGGTTATTTATCTGCTCCCTTAAAAGAGCAAGTAACTCGAGAATCTTACCAGAGTTGCTACTGGATCAGTCAAGTCTTCTAGAGTTGCACTTAAAAAGTTCTACAGAATACCACAAATTTTATTATGCATTTCCATTTTGTATAAAAATGGTGATTCAAACACCACTGAAGCCTACATTTTCACACACTATTATCTGAAAACAGGACAAATTACACTGGTTACTTCAGGAAGGACCTCTCAACAGAAACTCTCCTTTGGGGAGGGGGGTAGTAACTACAAATTTATGGAATGCCAGTATCCCAGTGGCTGAACTCAGGTCAAGAATCTTTCCAGCTTTCTAACAAGTTCTATTAGCTCAAAAAAGTACTTTGAAAGACAGTTTTCAGACAGATTCCCTGCAATTTCCACTGTTGCCAGCATTCCCTTGGGAGGTGAGCAGTGAACTTCTCTGCCTCAGTTATCTCAGTGTGCATCAGGGATGTCCTTATTTCTAAAACTTGAGACACCTTCTGTTACAAAGCTCTTGTACAACTGGGAAACATTTAAGACTCCATTCCAGAAAATAAGTTAAATGAAATGGCACTCAAGCCCTCCAGAGAACATGTAGCAGGGCTGCTGGGGGAAGCTCAGCAGGAGTAGCTGCTGCTGCTTTCCTCACCACATGCCTGATTTACAGTTCAATATTGAGTCCTTGCAACAGCTGCCCCAAGTGATTGTGAAATTACAGCTTCTCAAAAATGGGATGGTTGCAGTTCTTGGCAGGTTTATTCCTGTGAGTCACACTTTCATTCCATGTTTTCACAGGCTTTTCTGCACCACTATTGATAGAAAGCCACCAAAAGCTTTACAGTTGCAGAAGATACCATTTTCACAAAGAAAATGTGCTGGATTTATTCCTTAACCTACCATACAAAACACAGTGTTTAGAAGCTCTGCAGTGCCTCCCTTGTAGCATTCCTTTGGAATTTGGAGGAGGCATGACCCAGGAGGCAGCAGAGCTCACATGCAGTCCACAACATTGCTGGATCCTTGGCCCACATCCCGGATCTGGCTGCTGAGACAGGAGCACACGGCCACACCCGCCCCTGCCCTGCAGTGTGACACTGAGCCCACGAGTTCCCACCTACAGGAGAGAAGGAAAATAAGTTCCTGCCTTTTCTGAGCAACCTCAAAGTATTTCCTGTGCCTGGAATTCTATTACACTGCCTAGCTGTTCGCTCTGCACAAAAATGCACCTCATTTAGTTCAAAATCAGATTGAAACAAAGAGAAGAATGTAGATGGTTACTGAATTAAAAGATGATGACAAGGGATAGAGAGGAGCAGAGAAGGAGGAGGTGCTTAAGTATTTACAAGACTGCTGCCTGATATAAGCAGTAGTGCTGCATTGATAGTCATGGATGTTACTCAATTATTACCAGGAAACAGCTAGGCTCCTCCTACACACTGCCTCTATGCTGCTGTGTTTTCATACAGGAAGATTTCCTTGTCTTATTAGGACAAACAAAACATTTGAAATTACCTGTTCACTATGGGATCAAATGCTTCCACTGTATTCAGGTACACGTTGCCATTATGACCTCCAACTGCAAAAATTTTTCCCATCAGTGTTGCTATGCCAACACCACCCCTGGGAGTTGTGAGCTCTGCCACGTATTCCCATTTGTTACAGCGGGGGTCAAACCGCTCCACCGAGCTCAGGGGCGAGTTGTCATCAAAGCCACCTGCAAACAACCAGCACAGGGTCAGCTTCTGGCACTCCTGCTGCAGGGGATAGCCAAGACTGGCATCATTAGATCATTCTCAGCATTCAGGGGTTCCTGTCCCACTCTCTCTTTACCAGAACTTTACAAGCTCCTAAAAATTAATCTAACAGTTCACCCTCTTCTCACTGCACAAGCATCACCCAGAGCAATAATTTTCTTCTACTCAAGTTGCAAGGATTCTAGTTTTATTATTTTTCTCCCTGAATTCATCATACTTATAATGAAACAGCTCCCCATTTGGAAGAGAAAGAAACCTAACACCAGCAAAAGGATGGTCTCAAAACTTATTTTACTTTATGCAAAACACACTGAAATAGGGTTCTCAAATTACAGAAATGGCAAATATTTTAGTAGGGAAAAAAATTTTCATGTCACACTCAGTGATGCATTCCCCTTGCTTGGGAAGCTATCAGAGGAGCATTTTGTTCAAAACATATTTAAGCACTTACGACAATACACAAGTGAGAGCTTTTTAAACTATCACTGTGGCACACCTACCTGGCATCTTCCTCTCTCAGGAAAGCAGGTAAATACAAGGTAGCACACAAACAAGAAGCTGTGGAATAAGTGCAAAAAAAGCTACTGTTGTCCACACTCAGAACACAACTGGAGTGCTTTGAAAGCATGTGAACTTAAGAATCGTTTCCTAAAAGGAAACTCAAGAATAGTAAGTCTTGAGAGGATTTTCCAGTTCAGGCAATATTGTCCTGAAATGTGGGTTAGGAGCTGCTTTTCATTTCCTTGCTAACCTACCTTCGTTTAAGCATGCCCTGGTTTGTGCTTGCATTCTTCTCCTGCCCAAGAACACCAAGTACAGGTCAGCTCTATCTGTTCCCGGTTCCTCTAGCAACAACAGCCTCTTCCAAAGCCCAGCACTTGGCAGCAGCAGCAGCACTACAAAATGCCACATCCCTACTCACCCACAACATACAAGCAGCCGTGGAGCTCGCTGACACCGTTCCCAGCCCTTCGCTGCCCCATCTCCTTCACTTCTATCCACTTATCCAGGTGGGGATCGTATTTCTCCACGCTGGAAAGAGATGCTACACCATCATTGCCACCCACGGCGTAAACGTGGTTCTGGAAAACAGTCGTACAAAGATTGTTTGTGATGTAGATGCCTTTACTCAGCTTTTCATAAGCAGTGTTAAAATTATAGGAAAATGTGGTATATCCTCTTTCATTTAAGAATTCCAGCAACAGATTTAACTACCTAACATAAATGGTATCTCTTCCAATGTAAGAAGTACAACAGTTCTGTAGTGTTGCAGCTGTTCTTCAGAGCACAGGAGGATTAAAGCAGAGCATGCAATTTGGTACCTTTAAACACAGTGACTATGACAAACCAGTCAGCTGAGTGAGATAGGAATCACTATTCATGTCATTCAAAAGGTACTCTTTCAAGTACCTCAAATACTGTTGAAACAATTAACTTTGCTATGAGTATTATCCTAAACATCCTCACTTTTTGCATGGGATTTTGATGACCAGAGGTGCTCAGACCCACCAGCTGCATTTTGTTTCAGACCTTGTTTCTGCCTTGCGTGCTGGAGTCAGTGAGTTAGGGGTCTCTCTGAATTCTTCAGAGAGAAATCAGAGTGCAGGGATTGAGTAAGTCTTAGAGTGAGTTTTAATGCTTTTAGTGAGTAAAAGGTCTCAAATGCCACAGTAGCAGTGAGTGAAGGTTGCAAATATACTGGTATCTTCAGTAGAGGCTCCAGGCCCACAGCTGTAGACAGGACTTAGACATAACAGAGTTACAGTAAGAATATTGCTTACATTTTTTAGATAGAACATGATAGGGTGTATGCATAGTTCTGTACATAACCTGGTGTGCTAAGAAAATAGAATTCGAATAGCTTAAGGAGTGATGGTCTGAGTTTGCATCTTAACTTGTTAGAATAATCCTATATAAGACTATGTATTGGGAGAGTTTTTGCTTTTAGAGCTATTGGCTTTTGCCAGGGCTTCTAGCCATTTGCTTATTGCTAGCTGCTTTGCCATTGCTTTTTCCTATTGCTTGTCTGTGTACTGTTGAGACTGATGTGCTTTGTAATAAGATGTGTTTTGTAATAAATAACCTTTCTAACTATTAGCTGCTTTGCATATTTAGAAGATTACCTGACAAACTAAGAGCCTAAGAGCTCAGAGTAGGAGCCTATAGAGCTCTGGAGTTTGGTGCCTTGAGCACCGGGGCTCAGAACGAATCCCCACATTGTGAATGCAGCTTTGAAAAGCAGCTGGACTCAGCCCCAGGGGGAAGGAAGCAGCGACTCACTCAGCACCAGGGCTGGGTGTCAGCACCAGGGCTGGGTGTCAGCACCAGGGCTGGGTGTCAGCACCAGGGCTACAGGGGGAGGAAGCAGTGACTCAGCACCAGGGCCAGGACTCACCACCAGGGCCACGGAGCCAACGCCCCCGCGGGGAGTGTTCATGGAGGCCACGGTGCTCCAGCGGTCCGAGTCGATGTCGTAGCGCTCCACGTCGCTGAAGCACGTGTTGTCATCCAAGCCCCCGATGGCGTAGATGGGGCCGCCCAGGGATGCCAGGGCAATGCCTCTCCTAGGGAACCACAGCAGCGACAGCTCAGTGCAAGGCCCTAACCAGAGGGAGAAACACAGCAGGTGCCACGGTACACGAGTGGCACCTGTCTCAAACCAGGGGGAAAAGAGCGATGGAAATCTTAAAAGTGACATTTGCAGTAAATCACATCGCTGGCCCTCTGCACACCTGTGTCCTTGTGACTGAACGCCAACTCCAAGGCCAAGTCCTCTGCTCACATACTTGGATATAGGACAATGTCTTAGATATGATTTCTCTATTTTATTAAATCAGAAGATGAACCAAAACCTTCTTTGGTACAGCTGGCTGCTACCATTTGAGAATGACTGGGGGTGATACTAATACATATTAAAACACAGACCTGTGCTAGATATTAAGTAGCTGAACTCTAGCAGTGTCTTCCATTGCGGTGTTGTTTTTATTAAACAACAGTTAAACAACAATTAAACAGATTTGTTTCTACTAAATCTACCAAATGAGAGTACAATCAGTACTGTAACATTATAAGTATGGTCTAGAATGTGAGCATTAGGTTTCTGCTTTTACTGTGTTACTGACAATATTCTTGTCTCATTAAAGAGGGCGGTTTCAGAGACACCGAGGCCCAGCAAGGGAGGCACAATCTTTCTACAGAACAAACATTGTGACAATATCCTGGCCTTATCTTAAAGTGCCTCAGAAGGTAACACACACACCACTTAAGGGTGGCAGATTTTTCCCCACTAAGTATGCCAAGACCTCTGTGAATGGGAGGAGTGGAGCTGGGAGGTAGCCAAGGCATAGCAGGCTTTTCATTTACCCGAGTACTCAGTAATAAATGTCACAGAAATCTAGGGCTGATTGTTGTTGAGATTATGCCCTGGGGTGGTGGCAGGAGGGAGGAAGCAGAGCAAGCCACTTCTGAGAGTCTGGGTCTTCCACTTTAATTAGGTCACAGCTACAAATAGCTTTCGGATTTAAGCCCTACTTAATATTTCACTCCTACTCGTACATGATGCTTTGAACAACAACAAACAACAACATGGAATGCAGAATTAGAAACACTGATCTAAAGAACAGCAGAAACAAAAAATTACAGATCTGTGAGCCCAGTAACTCCTTAAAAGAATCTTAAATGTCAAGGCAAAAAGAGCCCTCAATCTGGCTTTCAGATTGCATGCTTCTGGCCTTTTGTGTGATAAACGTAGGCAGCTATTTGTTTCCTGGTGTAGTATTTCACTTTTTTTGTTTTCACTGTGAATTATTTCACTTCTCATGTTATGCCGGCAGTTATCTTGCTTCTTCTTAAAAAGAGAAAAAACCCCACAGAGCCAGTTCACCAGTTCCAAGTTGTTTACTGGGCACAGCAGAAAGGCCCTGGATGCCAGAATGCAAGCACAGCTGGGGCAGAAGAGGTCCCTGCTCCAGAAGCCAGCTCCTCCAAAAAATGAACAGAAGGGTAATACATTCATAGCATAAAGCTCCAAAATAGGGGAAGGAACTTCTAGAAACAGAACAGTTTGAAAACCCCCCAAAAAGGTCAGGA
Organism: Cichladusa arquata; assembly: GCA_026413545.1. Lineage (NCBI taxonomy): Eukaryota > Metazoa > Chordata > Aves > Passeriformes > Muscicapidae > Cichladusa > Cichladusa arquata. Next base: position 10,500,677 of record JAOTQP010001652.1, read on the forward strand.
CAGACAGCATCAGCAAGAAAGGGCACATCATAGACTAGCACCAGGAGTGTGGGACACATGTACCTTTTTGTGTTCATTGATGCCTTCATCATCCACTTGTTTGTGAGAGGATCAAATACTTCCATGCTTCCTAAGTGCTCATTTCCATCATGTCCACCTACTGCGTAGACTTTACCTGAACACACAGACATTTTTTGATACAGAGATTGCTTGGCAACATTTCAGCTTTCATTTATATAATATCCCTGCCTATGTGGAGGCAAAGAGGTCAAATAAAGGTTAAAGTTTTTAAATGTTTTCAATATCAGAGTTTTATATGCTGTATTCAACCAGGAATCTGTTCTAATGTGAACTTTTACATAAAGCTTGAGATTATATAGACTAAAAATCTTCCCATAATTTAAGTACTACAGGTCAAATCAGTTTGAACACACGTACTATAGTCTCTCCAGATTTTCTATGGAGAAAAAGTATCTCTGTTCTGCTGCAACAGAGGGGCTGCCACGTACAAGACAGCTGCATCATTGGTGCTAAGCTGCTCTGGACTGCACAGATCTGTTTTCAGAAGATGAAGACCCAAAAATAAAGCTAGGTCTGCTCCTGGAAGAGTTATGGTCTTAGTAACTTTCCAGGATGAATTTAAGTAGGGAGGGAGGTAGTATGAGTACTAGCAAATTCTGTGTGACTGCTGTGTAAGGCCATTTTTTTTATAAATGGATTTTAAAAAGTAAATCACCTATTAAAGGCCAGAAGCTACATACAGTTCAGTTGGGCTGGGAGGAACCTCTAAAGGTCATATAGTCCAGCCCCTCTGCAATGGACAGGGACATTTTCAGGTGGCTCAGAGCACTATCCAGTCTGACCTTGACCACTTGCAGAGATGGCACATTTACCACTTCTCTGGGCAATCTGTTCCAGGTTTTCAGCAACCTCACTGTAAAAAACTTCTGCTTCATATCTAGTCTAAATCTACCCTCTTTTAGTTTAAAACCATTACCTCTTGTCCTATTACCACAGGCCTCACTAAAAAGCCTGTCTTCCTCTTTCTGGTAAGCTCCCTCTAAAGTACAGAAAGGCCACAATAAGGTCTCCATGAAGCCTTCCCTAGTCTGAGCAGCCTCTGTCAGTTCGCAGTAATGTCTTTTCCATAAGCACAGTTTCAGATTGGCTCAGGACCAAACACTCCTTCAAGGGGGCGAAGCTTTACTAAACTGAAGACTATCAAACAATTAAGCAATTAGTTTACTTGTTGTACAGCTACTAAAAGTACCAACACAGCAAAAGAAGCAAACAAGTGCCTTTTGCCTGGGGTTGCCTGAATAGGGTTACTGACCTCCCACGGAGATCACACCCACGTGCCTCCTCCTGCTGTTCATTTCAGGGCCGAAGAACCAGCTGTTGCTACTGATGGAGTAACACTCGATGCTGCGGAAGGGGTCACCTGATCCTCCTCTGCCGCCGACACAGAACAGCACACCTGCAGCACACAAAACAGCCTTCCAGAGAGCCAGCAGGAGGATGGGCAAAAACAGCTGTATAGCAGAGCAAACTGAAATTTACACAGTTCATAGTTTCACTTCAAGGAGCACAGTCACTGCCCTTCAATACTGGATTTTGGCCTTTGCTTGACATGCTGATATGACAATTAGCTACCTATGCTCTTGTAAAAACAATGTATTTTTAAATATGCTTTTTGTGGTTTGGCTTAAGAAGATAAATCCATTGTTTGTTAAATATAACTATGTAGAAATTATGATCTGCGGTCAACATTCATCACTCATTTTTGGTGTAGGTTAGTCAAAGACTAAAAGTTACCTCAACCTTCAACACCAAAAGGTAACTCCACTGTTTTTGGTATAGCTTTGAACAGATTGCCTGGTCATAACACACGTAACAGCTCATGCTTTAATCCAGATAGAGCCAATCAGGATAAATCATTAATGCTTTAAAGAAAGAAAATGACCGCTAAAGTTCTGCTAGGAAAATGCAGAACATTACAGACATACCAGAGAGGTACATAATGGCTTTCCCAATTTTGCATTAAGTCATGAACAACCCTCGACATCAAGCTATACCTGCTTGATATCAAGACACCTGCACAGATGTGCTGCCTTTTCTCCACACCACTCCCTACTGGGTAACCAGACACACATTTAATTACCAGCAGTCTGCTTCCTTGGTGTTGTGCGAATGGAGTACTCAAAGTCAGGCACTGCCCTGCTGCTCAGGTGAAGGTGGTAGTTCCTTGCTTCATCCAGCAAATCCCTACATTTTAGATTCTGCTTGACAATCTCTTCCTTTGCCACAACACCCATAAGGAAACAAATGGGCAAGAGAGGCAGCCGTACCTGACACAGAAATGAACACAGTTGGAGAAGGTGGCTGAAGTGCTGGGTGTCACCATGCAGCGCTGCACATGCACCGGCTCAGGAAGGAGAGCAGCTCCACGAGTTGTTCCAGACTACAGCCATATAACACCTCTTTCTGGGGACAGTGTTTGCTACAACCATCTGCACCTCAGCCACAGTGGAGAAGTGTCCCTTGGCCCAGGCTGTGCTGAGGAAGGAGACAAGCTGCTGCACCTGCCCGGTGTGATGCAGCCAGCACCTGTGGCTGTACCAGGGCTTTATCAGCTTAGTCTGCCCTTGGCTATGAATCTTCAGCTCACTGCTATGCCACTGCAAGAGGGCTTGTGCTAAAATGGTTCATTTGCTTTGGGTGGCAAGTCAAGAAGGAAACACTTAGTCACCGTGAACTAAGTGTCTATGAAGGAGGCATTGCTAGTGCAGTAACACCTTTCTCTAAGGCAGACTTGACAGACTTCAAGCTCCAAAAAAAATAAATATTGAGAGCCGGTTGTTTCCTTCTCTAAACCCTTTCAGCCATTTATTTCAGCAAACCTTTCATCCTTCTTTGTAAGACAAACAGTGCAGAAGATAAAGTACAATCAGAGGCAAAGGTGAGACATGTTAGTGGGGGGAACTGAAGCAAATCCCCACCTGACTTCCCAAGGTTTGGAGTCAACACTGTCAAGCAGCTCTCAGCTGGCTCAACAGCAATGGAACAGAAATCCAGTAGCTCCAGTGCTTCTCACAGCAGCAGGATGGGGCTGCCAAAGCACTGACAAGCATCCCTGTCTTGAAACAAGCATGTGTCTCTACCCATTCTTCTTCACCTCCCTGCTTTCAGTATTTGAGGCTACTGTAAAGCACCACTGCAGCCCTACTGACAGGCTCCTAAGGCTAGTGACGTGGTAAGAACTCCAGGCTGTTAAATTCAGAACATCATTGTAACAGTGAAACCCATAAGGCTGAATATGACACGGATAATCACTGTCTAGAAGCCCAAGCATGTTTTCTGCTAGCAGTAATGTCCAAGTCAACTGCTTGGCAAATAACCCATAAGTACAAGAAGGGCTTTACTTTTTCTTTGCTTGAATCTAGTCTCTGGTTTCAATCAAAAGAATGAAACTGTTAATCTCATCTGCTAGCACAGCTGGCAATAAGTATCAATTTCTTTTTAAAAATCTTTAATTATATTGCCTGTAAGTTTAAGTATAGAATAATAAAGAAGGAGTTTTTGTACCCAAAAACTCATGCTAGTCTAGATGAAATTGAAGGTTTTTGGAAGACAGCTAATAGACCATCATGATATTTTCCTAGGAAATGGGAAAAACGATTCATGAACAAAGTTCCAGCAGCACCTCAGTGGACCTCTCCTTACTTACCTAATGCCAATATTATCAATTCAGCCAAATGCACAATAATCAAGTTGGAGTTCTATGGCAACTAAAACTGCACAGCCAATCATACCTGCTAAGACACGTGGAATGTGTAGCACATGGCATGCAAATCCTTCCCAGTACAGGCTGTCCAGACCTGTTTCAAATACTGTGACACAACTTGATGTGACACATCTTAGTTTCCTTTCCTAGCCACGTAAGAAATCTCAACAGCTTTGCCTCCTTTCTTAAGTACAAATATGTAACAGCAAGGGCAGCAAACATACAAGGCTGTAGGAGTAGCATTCCAAGTGAAGTGATGGCTTTATATTCTCTCTGTTTTGTGTCAGTATAAAACATTTCTGCTCAACCACAGATGTAGCTTTTCGTTGGTTCCCCACCTCCCAGCCATGAGCATAAAGTGAGTACTTTTCTCTCTACAGAAGCAGGAGAATATCACTTCTCCTGATTTAAGAACTCTAACTTGCTTCCACTGTCAACTCCCAATTCTTAATACCAGATGAGGTACCAAAAGCTAAGAACATTTTTCACCTTGACATCTACTCAAGTACAGAGAGCTGATTAGACAACTAAACCAGTGAGGAGACAAGCACTTGGTGCCTCGGTGTGCCCTACCTGTCCAAGGATCTCATCCAGCCACGCAGCATGATGCTGTGGATTGGCCAGCAGCCACTTGATAGCAGCATTGTAAACTTGCTTTTCATTTTCAATGTTCAGGTCACTGGAGGACAGGAGTTTATGGAGGTGCTGCGGCGACACGCTCACGAAATCCTCGCACTCCATCACTTCTGCGAAATGCTCGCAGGCAAACTGATCAGCCATGTCCATGAGGTCGATGCGGTTGTGGCTCTCGGCGAAGGCCCTGACTGCCAGGCAGTTGGAGGGGTGGAAGTGCAGCTTCATGTACTCGCAGCAGGCCTTGGCCACCAGTTCCACCTGCAGGATGCAGGCGGCGTACAGCAGGGGCTGCACGTTATCCACTGTCAGCGTGAGGCGCGACGAGTACGCGAACTTCACCAGCTCCTCGATGGCGTCGCCGTCAAAGTCCCTGATCTCGATCAGCTTCTGCTTGGCCTCAGCCATTTCCGAAAGGAACATGGCCCGGAAGTACGGGATAACGCACGCCAGCACCAGCTTGTGGCAGGAGATCAGCTTTGAACCCACCTGAAAGAGAAAAGAACAAAAAACACCCCCAATGTTTTACTGGAGTGTCAGTTTTGGCTGTGAAAGCAGGAACAGTGAAGCTGAAATAAGAATTCTGGACTCCATGTGTTTCGTCTGCATTTTCTCCACACAAATGAACTCTGTTTGCCCTGTACTTCTGACATTACATCCATGAATCCAAAGGAATTCTGAGCTGAAGCTTGGCCATCAGAGTAAAGCAAAGCTGTAACAACACCAATGTTATTGCTGATAGCACTTAACTTGCCTTTATCTAAAAGCTTTATGAAACATCCTTAGAATTATTCTAGATGCATCTTGGAGACAGGAGGAGACTGCTAGACCCTTGTTTTATATGTACTCAGAGACTTTCAGGGCAAAAGTTAGAAAGTTACATTTTCAGACTACTTAATTTAGACTTCTGGACTTTTACTGCTGTCAAGGAATTGATGTTTATACAAGGAAATTTATGTAAAACACAGGGATAACAGGTATTTCAAGGGTTATTAAAAGTTACCAATCACTTCAATATTTTCAGAATGTTTAGCCACAAAAGACAGTGCATTCCCCATTATAAGAAGGTATTTCTCAAAATTCTGATCAGAAAATGTCAAATAAGCTTTTCATGTACAAAATTCTAGAATTCCACTACATCAAAAAAGAATCTAAGTATTGAAAGTAAATGAACAATCCACTGCTTATTTCTGTTCCAGGAGTGCTTTCTTACAGCCTTTGTCACTCTGCATGTAAAGCAGACATATGCAACCAGTTTCCCCTACAGACTCCAATTACATGTTTACTTTCAGATGAAGGTGTTATAGAGCTGATGTGCACTTAAAAAAATAAAGATACTAAATTATAAAGGGTATTTTGGATTTTTTTCTAGCTCTAATTCAATTGCTCTACCTTCTAAAGAATATGATCAACACAAGTGTAATCTACCTGGTGAGCAGTGAGCTGAGTACAGAAACTAAACACACAAGCAAGAGCATGCAGATTAAAAAAGAGGAAAAGATGGATGGTTCAGTGGGATTACTTCAGATCAGCCCAGAAGGAACAATTCAGACCTACCAAATGAACAAAAAGCAAACCACCAGGAGAAAAGCAGATGGTATTCATCTGCCACTCTCCACCTTCTAACAGCCTTCTAAGACTGTTCATATGACAGCAGCAGGAGAGTAGGTGAAATTCCAGAACTTAACTCTTTGGAGCAGAGGGAGTCTCCCCATGTGCTCCTACATCTTATCACTGTTACAGCATCAGCACTCCAACTAACTACAGCACTGATACAGAAAGATGCCACCAACAACTTCTCCTAAAGGCATCTGTCATTTGTTCTTGGTTTAGGAACTGTGCTTCATCACTAGTCCTTAAATAACTACCTTGCACTAGTAAGTTGTTTAGCTAAGCAATACTTAATACTCAAAGGTGCTGGCACCCACTTCTATGCACGCTAAACACAAATTTATTGTGATCAGGATGTAAGTAATATATAGCTGAATTACAAATAATGCATTAAAGCAATGCTATGCAAGAATCGCAACATTTGCTTCCTCCCTCTTTTCCTTTACTCTTTGATCTGCTGTAGAACACAACTGCCTGGGTTGGTTTTTTTTCCTTCTTTGAAGAATGCTGGAAGTTAGATTTGTTCCAGAAATCCTGTTTGCTGAGAATAATCTAGCAAAACAACACAAAATGCAGACATGGAGGCAAAATTTGGGATGAAAGTATATTGAGAACTAAGAGCTACAAGGAGCAGGGAATTGCACAGTAATTAGTGACCAACAGTGGGCACTTGCTTAGAAGGCAATTTGGATGGGGTCAAAGTCATGTACTTCCTCTCTTGGATTGTCAATATTTTAAGTGTTTAAACATCAGGCATCTCCAGAGATGCCTCAGATCCAAGAGGTATTCTGTGGCTCCCACACCCCTGCCAATACTCACATCCACCTCCCAACACACTTATCTGCAGCTTTATCTTCATACATGCAATGGATCAGTGACAAGTATCACCTTCAGTGTAACATCACAGAGCTCTCCAGCTTCAAAGAAGTGAAGAAGAGAGCTGTGAAAATCCTTCCAAGCCTCATTTGCCTCAAACACAAAGACATCCTCATCCCCATCGCTGTTGGAAGGCCGAGTTTGCTGCTGCTGCTGCCGCCTTTTCCCCTTTATCAGATGTTGTTTTGCCTGCTCAGGGACCATGGATTCTGAAGCCATTGGCTTCAATCTTCAATTGCATCAATCTTCAAAAACTCCTGCCAAGATAAAATCCAGCCCATCAGGAGTTAGGTCCTAAAATTCAGTTCTGTTCATATTCCTGTTTAAAAACACACATAAAAGAAGAAAATTAGACATTAGGTAATGCTAGTACATAACACTTAAATTATGTTATAATAATCCCTATGATCTTAGTTGGGGAAGGTCAGAGGAGAAGGAACAAAAAAAGAGACCCACAGCTAAGAATCCTATGTAAGTACCTTTAGGAAAAGCCATATTTATGAACTTGTTGTCCATACTTCTTGATAAAGACATGAAAAAGGAAAGGCAAATATGAACTACAGAATCATAGAACTCTTTGGGTTGGAAAGCACCTTAAAGATTGTATAGTTCCAACCTTCCATTAGATCAGACTGCTCAGAGCCCCGTCCAGCCTGGTCTTGAACACTTCCAGGGATGGGCCATCTGCAGCCTCTCTGGACAACATTTTCCAGTGTCTCCCCACCCTCACAGCAAAGAACTTCTTCCTAACATCTAATCTAAATCTCTCCTCTTTTCATTGGAACCGTTCCCATTTGTCCTGTGACCACCTGCCTGTGTAAAAATTAACTCTCCTGTTTTTCACAAGCCACCTTTAAGTGCTGGAAGGTACTCCAGAGTATACAGAGAAGCATGTTCCTCTTTTGGAACTGACTACCTTTGGTCTCATGGCTTTTTATTTAATTTATGATGCATTCATTCTTCATTCCATGCTAAGAGTTGATGACTGCTATAAATCAGGGATTTCTGCAATAAAAATTTAAGTCACATGTCTGGGAGCAAAACTGATTTCCTTTGGGAGACTTTGAAGGTGTCCATCCCTCTTATTAAATTTACAGCTCTTCATGCATCACTACTGGAGAAAAAGCAGGAAGTGACCTGAGGCAACCATATTTGTTCCTGCTGTAGGTCACAGGGTTGCTGCCAGCTCCACATCCTGTGTGGTGACAGAGCTGGTGGCTGCACTGGGCCAGGCAGGTTAAAGTGAGATCAAACATGGAATATTTGGTGCTTTAAGCGAGGTAATACTGTTCCCTTAAAAGATATTTAAGAGAAAGATCTTACTTCTTCCAAAACCACAAAATAACTCAGAGATATTATGGATCATGTAATCTTTATACAGTTTATAGCAATGAATACCTTTTTCTGCTGAAAACTTAAGCTTCATTATGCCAGATTTACAAATTACTAAGATATTTTTCTAGTTCATTATGATATTTTGGTTCTCAAATGAATCTTCTGTGACTGGTACTCATGTTTAACATGCCCTTCCAAGTGGTCACTACTAGCACTGAGATTTGAAGCTGACACAGAGCTTCAGACACAATCTCCTGAGGTTATAAAAATTAACATGGACAAACAAGAGGAGAAGACTGATGTTGAAATGCTGTACAGGGATGCTGAAAGGCATCATATGTTATTCATTCACATGATAATGTAGGTAAGATATAGCATCTCTAGCCCACACTTGTAGGGAACTCATGCTTATTTTGGTCTTTGACTGACACTTGCTTCACCACCCCCATCTTAAAAGGCTGATGTGTACATTTTTCCTATTCTGGGTATGCCATTGTAAACACCAACATAAAACCTATGAGCCTTAAGAAAAAATCAGAGCTGTTGGGAGGAATTTGTTATGCTATAAATGAATTAAGCAGTAACACAAAAGCCAAACATAACTGATTTTAAGCAATACTTCTCATCCATATCTCATGCTCATAGCAAATAAAGGTCTAGGAGGAGCTCTGAGCTCATGCCTGTAAGAAAAGAAGTTGAGTATATACTTAGATTTATATATTTGATATATACCAAGTATCCACTGGATATGGTAGGGGAAGAAACTAGAAATGACACCAGAGGAAACCAATGGCATTAGGTGGGCACACAGCCATAGATAAGAAAAATCTCATCTATGAGGGAGTGCCCAGTATTGTGATATCAAATATGTGTATGGGAACATGAGAACAAGTAAATTACTGTTCCTCAGGTAAAGAGAAGTTTCTGCAACATGTTAAAAATGAACATAACCTTCATAAATATTCAGACAGTAACAGACTGACATACTTCAGCTTTCATCTGATGAGACTCGGTGGCAAGGTAGATTTTTATTCTTCCTCCAAGTCACCAATTCAGGAGCATATTGCTTCTGTTATACACTTAGGTCATGCAAATCTTTTTAGACATCTACCCCCAAACCCTCCACTGCTGTTAATTACAGCATCTCACAATTTGAGTCTTCAAACAAATCATCATCTGCTATGGCAAGTACCATATGGCATGTTTCATTTGCAGAAAATACTGGCTTGGGCTCATCTTTAGCCATAAGCCTTTTCTATGCTCAGATTTTAAATGAAAAAGAAATTAATTTTAGTAGCACTTGACTCAAGATACAAAGTTCTGAAAATCTGAAGATCACTCCAAATTCATGAAGGCCAGTATAATATATACCAAACAAATGAAGAGAAGAGCCATTACAGATTTACTCCCCAAATGCAACAATAACATCCAACTACCTGAGGTTAGTTTAGTCCACACACACAGAGCCTTTCCTCTCTAGAACAAAACACTGCCATGGCCATTTAGAACTTCAATAACATGCTCCCTTTTTCATCTTGACAATTAAGCCTTCCAACCTCCATGCAGTCTAATATTTTGACAACATTAAGGGCATAAGTGACCATCACAGCAAGTGACTGACTTTAAGGAAACTAAAGGAAGTGCCTCATTCATATCATCATCTATCGGTCCTTGAAAACAGCTACTTGACACTTTCCATGAAGAAGTAGCTGTCTGGATAAAAAACAAACAAACAAACCCCACATCTGTTTACAGGTTACCATCGGTTGCTGAGAGCCAGTCAGCACTTTCCTTGTTCAAGTTAAATATTTAGAAATACTGATGATGTCTGCTATTCTAAAGAGGTCTGTGCTCTGGCCACCAGTGCTGGCCCTCAGGCAAGGGACTGAGGATCCTCTCCTAGCTGTTCCTCAAACTTACAAAAGCAAGAAAGGATGGGAGGTCAGAGCACAAAGAGGCTTACAGCTGCTCTAATTCAGGCAACAGCTGAATTCAGTAACATCTGAAAGTGGCATTGATTTGATTCAGACACTCTAGCTAAATCTTAAAGGGAATAAATCATAACATTTCTCAAGTCACATTGAGTACTTGTGCTTAGTAGGACAAAATACCTCCATTTTGAAGCAAAAAGAAACTGAAGACAATAGGCAGCAGTAGGACATGAAAAACATTGCTCTGATTTCCCCTATTATGAAATTAAATCCCAGGAATCCTGGCTGACAAGCCAATCTAGACACTGGAGACATGGCCTCCTTTCCCCTGTGGAGCACCTCTGGAGGCCTGTCCCAGAAAGAAGGGATCATCCTTATTCTCTCTCTGACACATGGGAGGAACACACTTCAGTGATATAAAACAAACAAAACCATGACTACCACTACAACAAAAATTAGGCTGTGTTCAGATAAGAGGTAATCTTAAATCTGCAAATCCAGTGCTCCTTATGATCAGTGGTACTGAAGCTGGAAAAAAGGTGGCAGAAGTGCAGGATAAATAAAGATAGAGATGAAATTTCCCCAAGTATTCTGTATTTAATTTTGACTACCTACCCTCAAGATGAACTAAAATCGCATCATGATCTGTGCAAAGAAGGGTGGTCAGCCTTCCTCAGAAAACAAAAAGGCCTTTTAATTGAAGGAGACAAGAAATTTGCCTTTCTACGTGTGGCTGTGAAAAACTAACTTGTCTAACACAGAGTCTGGTGAGTCTCAGTGGCTGATGAAATGTTCTCACTGCTGCCCACAAGATCAGAACAGCAGAGGCAGCAACAAGATCTTCTCCAGTTTAATCCAGCTAACAGAGCAATTCGAGTTGTTGTCTTGTGCTGTGCTAAGAAAACTTGAAAATTTGGAGAAAGGACAGCTGGCAGAGCTAAGGAAGACACAGAGGGAGAGAAGTGGGAAGGGCAGGAGGCAGCTGCAGTGCAAACTGCAGACAAGCAGCAGCTTTGGCAGGGACTGTGCCAGCAGCTGTTCCACTGCTCAGTCTGGCTACAGCTGCACCATCGAGAAGGAACATGGGGGGAAAAACTGATAGACAAAATAGTGTAGAAAATCCTCAGTTCTCTCCCATTCTCCCTTCTCATCTTTAACTCTATTTAAGATGACGTTGGAAATTTTATGCAAAACTGTTCAGATGCCCACACTAACTAGGTCAAATTAGACAAGGCTGGAAAACATGGGAACATTCAAATTACACACTGTATTACAATCCTAAGCCTACTGCACTTTTCAGCAGAAAGGTATTTAACAGAAAGAAAAAAAATAGTCAGAAACCACCCATCTAACTGGTTTAGCTTGTTTAAAACCACCAGGATTGCTTTTGTAGAAACACATAGAAAAGTTTCTTAGACAACACTAATTTACAGTTTCTGAATCCTTTCAGCATTTCCAAGGTTCTTTGCAGCAAAAAGTGACATTATTGTTTTGTGTTGTCACACAGGTACCCCAGCAACAGTGAAATGGGTACAGCTGGCACCATCTCTCATCAGTTTGTATAATCAAATCCCCATCAGTGCTGCAGACACACAAGCAGTGAATGAGGACTGCTCTTCCTTGGAATGAAGTGCTGATGGACAGATACAAAAATTTAACTAGGCTACTACATCCACAAGAACACAGAACAGTCCCTTACCAAGGAGGGGCACTACTGTCTTCTCTGATAGACTATATTAAAAATAACAATACTTTAATATTAAATAACATAGCAGCATTTAGTCCAGTAGCAGCATTTAGTCCAGCCATTCCTGGGAAGCATTAACAGAGAGTAAAATTATTTCTAAGTCATTTGGCAGCTTTCTTTATCCTGGATATGTAAATCAAGGCATGGTACCCACCAGAGCATCCCAGAACTGTAGCCAAACAATGCTTCCCATGCACACACCAGTCCCTTCCTCCCAGGACTCTCTGCCTTGGCTGCCAACCATTATCACATTCTCAAATTTAGAGCTGAGATTCACAAGACAAACAGCTCAAACCATAAAGCAGTATCACCTTCCTTTTGTCTCAGAGGTGCAAGGCTCCTTCGAAATCTGAAATCAAGAGGTGGCAGAGGTAATACAAGACAAAAGGCTTCACATACCAAGATGCAACAACCATTGCAGGAAATTATTATTACAAAAATCTGTTTGGTGAAGCCTGCTGGGGAAGAACTAAAGCATTGGCTAATGTAGCACTGTGCTGCCTTGCACCAAATTACTGGCAGTCATTACACAATGATCCTGTCTTTGTGTGACCACACCGATTACATTTGCCTTTACAAATAAACGGCCAGCTAGAAAACTCGATGCCAAGCTACTGACATCCTACTAACAATTAATAAAATAAATGAGGTCATGAGCACACTGCACAGAAACCCCAGGCACAACCTTGCCATGTAACAATGCAGTCACACTTCCTTCACAGCACAAGTGTTTGCACAGATATTACAGGGGACTCGGCCCAAACTGACTCAAAAACCTCAGACCGCATTGCTTGAAAGTGGCTGAACCTTTTGCAGCTTTTCCAGCAAAGACGTCTGAGACACATCTGTCGTGGTTTTAATTTGACAGCGCTTGATGAGCTATTTTACTCGCCGTGGTACTTCTCCACAGGGTGATTTGTTTGTTGATAATCCTTGCAGAAGCCTTTGCAACAGCACAGAAACCACAGGAAGCCAGGTTTCTCTGAGTCTTGTAACTCTTACAAGTGTAGCATGTATACGAATGACTCAGGCAAAGGAAGAAACACAAATACACTTCACAGCGGCCAGTAAGCAATTGAGTGGAGATGGGAAGAGGGAACCGACCAAAAGAGGAAGGAAAACCAAGCAGGCATTTTCAAGAGCTGAGGGAGCTGTGACATCTTAAATTCTTATTTATTTGAGAAGGAAGGAGAAGCTAGGAACTCCTGAGGCTCTCCCCAGCAGCACCGGGCAAATTCTTGCTGTTTGTTTTTAACACAAATACTTATTTTGGGGTGAGCTAAGTGCCTACTCGTTATCCCTCACAAGATGCCGATAGCGAGCAGACTACGGCGCTACCTTTGGCAGCACGGAGCACCCTGAAAAGGGCGGAATCCCGGCTCAGTTCATTTTAAATCAACATTTATCTCCTTTCTCCAGCGGTGTGGCTCTCTCCGTGGGTGCCAGCAGCACCACCCCCCGATGCCGAGCCCGGGCACGGTGCCGCCTCTCCCTGCGCACATCCCAGCGCTGGTGACCATTCCCAGCGCTCCCACCTCCATTCCCCGCACACCGGCGATCGATGGCGGCGATCCCCGGGGGCCAGGGGGAGCCGGGCCGGCCCCGCGGCCCTCCCGGAGCGGCTCCGGGCCCTGCCCCGGGGGAAGGAGCCCTCGGCGGAGCTGCAGGAGGGGGAACGCCGAGCGCGCCGCCGGGACACCGGGGCGGAACCTGAGGGCAGGGGGCGCATTACATAAGGGGGGGGGAGCCGCCATGGCGCTACGAGCGCGGGACGACGGCGAGGGACGGCGGAGGGGTGGGACGGAGCCTTTTGGCTGCCGCGGAAGGGGAGGCCAGAGGTGAGAGCCGCGGTGAGCCCCGCCGTGCCCGCCCGGTGCCCGCCCCGCTCACCTGCGCTGCCGCTGCCGCCCGGCGGGTCCGGCGGAG